>JAYESA010000015.1:102271552-102296552 GCA_036927795.1 Iris macrosiphon | reverse complement strand
TGTCTAAGTCTACTATCTAGCTAACAATCTCACACAATAATATAAGTACCTGCCAAGATCTCAACTCCAAACGGAGGAACAATATGATAAAGATAACACAAGTACTCAATCATGATCTAAGCACGATAAGATAACAAGAATTCTAATAACTACAAAGTCTAAACAAGAACTACTACTAAGAACAGCAACAATAATAATAACATCAACAATATCCTGAATTAAATACAATACAAAGTCTTAAACCAAAAGTCGGGGACAAATCCGGTACCAAAAGCTAATAAATACACTAAAGTCCTAGTGATCCCGGCTACCAACCCGAAAATCACGCCTGAACTAGGGGGTCCCTGTCTGTACCATCGACAGGCTGAGGTCCATAAAATGTCGGACACCAATCTTCCAGATCCTCTGAAAAATATATCCAGTCAGGATTGGAGCAAGTACACCTCTAACAACAGTTCCAGTTAAATAATAAAAACTATAAAACAGTTGTAGCAAGTAGCACAAGGTGAAGAAAATGAAGTATGAACAAGGAAATATACATATATATCTCTCAGCTGGTGCATAAAGGTAAAGATGCATGAAAATCAGAAGAAAGATAGTAATAACTGCAGGATACAAGAAATCTAAACTAAGATCAAGTGTGTGCACAATAACGTGAAGTGAGTCCAGCAAGAATAAATGTAGTGAGTTCAGTCCAGGAAGTATAAGTGAGACCAGTCAAGAAGTGCAAGAGAGTCCAGACTAGAAAGAATGAACTTGTGTCTCTAAAATACCTGTTTCGACATGTAAATGGCTAGGGGTAAGTAAGGCTCACTGCACACTGGGTGTGCGGCTGCTATCATTCCAGATTAGACAAGAGGGGGTGATTCCAGTGATTCCAGTTAGGAATGTTTACATGTCTACTCGAGTATTTCCCCGTCCCGACTAGTACAAGTGAATTCAAGACCCGACACATAAATCAAGTATGAGTCTAGCCAGAAACATGAGTGATGCCTGTAGTAAGTCCTGATGTGATGCCAGTAGGTGATTCCAGAAATAGAGGCCAAAAATATTAAATATAAGTGTCGCAAGTAAATAAATCCAGAAATACTAGTCAGTGTCATGCCAGAAAAATCAGATAATACTATACTAGAAGCTGAATCATAATAATTATCAGATAATAAAAACTAACAGAGAATGTACTCGCCTGACGTCCTGAGCAACTTGCGATCCGAACTGGCGTCGCAAGGACCTATTATGAAAAGCAAGGTTAAACGGGGTTCTAAAGAGTTAAACAGATATAAAATAACTAAAAATAAGCTTCTAGGGTTGTTCTAGGTCAAACGGGTCAAACCGGTGAAATCTGGGTCAAAAAGTCCTCTGGGTCCAAAAAGTCTACTCTAGGTCAAAACTAGGTCAAAGGTTGACTTTGACGGTCAACTGGGTCAACTACGGTCAACTCTAGGTCAATCTAGGGTGTCCCTAAAATTCTAGGTCAAAACTAGCTTATTAAGCTAGTAAACCCTCAAACTCGCCTCCTTGAAATATCGGGATACCCTCGGTATCCGATATCTCAACCTACACTATATATCCCGCCTATACCCACTAACATATATACTAGCACGTATATATATATATATATATATATATATATATATATATATATATATATATAACTAACTCTAACCTCATTCCTAGGTAAAAACCCAATACCTCGCCCCGATGCCCAATACCTTGAGTATCTCAAGGTATTGAGATACTCAAGCCTAACCCCTCACTAACACTAGCTAACTAACTAACTAACTATCTATATATATATATATACTACCATATGCTACTATATATATATAACATCAATATATATATATATATATATATATATATATATATATATATATATATATATACACATATATATATATAAAAGGGGAGGGGGGAACTAGCTGCTACTGATGCTGCTATCCCTGCTGCTGGTGCTGCTGCTGCCAACAACTGCTGCTGCTGCTGCTCTTCTTTTCTCCCTGCTGCTGCTGCTCTTCTTTTCATCTCTCTCACTCTCCCTCTTCCTCTATCTCACTCTCTTATCTCTCTAACTCTCTTCCCTTCTTCCTCTTCCAATTTCACTCTACCTCACTCACCAACTCACTCACTCACTCACCTATCACTCATTCACTCTCTCAAACAACACACACCAATACACACATATATATAGAAACACACACACACACACACACACACACACACATATATATATATATATATATATATACACACACATACATATATATACACATACACACACACACACATATATATATATATACACACATAAACACTACACACTAACACACACTACCCTCATACATACTACACACTAACACACACTACACTACACTCACACACACTACACTACACACTCACACACATGCATATATACATATACCTATATATATATATCTATATATACATATATATATATATATATATCTATACCTATACACACACTCACACTCACACACTCTCACACACACTAACACACACAAACACACTCACAACACACACTCACACCTATGCATATAAACACCTATATATATATATAAATATAAACTAACCCGCGCACAAGCCCGAAACCTCGAACCCAAGTTGAAATGGCCATTTGGTCATTTCGACAAACACTTGGTGTGCGACTTGCGATACCTCATAAAACGCACACCAAACCTACTCAAAATTGATCCAAAATTTATCCACGAGTTCTAATCGATGTCTAGAATCTCACAAAATACTAACTCTCCGATTCTAGGTCCATGGCAAAATTCCACATGCATGTGGAATCCACGATGACGGAAAAACTCCCAAATCGCCCAATCTCTATGACACGACCTTACGTGTCCGAACGGGGACACATAGTTACCCTCAAGACATCCAAGCACGTCTACCTAGGTCCTTCTAACCTAGGAAAACACACAAAATTGGGCCAATCTCGGATTTCACCCGAAATTGACACAAAACCCTATGCCAAAGTCTCAAAACACATCCAAACAAGCTCCAACTTTCTCCCATGGGTAAGCCTAAGGTCTAGGAAGGTTCTAAACTACTAATTACACTATATTAGAGTAATCAAAGGGAAAAGATTAGGGTTTACCTCTTGGGAGTTGGAATCCCAAGGCCAAAGTCTCCAAAAATTCCCAAATCCACCACACCAAGCCTCCAAGCCTCCAAACTAAGCTCCTACACCAAATCTAGGCTCTACACACCTAGGTTAGGAGAAAATAAAAGGTTAGGGTTTGTATTCATGAGAGAAATAAATGAAGGAAGAGGAGGAATGTGAAGAACTTACTTGAAATGGGAGAAGAAAATTGAAAAAGTGAAGAAAGAAGAATGGAGAGAAGAAAATGAAGAAGAAATGAAATGGAAGGGGGGAGTGTGGCCGGCCATATAGAAATAGTTTTAGGGTTAGGGTTAGGGTTTGTGTTAAACACAATGACTGAAATACCCTCCACAAAGTCATCTTAATTAGGGTTTGGGTTAGGGGTTTCCAAATGCACTCTAATTAATCCCTAATCACTCCAACAAACTAATTAAAATATAAATAACTATTCTAAACCAATAAATAAGTCCGACGAGGATGTTGGTTGGGTCTGGCAAGGGTCCACTAGGGTCTGACATGGGTCCAGACTAGCCAAAACTCTGAAACAACCAATAAAAATAAATACATACATCTAATTAAATATTAATACAAATATTTATGATCAATACACAATTTACCAAATTAAAATAAATAAAAAATAAAAAATACCCTGTCCTGGAAATGGGGTAGTGATACCATTCTGCCAAATTCTCACTTTCGCTAAACCTGAGTCCAACTTCTCGAGTGCCAATTTCAAAAATCCTTTAAGTCTGTGTGAATCCATCGCATTGCCCCTCCAAACCAGATCGTGTTTCATTGCTCAACCAACAGCTCCAATGTGTTTCGAAAATTCGTAGTCTGTGCTCGCTATCCTTCAATTAACTTATCGCTTTGCTCAAGCGTATCCCAACAGTTTGTTCCTCATGCTCAACTCTCTCTTTGCATTCATGAATGCTCCATCGAACTTCCAAAATCGTGCAAGCAAACTCTGATATTCGGCTTTCTATCTGAACAATCTCAACTGTTTCCAATACTTGGTCTGCCTCAATACTTTAAATTTCCAAACACTCATCCCATTGCTTGTTCCGATCTTGCCCATCACCCAAATCCAACGATACTTCCATTTGCACAAGTCCGTTCTCGAGTGCTCAACTCAATATTCGCTTGCTCCATTTTTCATTCTTTCCAACTCAGCCGATGTGCACCAACCAACTTATATTCCTGTTACCCGAGTCAATTGAGGCAATTTCCATTAATGTCTATCCAAAATATTTCAATGCCTTGCTCAATATGTGGTATCCCATATACCACTCCGAATCAAGTCGCTACTCGCATTAAGATTCCTTGTACTGATTCAATACTGATTCAAGATCCGTTTGAACCATCCCCAACTCAAGTCTGACACGAAACTCAGCCAATGCTTTAACTATCCAACTCTTTCCATCAATCTCGCTATGCAACTTGTGCTATGTTCCATTCTCCATGCTTCCAGCTATTCTCAAACCGTCTGATACTTTCGCAACACGAGCAATCCCGTGCATCGAGCTCTCTTCCAAGTATTCCAACCCAATACCCAACTGTTCCTTACATTTGTTGTACGAGCAACTCGTGCAATGCTATCCTGATATTCCCAAGCCAAACTCAAACCTGCTCAGCCAATGCTCTATGTGATATACCCAGCCAAAAATCAAACTCCATCCAACATATTCGCTACACGAGCAACTCGTACAACGATCCATTCTCAATCCAATGCTTCCACTCATAACATGCCGCATAACCAATCTCGTCTGCCAACCAACTGATCCACTGATGCAATCAGAAACTCCCCGAATGACAAGCCAAGCCAACACAATGACACACCTCTCAACTTGCTGCACAAATGCAACAATGCCACCCAACTTGCTGCACGAATGCAACAACGCCTAACGATGCTAAGCGATCTACCAAAAACCAAACAAAAACAACGCAACCAAGAACAACATGCAGCCACAACCAGCAATATATAGACTTATTGCATGAAACATCCAATGCGACACCGAGTAGAGACAAGAGCTAAACGACACGCTGAAGCTATTTAGAGTTTGTGATGAAGCGAAGGACCAAGTCCAAGAAAATGAACCAGGTGCTCTGATACCAATATGTCATGCCCCAATCTCCAGTAAGCTCAATGGTCCCCGCTGAACGTGAATCACCACGTTGTAGCGCTCCTGCAGGACAATCGTTCTCATCGAAACGTGATGCCGTATGAGCCTAGAGTTGCGCTCGTACAAGGCGATGTTGTCAAACACCAAAGTTATCATCAAAACGACCAAGTTGCAGCGAAAGTCAAGTATTGTGTACCAAGCACACATCAGAGTATACGCAGCGAAGCTCTCGATAGGGTCCAAATAAAATGCCACAAAGGCGATACAATACTCTTGCTCTTTTATCTATCCTACAAAGGTACTTACCGTTCATATATTATGTCCTGTATATCCAAGAAGTGCCTGTAATGCCCTGTTCCGCGTCGGCATTATGTATCAAGGTGAGTGGGCAGAACTTCGTTCTCTAATTCTTGCATGCCTTAATAATAATCTGAGTTTTTGCTTGCAATATTTTTATAAGAGAATGATAGAACCTGCCTTGCATGTTAATGAACGAATTCACCTAGCATATCTTTGAAACGATCATGTCTTCTTAACGAGAATCCTGAAATGCTTGTCTAGAGTGCATGTAAATGTTCACTATCGTCTATGCTTCGAGAGAACCATATTATGCCTGAATGTGTTCAAGTGATAAGTCGAATTGCCCCACAACAACAATAACTATTCTGATGGTTCGTCTTGTCTGCATACTAGAGTTTATTTAATAGTGTTCCATGCATTCGCATCGGTCAGACAGTGGCTATTGGTGGAGAGCTGAACAACATGCGTCACAAGCCACCATGGGTCACAACTGCCATTAGCATCAGAGAAATGAGTCATTGGTATGCTGTACAACCAGCTACCGATCCTGAGATACTCGGGGACCGCCCTGCATATAGCTAAGTTCTTTGTATTGGCTTGGATAGATGGACTTCCCCTAATATGTGCATGTGTGTCTAGCTATGCATTGTCCCTGGAGTCCCACGAGACACGCTGCGCATACCCTGAAACAGAACGAACGGCTTGCTTGCTTATATAACATATGAAACTCTATTTTTTAAAGATGTTTCCAAACAATATAATGTGACTCTGCCATTGAACTACATGAAACGAACCTAGGTAAAACTAGAAAGATCACTAGTAATATAATATTTTACAATATGATTACTTAGTGTTGATTTTAGTGAATGCTTTCTTCTGTTCAGTTGTTTTATCTCACCAGTACTTATAAAAGTGCTGACCCACCAATAATTTACTTCCTTGTAGGTACTGGATCGTCCGAGGGAGCGATATGCATGCCTTAGTCCCTAAGATCCGAAATCCTGGTTTTAATTGTGCCCCGAGATGCTATCGTATAAGGGGGCATAATGTATGGAATAAATGCCTTTGCAAAAGAGAACCCAAGTCCCTCGATTGTCCCGAATACTCAGTTAGCAAAATGCATTGCATTGCATTGCAACAATGTCCCTTTCCGCTGCTTACTCGATTGATGCGATGATAGCCAACAAATAACTTAAACAATAAGGCCTTGTGCGGGCGCAACCCCAGGCTCGCACGGCATCATGTCCCGATATATTCGAACGGGCCACACATCTCCTCCCTCGCACCAACGGGATAGGCACGGTAATTCACATCCGGTGTGCCGAGGCACGGTGATTCTCGTCCGGTTCAGTCCGGCCCGGTGGGGGCGAGCGAGGCGGTGGTCCGGCCGGGCGGCCCCTCGGTTCTTATGGGCCGGGGCATGACATAATGGTATCAGAGCGTAATCGATCTCTTGGCCCAAATCCGTTGCTATGACTCTGAGATATTGCTCGATATGGTATTATAATAGAGCGTTCCATACAATAAGTCCATAGATATCCTCAAAGTGCAAATATTTTTTGAACTTGATTTGCTTGATTGTTTCGATTGAGTATGGTGAGGGATGGCACTATTGATGCTCGGAATATCGAGAAGTTTATCCTTGAAGTTTTGAGGACGAAATTTTTTGTTGGTTGATAAGTATATAATGCCCCGCTCCGCGTCGGCATTATGTATCAAGGTGAGTGGGCAGAACTTCGTTCTCTGATTCTTGCACGCCTTAATAATAATCTAAGTTTTTGCTTACAATATTTTCATAAGAGAATGATAGAACTTGCCTTGCATGTTAATGAACGAACTAACCTAGCATGTCTTTGAAACGATCATGTCTACTTAACGAGAATCCTGAAACGCTTGTCTAGAGTGCATAAACATATTCACTATCGTCTATGCTTTGAGAGAACTATATTATGCCTGAATGTGTTCAAGTAATAAGTCAGATTGCCCCGCAACAATGATAACTGTTCCGATGGTTTGTCTCGTCTGCATACTAGAGTTTATTTGATAGTGTTCCATGCATTCGCATCGGTCAAACAATGGCTATTGGTGGAGAGCTGAACTGCATGTGTCACAAGCTACCATGGGTCACAGCTGCCATTAGTATCAGAGAAATGAGTCATTGGTATGCTGTACAACCAGCTGCTGATCCTGAGATACTAGGGGACCACCCTGCATATAGCTAAGTTCATTGTGTTGGCTTAGATAGATGGACTGCCCCTAAGATGTGCATGTGTGTCTAGCTATGCATTGTCCCTGGAGTCCCACGTGACACGCTGCGCACACCCTGAAACAGAACGAACGACTTGCTTGCTTTTATAGCATATGAAACTCTGTTATCTAAAGATGTTTCCAAACAATGTAATGTGACTCTGCTATTGAATTGCATGAAACGAACCTAGGTAAAACTAGAAAGATCACTAGTAATGTAATATTTTACAACATAATTACTTAGTATTGGTTTTAATGAATTATTGCTTCTGTTCAGTTGTTTTATCTCACCAGTACTTATAAAAGTGCTGACCCACCAACAATTTACTTGCTTGCAGGTACTGGATCGTCTGAGGGAGTAATAGGCGTGCCTCAGTCCCTAAGACCCGGAATCCTGGTTTCGATTGTGTCCCGAGATGCTATCGTATAAGGGGGCATAATGTATGGAACGAATGCCTTTGCATAAGAGAACCCAAGTCCCTCGATTGTTGTAAACCCCCAGATTTTTCAGGTTTTAAAAATTAAATTTTCAGAATTTTTCTGAAAATTATAACTAATTAAAATCAAGGTATTCTAGTATTAAATAATTTTAAATATTTTTAGTAAATATTAAAATATTATGAAAATAATATTTTTGGGTGTAAAATAAAATATTAGACATAGGGTAATTTTTCTGGAATTTATTGGACCCCAAAACTATTTTTAAAGACCTAAAAAATAATAATTTTATTAAACCCAAAATAAATCCGATTTAATGAACCAATACCCAAATCGGACCAACCCAATTAAACCAACCTTGAACCCTAACGGGTCGGGTCGGATCTAAACCTGACCCGAAACCCGCAACCCTACCCGTTACTATAGCAATCCCTAACCGTCGAAACCCCGACGCCCCCGCGGCCGTTCCCTTCCCCGACTCCGCCGCTTCTGTAATAGCCGCAGCCGCCGCGTCACTTCGCCTCTGCACCCGCCGTGCCTCTCCACCTCCCCACCGGCCGGCTCCCCCGCTCCCTGCGCCTCTCCACCTCCCTAACTGACCGCCACCACCACCCTATAAAACCCCCACCGTCGTCTCCCAATTCCTCCACCACCACTCTCCCTGATCGCCCCACCGCCTTCCTCCTCTGCCACTACCACTGACCACCGCGTCTACCCTCCAGCTCTGCCTCCGTCAACGCCTCCTTCCTCCTTCCCGCCGAGTTCCTCGACGCCTCCTCCAGTAGCCCCCTCAACAAGCCCTGCTGAACCCCGGTGCCTCCTCCGCCGTGACCACCAGCGCCGCCTCTCCCTGACCCACCGACGACTCTAACGCCGCCACAGCTACCCCAGCGACCCCAGCAATGGCCCGCAGAAACCCAGGCAGAGCCACCCGCCGGCCGTGCTGTGTCTCGCCACCTCGCGAAAATACGTATTTCAGTCATCTTCGGCGCTCTGTTCAGGTGACTATTTCTCTCTCCTCGCTGCCCCGTTTTCCATTCCGACTGCTGTGATGCGTTGACTGCGTGACCCTCTCGAAACCTGTGTAATTTATTCGGGGTATCGCATCCTGTGGCGATCGCAAACTGCGACACAAAATCAGAAAAATAAATATCCTAATTTTTTCCAGAACTGGGTGCGCCCCGCTAAACGGGACGACTTGGTCATGTACGGACTTCACCAAAAGGTGCGCGCCATTAATACGGACGTGTATGATTTTGCAGAAGTTGATTTGGATGTGCGTGCACACCGGAATCAACGCATATCCGTCGACAACACCCCATATCGGCCCTATTCTGGAACTCGTTGTAACTTCGTGTACGCACGTCGTATCAAAACAAAACTTGTACCATCGGACTCGTAGCAATACGTCTGGTCCTGTGACCCAAGTTTGGTTCGATTCTTAGAACGTTGATAAAATCGCGTATCGTGGGCCCCACGGCTCCACTTGACGGGCAATTTTGTGATCGGCTCATCAGAATCTAGTTCTGGATATTCCGTTGGGTTCGTATCATCGTTCTGGACGTGTGGACACTAAGTTTGATAAATTTGGAGAACATTGTCTCTGGCATATTTCTCGGTGCGAAGTGGGCCATATGTAGACCCCGCTTTGACCAGAAATTGTCACTTTTGCCCCTGTGTCCAAATTGGACTTATGGACAGGCAATTCTAGCTATTTGATGTCTTTTGAATCTGATGGTAACATTTTTCAGCATTCAGAGGAGTACCTGCAGATCCACCTGATACCAGAGCAGCAGTTGGAGCCAGAACCCCAGGCAAGTGTACCTTGCCATACTTGCATCATTTGTTTATACTATTCTCTTGATTTATTACTATAATATCTCTATTCAACCTAGGACCGTGTGAAATTACTTAGCGTCCGAATAATATTCGGGTGTCAACGTCGTACGCAGAGTTGTGTAACGTCACTAGAGATGGATATCGAAATCCTATATATTTTCGTGCTTGCATTATCGAGTACGTCATACCCAGGACACCTGACACTATTCATGAGACAGAATCTTCCTGAGATATTTATGGTGATTCTGTATAGGATACAAATTTTGTGAAATATACTTTATACATACTTAGATATCATTATGACTTGCTGCATTAGATATGATCTTGCATGTCATGGATATGAGACGTGTGATTACATTGGGTGGGGAGAGACACACAGGCTACAGGCTGATTTATATATATATTTATTATTGTGAGGCCTTAGACTCTACATCAGAGCTAGGCACTCTACTAGCGATATCACTGCTACCGGCTCCCCGGCACCGAGCTTGTAGTAGTCTCAGCCTGAGTTCTAGTGATGCTCTCATCTTGCATATCACTTAGCTGGTTATATAGTTTACCCTATTATTTTATTTATTATTATACTGCATTTATTATGGCTTGAGTTATTCTTGTACCTTGCTATGTCCCCTGAGGACCTGTATCCAGATTATGTCCCGAGAAATAGCAGAGGAGATCTATCCTGAGGTATACGGGACATGAGCATTAGCATGAGCAGAAGCAGGAACATGAGTAGTCATTGGAGCAGTACCAGAACTCGAGGACGGGGTGATCGCCGAGGATTTCTCCTGAGTATCTGGTTATTATACTCAGTTATTTCTATTGTTAGACTCTTATTTCTTGTCTAATGAATTGATGTATCAGAAATATTATCGGGTTGTTCCCCAAGATATATTTTATTGAGACTTGATGTTGATTTATATTTCATATTGCTGTATTTATTTTTCTATGGATGAGATTAGTATATTAGACCATTATTGTTGTTTTACAGCTTAAATACATCCTGATGGGTCCATTAAATTGGGTTTGCCTATCGGTGTGTGCTGCTAGCCATTGCCACGTGTCTAGTCTCTCGATATTTTAGGACTGGGGCGTGACATAGTTTTTGTGGTGGCCCATGCAGGTCAACGACTAAATTGTTCGGTTTCAACTTGGGAATCGAGCAAGCCTGCGATAAGGATAGGATAAGTTATAGGATCTCATCTACTTGATTGAATCGTTCATGATCTCTATATCGGATTCAAATTTCTTGACTTGCATCCTGCCTTGATTTCTGTGCGCCTCTTATAGTTTATTTTGGATGCAGAGTAATGGATCCACTAGCAAGGGATGAGACTCCTGCAGGATCACCACGAGATACTGTGGTAACCAACGAAGATGAAGTAACACTAGTGGATGGAGGTCAATCAGCACATCAAAGCAGTCAAGCCAATCAGCATACCTCAAGGTTTCGGCGTGATGACACCCCACCTCCGCCGCAGTTTAATCCACCAATGCCCGTATTCCCACAAGGGCAGGCTATGGACGGACAACAGTTATTTCAAATGATCTACACAATGATGCAAGCTCAATAAGAGGCTATGCGAAACAGTTTTGTGACCATACTGGAGCAGGCAAATCTACCAGCACGACGGCCAATGACGGGCTCTATCAGCAATTTCTGCCAGCTGAAGCCTCGTACCTTTTCAAGCAAGGAGGAGCCCACTGAAGTTCATGAGTGGCTCACAAACACTCAACATCAATTAGAAGCAGCTGAGCTTCCAAGAGAGCGTTTGATGACTGCCGTCCGGATGCAGTTGATGGACAATGCATATCACTAGTGGCTATCTGAGGAGACACGGCTCGGACCAGATCGAGTCAGTTGGGAAGAGTTCTCTAGACTCTTTCAGGAGATGTACATTCCAGCTATTGTTCGGTCAGAACTTCGGGACAAGTTCAATCGCCTCACTCAAGACAATATGACAGTGAAAGAGTACAATGCAGACTTCATCCGTCTGAGTCGCTTCACCCCTACTTTGATCCCGACAGAAGAGGAGAAGGCTGAAAAGTTCTTCGACGGACTAAACTTTGAGCTACAGAGATTGATCGGATCCGTTGCACCTATTTCTTACTCGAACGTTCTTGCTGCAGCCCGACGCATGGAGCGCATCACCAGGAAAGAATCCAGCCTGAAAATGCCATATTTACCAGCACGAACCAGAGCATCACAAGAGGAGTCTGCAAAGCGTCAACAGATAAATCCACCACCGAGAGCAGCACCAGGAGCCTCATTCCTTCCTACTTGTCACTACTGTGGCAAGGTAGGCCATATTGAGAGAGAGTGCAGACGCAAGTTGGGAATGTGCTTGATTTATGGATCCAGACAACACTTAGCCAGAGATTGCACAACACATCAAGTAGAAACACCGATGATTCACCTAGAAGCCTTACCGGCACTGGGAGGATATCAGCCGAGGCCACCCTTGGCACCACAAGCAGCACTCTTCCGACAGGCCCAGCAACAGCAGAGGAACCTCCACAAGTACGCGGACAAGCTTTTGCGATGACCTTGGAGGACGTGCAGACTCGTGGAGTAGCAAATACGTGTAAGTTATTCATAGATGCATTGCTTTAGCTCGTGCCTATTAGTTCGTGACCTTAGCCTATAACCTAGTATTTTGAACTTATTAATAATTGATAACCTAGTTTTCTAAGCTTTAGTTTTCTTGCTTTAACCAGATTTCCTTCACTCTTGAATTTATATAACTTTCATTGCGTAGGGAAATGATATTTTTCTTTCCTAGGTGTTTTGCTTAACCCTCATCCTTTGATTCTTCTTGATCATGATTCTTTGATTGTGTCGTGCTTCGAACCTGTTTTGCAACCCGTGTCATCTCTGATGACCGATTATGTTATTATTTGATTGCGAGAACGCAATCCTCTTAAGGGGTGTAGATTGTAAACCTCCAGATATTTTAGGTTTTTAAAATCAAAATTTCAGAATTTTTAACTAATTAAAATCAAGGTATTCTGGTATTAAATAATTTTAAATATTTTTAATAAATTTTAAATATTATGAAAATAATATTTTTGGGTGTAAAATAAAATATTAGACATAGGGTAATTTTTCTAGAATTTATTCGACCCCAAAACTATTTTTAAAGACCTAAAAATTAATATTTTTATTAAACCCAAAATAAATCCGGTTTAATGAACCATTACCCAAACTGGACCAACCAAATTAAACAAACCCTGAAACCTTGGGGGTCCGGTCGGATCTAAACCCGACCCGAAACCCGCAACCCTACCCGTTACTGTAGCAATCCCTAACCGTCAAAACCCCGACGCCCCCGCTGTTGTTCCCTTTCCCAACTCCGCCGCTCTTGTAACCGCCACAGCCGCCGCGTCGCTTCGCCTCCGTACCCGCCGCACCTCTCCACCTCCCCACTGGCCGACTCCCCCGCTCCCCGCGCCTCTACACCTTCCTAACCGACCGCCACCACCACCCTATAAAACCTCCACCGTTGTCTCCCAATTCCTCCACTACCACTCTCCCCGATCGCCCCACCGCCTTCTTCCTCTGCCACCACCACTCACCACCGCGTCTACCCTCCAGCTCCGCCTCCGTCAGCGCCTCCTTCCTCCTCCCCACCGAGTTCCTCGACGCCACCTCCAGCAGCCCCCTCAACGAACCCCGCTGAACCCCGGCGCCTCCTCCGCCGTGACCACCAGCGCCACCTCCGCCTGACCCGTCGATGACTCCAGCGCCGCCCAGCTACCCCGGCGACCCCAGCAGTGGCCCACAGAAACCCTAGCAGAGCTACCTGCCGGCCGTACCGTGTCTCGCCGCCTCGCAAAAATGCGTATTTTAGTCATCATCGGCGACCTGTTCAGGTGACTGTTTCTCTCTCCTCGCTGTCCCGTTTTCCATTTCGTCTGCTGTGATGCATAGACTGTATGATCCTCTCGAAACCCGTGCAATTTTTTTGGGGTATCGCATCCTGTAGCGATCGCAAACTGCGACACAAAATTAGGAAAATAAATACCCTGATTTTTCCCAGAGCTGGTTGCGCCCAGCTAAACGGGACGACTTGGTCGTGTGCGGACTTCACCGAAAGGTGTGCACCATTAATACGGACGTGTAAGATTTCGCAGAAGTTGATTTGGATGTGCGTGCACACCGGAATCAACGCGTATCCGTCGACAATATATCGGCCCTGTTCTGGAACTCGTTATAACTTCGTGTACGCATGTCGTATCGAAACGAAACTTGCGCTATCGGACTCGTAGTAATACGCTGGTCCTGTGACCCAAGTTTGGTTCGATTCTGAGAACGTTAACAAAATCGCGTATCGTGGGCCCCACGGCTCTACTTGGCGGGCAATTTTGTGATCGGCTCATCGGAATCCAGTTCTGGATATTCCGTTCGGTTCATATCATCGTTATGGACTTGTGGACACTAAGTTTGACGAATTTGGAGAACATTGTCTCTGACACGTTTCTCGGTGCGAAGTGGGCCACATGTGGACCCCGTTTTGACCAAAAACCGTCACTTTTGCCCCTGTGTCCAAATTGGACTTATGGATAGGCAATTCTAGCTATTTGATGTCTTCTAAATCTGATGGTAACATTTATTTCAGCATTCAGAGGAGTACTTGCAGATCCCGCTGATACCAGAGCAACAATTGGAGCCAGAACCCCAAGCAAGTGTACCTTGCCATACTTGCATCATTTGTTTATACTATTCTCATGATTTATTACTGTAATATCTCTGTTCAACCTAGGACCGTGTGACATTACTTAGCGTCCGAATAATATTCGGGTGTCAACGCCGTATGCGGAGTTGTGTAACGTCACTAGAGATGGATATCGAAATCCTATACAATTTTGTGCTTGCATTATCGAGTACGTCATACCCAGGACACCTGACACTATTCATGAGACAGAATCTTCCTGAGATATTTATGGTGATTCTGTACAGGATACAGGTTTCGTAATATATACTTTATACATGCTTAGATATTATTATAACTTGCTGCATTAAATATGATCTTGTATGTCATGGACATGAGACGTGTGATTACATTGGGTGGAGAGACACACACAAGCTACAGGCTAATTTATATATATATTTATTATTATGAGGCCTTAGACTCTACATCAGAGCTAGGCACTCTACTTGCGATATCACTGCTCCCGACTCCCCGGCACCGAGGTTGTAGTGGTCTCAGCCTGAGTTCTAGTGATGCTCTCATCTTGCATATCACTTAGCTGGTTATATAGTTTACCCTATTGTTTCATTTATTATTGCACTGTATTTATTATGTCTTGAGTTATTCTTGTACCTTGCTGTGTCTCCTGAGGACCTGGATCCGGATTATGTCCCCAGGAATAGCAGAGAAGATCTATCCCGAGGTATACGGGATATGAGCATTAGCAGGAGCAGAAGCAGGAACATGAGTAGTCATTGGAGCAGTACCAGAACTCGAGGACGGGGTGATCGCCGAGGATTTCTCCTGAGTATCTGGTTACTATACTCAGTTATTTCTATTGTTAGACTCTTATTTCTTGTCTAATGAATTTCTCCTGATCGTCGTTGTATCATGATCGTTCCGGTGTTTAGTTGTTATTCTTTCGATACGATGCAATGACTCGCACGCGGATAGCCGCTAAGCGAGGATAACTTATCTATATGAACAATTTTCGCTGTCATAGCCATAAAGGACCAATTTTAGTCTCTAATGAGAATGATGTACAGCGAGAGCACATGATGCGCTCTACACCATTCCATCTTTGCACAGGATGACTAAACAGGAGAGTTCCCTCCGGACTGGATCGGTCCCGGTGCCCCGGTGACCTTCTGTGGAACTTGAGATCCGAAGATCACCTTATTCAAGTTGTCGGTGACATGCAGGTCTCTAATCTTTCAGGTCTCGCTAGGCACATGATCAAGTTCAGGGCAGGACATATCATGTTCAATGTACAAGGCATGATTGTCCACAGTAGTATATCGATTGCCAGGCCAGTTGGTATTGTAGTTTGCTCCACGAGCTGTGATTCTGGATTTTATTGATTCATGGTAGAAATCCCCTGGTTCAAGAAATACCTTGGTGACCTAACGGTCCCGGATACTTGCAGGTTCAATTGCACAGAAGAGCTATTCAATAGTCTCCTGGCTAACTAGAATGCATGCACAATACGAATAACGTTAGACATTATAAGCAGGCATGCATGCGTTTCTAAGAAACTTAAGCAGACACATTGGCTCGGGCCCGAAGGTAAGCCGAGGGGTGAAACCGTAAGGGACTTCCCGAGCGACATGATCTAGGGTAGCATACAGGGGGTGATTCACCTAGCGACTAGAATGTAACATTTCATATTTTAAGTGTGCTGGCTAAGCAAAGACAAGTTCACCGTAGCCACCCACCTTAGCGATGATTTGCCTCGGTTGAGCGATACGTCAAGCGAGCCTCTGAAAGCCTAAGCCGGAATCCCATAGGGACAAGTCTGGATATCCTTTGTCTCAAACGAGTATTTTCATCTGAGCATAGCGGGTCGGGACATTGCACTTTGCCGTTTGAATCGGCAGTTCGCTTGAGCGAAACGGGGTATTACATCCTACCCAACTCAAAAAAAAGTCTCGTCCTCGAGACTTACTGAGGACAAGTCGTACTAACGCATTATGGAACCTATCCCAAGCGTAGCAATCTTGATTAACGATCTAAGGCTGAGGCAAACCTATAAAAGTTGTTATAATTGTTCATTTGGATATTAACTTGCACAAGCATTCAAGATCAGCATATCGCTAGTCTGGATCGTACGCATATTTGAAGTGCACTTCTAGCATGAGCACGCCAACCAACGTAGCGATAGCGAAGTCTTAGCACTCGTGCACAAGTTCAAGGCATCCCTCAAACATGTGCATTCAACCAAACTTAGAGATAGTGAAATCGGACAAGCTACATGCGAAAATCTTAAGGGTCTGCACATGTCGGCACAAAGGACCTAGCATCACAATTCATAGAAGCAATCATATTATTCTAATACTCTTTTTGAAAGTATTTAGACTCATTGTTGGAATATTCCATTTAGGATATTGAGAGAGAGTGTGCACATAACCCACGAACGAGCTTTCGAAACTGAGGTAATCGAAATAAAGTCCAAAGACGTATAGCCAGGCTCTGATACCAATATGTCACATCCCGATCTCCCGCAGGCAAATCGGCCGTTCCCGCTAGGCGAGAATTACCGTGCCAGCACTCCCGCGGAATGATCGCTTTGACCCATCTTGGCGTGATACCGCACGAGCGTGAGCCACGCCCGTGCAAGGCCGTAGTTCATTAGCTGGCGGTAAGAGTTCTAAGCCACAAAGTCGCACAGATTGTCCGACTGCAGCAGAATCATAAACGTATAGGCGATCGGTAACAAGTTCTCTGAGTCAACAATAGCGGAAGCATTGAATAACACAAGTTGAAGTAAAACTCTTTTATTGATATAAACAAGTGTTACAGGCGGCACATAGCCGAGATTACAAGTCGCTCAAGCCGCTATCTCTGAAACAATAAAAGCATGCCAAGTGGCTACAATTATAGAATGATTGTACAGGCGATGTTCAGATGATGTTCCAATATTATGTCTTGTATATGTACTTCAGTTTTGGACGCAACGCTGCTTCGAAGTGATCTCCACGCCTTAGCACGCACGAAGGAGGCATTTGTACTGAATGAGGTTCTTCTGTACCCTGCAAACGATCTGGTGGGTTATCAGTACATTGAATGCACTGGTGGGGAGGCTACTCGCCCGCTAGACAAATCCAAACACCTAATATAGGTTCCATGCACCAACTATTATGTTGTCTTTCTAGTTGCCTTAGGATCAGTTTCATGGCATATTGAATAACCTAACTCGTGTGGCAGTGCACCGTGCAATATGAGAGGAAACACGGCGAGACTTACCAACTTACCGATTTGTCCTTCCCTGTCCAAGGCAAACCAAGCTAATTCAAGTACGGGCAACATATATGAAAACCAAGGCAATAACATATGTAAACACGAGAGTCGTTGTATCATGATCATTCTGGTGTTCAGTTGTTGTTCTTTCGATACGATATAATAACTCACACACGGATAGCCGCTAAGCGAGGATGACTTATCTATATGAACAATTATCGCTGGCATAGCCATAAAGGACCAATTTTAGTCTCTAACGAGAATGGTGTGCAGCGAGAGCACAGTATGCGCTCTACACCATTCCGTCTTTGCACAGGATGACTAAACAGGAGAGTTCTATCCGGATTGGATCGGTCCCGGTACCTCGGTGACCTTCCGTGGAACTTGAGATCCAAAGATCACCTTATTCAAGTTGTCCGCGATATGCAGATCTCTAATCTTTCAGGTCTGGCTAGGCACAGGATCAAGTTCAGGGAAGGACATATCATGTTCAATGTACAAGGCATGATTGTCCACAGTAATATATCGATTGCCAGGCCAGTTGGTACTGTAGTTTGCTCCACGAGCTGTGATTCTGGATTTCATTGATTCATAGTACAAATCCCCTGGTTCGGGAACTGCCTTGGTGACCTAACGGTCATGGATACTTGCAGGTTCAATTGCACAGAAGAGCTATTCAATAGTCTCCTGGCTAACTAGAATACATGCACAATACGAATAATATTAGACATTATAAGCAGGCAAGCATGCGTTTCTAAGGAACTTAAGCATACACATTGGCTCGGGCCCGAAGGTAAGCCGAGGGGTAAAATCGTAAGGGACTTCCCGAGTGACATGATCTAGGGTAGCATGCAGGGGGGATTCACCTAGCGACTAGCATGTAACATTTCATATTTTAAGTGTGCTGGCTAAGCAAAGACAAGTTCACCGTAGCCACCCACCTTAGCGATGATTCGCCTCGGTTGAGCGATACGTCAAGCGGGCCTTTGAAAGCCTAAGCCGGAATACTGTAGGGACAAGTTTGGATATCCTTTGCCTCAAACGAGTATTTTTGCCTGAGCAAAGCGGGTCGGGACATTGCACTTTGTCGTTTGAATCGGTAGTCCGCTTGAGCGAAATGGGGTGTTATAGCGCCATTACACCTGTGTACTTAAAATAATGCCCACAAACGTGGGTCAGTACACAGCCGTACTAGTGAGCGGGGTAACCCACTCGTCTAAGCCGACACTAAGTAAAAAGTGAATGCAAATAGTTATATAATGATCTTTCTAGTTGAATCCTAGATTCGTTTCATGGCATAGGGATGGCATGTTAAGGAAAATTGTAAATCAAGTTAAGCATGCAAGCATTTAACTCAAGCCCATCGACAAGCAATATATAACCAACTCGAAAGAAACTAGCATGCAAACCGTCCTACTCAAACCCAAGCAATACGAGAACCTATCGAACTATTTCTAAGCCTCAATATCCATCCTCAAACCAAACGTTATAATCCAATTCTTAATATGCACACTCTTGCCGAAGCAAGGTGGCCGCCGCCTACGCGAAAAGCACAAACCAAACAAAAGTAAAGCAAACCAATTCTTATCTATATGAAGTCACTGGCCAAGCCATAAAGGACTTTGATCGGACTGATCAAGTGCAGTTCTACCCGATCCAGATCGGGTAGCTAGCCCGCCTGGTCATATCGAACTATCGGCACCGCGCCCAAGGCACGTTACCATTGTCTCCTCCATGGCCGAACGGTCCCGGTCCTCCGAAGCCTATCCTGTTCGAGGAGACAAAACCCTGTGCAACATAGGTTGTCCGTGACATATAGACACCAAGTAGGTATGACGAGAGGATCGAACATTCTTGCCCCACCAAGCGATCCTAGATTCATCCAACCAAAAATCCAACAAAATATCTATAACCAATCTTCCAACATATAGTCCAAGGCACAAATCTCAAGTTATTCCCATAGGCACAATACCTCTTCTCGACACAGTATTTCTAATTGGTGCAACACCCCAAGCTCAGAACAATCCCATGGCACAATGCCCCAACAGTGACACAATGCCCTCACCGATGTAGTTTTTCGGTTTCGAATCACAACTGCATGCTTTGCTTGACAAAGCATCCAAGTGATACTCGTGCACGAATGCACGCTCGCTCGCCCAAATTCTTGATGTTCCAACCAAGATATTCCAACTGTCCAAGCATAATTCTATTTGTTACTTCAACTACCCCAAATATAATCTAACTCTAGCTCCAACTACCCAACGCGAAAACCAACTCAAGCCAAAAATCTATCCAAGCAAACGACGTGTACTCTATGCATGCCTCAGTATAGTAATTTCCAAGTCCCAATCCAAGTGTTCAAGACATTATTTGTTTTCCATATTATTAGGCATAAAGGAGTAGAGGAGAAGGGACAGAGCCCACTCACCAAGTTTGATTCCGTTAAGCATCCTGTCCTGCCGATACGGCCGATTCCTTGAACCCGAGGTTTGATGCAAAGCACGATATACTCAACTGATATGACCGTGCGAGCAGGCCGTACTCTCCAAATTATCCGACCGATCATACTAAGGAAGACGACATTATCGCTCCAATCCAGCTATCTCTGTACAGCTCTGAATGAACACCTGATTTCCATCGAACTCCGCTAGCGATCTGCACATGAAACTAACTCAAATCAATACTTGTTCCCAAATCCAACAAATTGAAATGTAATCATCTATTGCCTCATTCAATCCGACTCAGCGTAACGCACCGTACGATTATGGGGCGTTACATGCAGACCTTGACGAAGGGAGTTCACCCAAGTTCACTGTGACAATGAAGGTAATAGGGGAGATACAGTGAGGAGGAATGAATTGCTGGGTTTCACAGTTGCATCAACTAGAGATTAATATTCAGGGTTAGGATGTAATCATATATGTTAGAGAGCATCTAGAAACATGCATCATATTAGAAATAAGTGTACCAATGCATTGTATATACTGTGTCCCAATGATTAATACAAGGGGATATTTTGGGGGTGATACATGGCAATATCAGATGGTGGTGATACTCTAGGGAGGACCTTAGTTATGTGCATATAAATATATAGATTAATGTGGTGGGTATTCTTATGTACAACAGCTCTAGGACTGCACAACACAGTACATATGCATGATGTAGTTGGTTATGGTTGGGTTGTATAAGCTAGTGAGGGGTTGTATGAAGGTTGATTGTAGGGTATTTTGGTGTCAGCCTGTAGAGCTCATAGGCTAGGGTATTATGTGTGACGTGGGTGATAGTTTTAGAGAGAGTATTTTGAATATGGGGAGTGTTGAGGTTATTCTTAGTGTTGTGTGCACATGAGTTGTTTGTGTTCCTTGTTCAACTCTCCAAGTTGTTCACAGCAGTCCCTACATTTCTTCGACATCGAGTGGTCCAAGGAGTAAAGTGACCATCCGCATATTAGATCTCCACAACTATACTTCCCCAGAATCAACTCTACTTAGATTCCTATTTAGGATCTTGTTGTACTTTTTTTCTTTTCAATAGTTTATAAGTTTTGTATAAAATTTTCTTCGCAAACAAGATGGCGACTTTGCTGGGGACTACTTTTTTCTCTGACGAGAAGGTGATATCTCAACTCGACGCTACGTCGGTCGGCTCGATGCAGAAGACCTTGGTCGTGAAGTTCGACCAACAAGCATACGAAGAAATTCTCCATTCTGGGGGTAGTGCTTGCCCCTCATCCACACTCAAGTCGAGGAAAACTTGCAAAGTATGGGTGCCCAAGCCTCGTTATTCATATCCCGAAGTTGCTGCCAACAAGAGAAAAAGTATTATAATTAACGAGAGTTCCCCTGTCAATTCTGTTCAGATCAATGATTTGGTGGACAATTTTCTTACATTAAACAAGGGATACAATTCACGTAACTTGCACAATTTCAAGTAAATGGCGATCCACACCCAAGCTTCTGAATTTCTTGGGTTAAACAAGGAACACAAATTGTGCAACTCGTGCAATGTCAAGCAAAGGATGATCCACATCCAAGCTTCTGAGCCTACACATATTGGTGGTCATATACGGGGCAAACAAGTCATGGACACTACTGTCCAAACCAATCTTTCTACAGGCGCTAATAAAAAGTTAGTCAGGAAAACCATCCCCGTAACATCATGATCACACGCTCAATTGAAGGGAAGTTATGCGCCACTCATTATGAACCTGCTATTGGTGTGCCAGGTCAAGACATACGTGCAAAAATAAATGCAATTAGGAAAATTGCACCAACTCTTCATGCGCCACAGAATGTGCGCCAAACAGGACCAACGTCCTCACGTCGTGCTGTTTGTGCGCGTAAAATTGTGAAGAACATTCAACACAATTTCCCCTTTTCTGTGAAGAATAAAGGTGCGAGAGACGATGGATCATACGCCAATCAAGAAGCACCTCACTTTACACGCAGGGAACTATAAAAGTGCATAGGAGGTCTAATGTATCTCATGTAAAGAGGCAGAGTCTGCCATCCTTATCCTTTTCTCTTCTTTCTTATGACTTATACGAACATATTGTACACAAGTGTAAGGAGAGAGATCCCTTGGACCTTGCAACAGTATTTTCTAATGAACATCGTTACAATTGTCACAAAATTGTAATTGAATATTGCTGTGCATCAGCAAAATGGTCTGTGTTTTACCGATTGACTTATACCGTGTCTTCTAAACCGCGACATACAAAACAAGTTGACAACCAGGAGTATGATGATGAACCGCTCCTTGCTTCAGCATACATGGCTTTATATCTTTCCCGGGGCAGGAGACAATCAAGAAAAAGATCTTCAAGAACACCTAGCCAGAGGAGTTTTGACCAACTCGTCGACTCCTTTGAAGGAGTATACCAAAATACTCGTTCTCGAAGAAGTGAGCTCGGTCTTCACGGAAATCCCCATTCCTCAGAATCTGAGGCTGGGGGTAGCAATCCCCTTGATTCTGAAACTGACTGTAGACTCCAACTAACCGGCTCTTTCTACCAAGTCCTCTGTTATATACAGGGATGTTAACATTTACGCCTTCAGTGATGAATAAGACGCTTCTTCATCAGAAGTCACTGAACAATGCCTCAATTCATTAGAGGCCGCTCTCAGAGACATGCACACTATGATGCAAAATATGTATCAAATGATGATCGCTCAACATTCTGCTACACTAGTACCTGTCCAAGTGGCTTCATTCATACTTGCACAGCCTACTCCTGGAACAATACCTCTATAGGATAACACAAATCCAGAAGCAATAATAAACCAAGAGTCAACAATGCCAACTTTTAATCCTCTCAATATTGGGAGTGGACCTCCGCCAGTGATAATACCTATTCAAACATGATCTTATAAGTAAATTGCACCACTCTGACCAGAAGATTCTCTCGAAGTTGTCCGGGAGTCGCGTGCACAGGTCGATGTTTTAAAGAACAAATCAACTACACAAGCTGGGGGTGAAACAACCTTATCCTCCTTATTGGAATAATATTCCATTCCCTCATAAATACAAGCCTCAATCAATAGTCTTGTTTGAAGGTAGGACATCATCGAGCCAATATATTATTTACTTCAATATGATGATGTCTCATCTGCAGAAAGAAGATGCTCTCCTTACCAGATTATTCGTGAGATGCTTGGCCGTCATAGCCTGGTATCGCTGTTTACCTAATAACTGTATATCCTCGTTTGATGACATGAAGTATCTTTTTCTCTCAAGATTCTACGAAGGAGGCATGGATATGATGATGTCTTTACTCATCGACATCAAACAGAAGGAGAAGAAATTCGCTTATGAATTCGTAGAACATTTGAGGCAAGTAACTCTGAAGTTACCCTCCATTATTCCAGAATCCGTATTTATTAAAACTTGCAAGAAGAACCTACTGCCTATAGTAGGGCTCTGGACAGGTCCAACTCAATTCAAGACTGGATGGCATTCTTCATCGGGACCGAAGCTGCTGAAGGTAACGCAAAGGTGGCATGTAATTTGGGATCACAAATGACCAATACAGAAGGAAAGTATGTCTCCAATAGTGCGAATAATTGCAACAACAAAGAAAATAAGGCCTTGGCAATAAACCTGTCAAAGCCACCCACCTCTCCTCTAACACAAAAGCCTCCAGAGTCTCCCAGGCCTAAGGAAGAATTTTTCTTTGCCGAGAGCGATATCCACATCATTTTTAAATGGTTAATAAAAAGCAACAAGTTGCAGTTGTATGACATTAAACGACCAAATGAGGCCGGTAAAATATATGATCCGAAGTACTTCTTATACCATCGGTATGTACATCATCCTACCAAGGCTTCTTATGTCGTGAAAAGGAAAATCCAACAGTTGATAGATGCTAAAGCTATCACCCTTCACAATGAGGATAATGCGGTCACCGCCAATATGGTGTCTCTTCAATTCATCGACTTTCCAGCAAAAGAAGTCCCAAATGGGGTCATCCCAATACCTCGAACTACGATGGAAGTGGTAAATATTTTGCCTCCTCAAAGTCAAACAGAGGGGTTGGTGCCTCTTACCATAAATCATGGTGAGATTATGTGGATTCATTCCGAGCTGCTACCAGATTGGGACCAGGGAGTAGCATCTTCCAATTCAAAATCCAAGAAGGGTAAGAAGTATAAATCATGCAATATGATTTTTTCAGATCATCACTCGGACAGAGATCAAGATCAACATCAAGAAGATGTATCTCTCGAGAGCAGATTTCAATATCTGAACTTTACCCCAACAAGCTCTACTCGCAAGCTTTGTTTGATACACCGGCAATAGTCCATGATTGGCAGTGTTCCACTGTATAGGGCATAATAAATCTTCAGTGCTTATGAAGGTATTCCTACATAAATTTTTCCTCCTACTTCTACAACCATTAGAGCATCGACCTCAACTCAAATGCTTGAGGAGGATCCTCCCCAATTTTATCAATACAGCCAACAATCTGTACGCTTAATACAAAA
The DNA here is from genome assembly GCA_036927795.1 of Iris macrosiphon. NCBI lineage: Eukaryota > Viridiplantae > Streptophyta > Magnoliopsida > Asparagales > Iridaceae > Iris > Iris macrosiphon. The sequence goes on along the minus strand of JAYESA010000015.1, from coordinate 102,271,567 downwards.
TATGGGGTATGACTT
>JAYESA010000015.1:102139052-102266552 GCA_036927795.1 Iris macrosiphon | reverse complement strand
GGACTTTTGCCCGATTTACACGGGCCAGGTGTCGACGATTGTTGCGACTCTGAGATAGAGGAGGAGCCCGTACCAGTTGAGGAGACGTCACTAGCACCCTAGTATAGCTAGGTGGGTTTTACTGGGTTTATTCCCAGTTGGTTTTGGATGACTGTATTATTATTTTGCTACTGTGAGATATTGTAGACTCTTAGACTTGGACTGTATATTTTGGATATCGTACTTGCTCTCTTTGGTTCTTGTTTCTTTTGTTGATATCTTATCCTGCTTTTACTCTTCCCCTACTTATTGTGGTTGAGTTTATGTATATATAATATGTTGTCCTCCTTTTGGAGAGGTTATCTTGACAGGTTATTGTGAGTTATAGATAGTTGTGACCTAGAACGGACCTAGACAACGTTCTACCGCCGATTCTACGGCGTAGGCTGGACGTACCCACGACTCATGCCCAATTTTCCGGGTGCGAGTCATGACAACGTTTTTGGTGGTGGCCCACGCAGGTCTAGTTTCTAGGTCAACCTGCGATAGGATATATGATATAGCTGAGAGAGAGTGTGCTCAATCACAACTAGGACCCTTCCTGATCTTTTGCTATCTTTAATTTTTTTGAAATTTTTTTCTTTAAAATATCACTGTTCTTCCTTGATGATATCGTATCTTGCACCGTAACTTCTTTTGATCTGTGTTTAGGATGCCTCCGAAGACACGGTCTCACCGTACCGTTCAGCAGTTACCACCGAGAGGTTTGCTACCTTTCGTCCTGCTCGACTTCAGGCAGCTGCTATCGCTCCACTCACCACTCCTGCAGTTGAGGGACCATCTGCTTCTCAAGAAGATTCTCCTCCACCTGTCGATCCGAGAGCTACCCCTGTTGTTCCGGTGGTACCTCCTGCACCACCTCCTATACCGTTAGACGTTGTCCAGTTGTTTGCGTTCTTCAGGGAGATGATGGACACACAACACCAACATATATACGTGATGAGGTTGGGCATTGTGAATGCTCACTAAGTGGCCATGACGGCAGTAGACAGAGTGGCTCAGATCCAGCCATAGGCAGAGTAGGCATAACATCCTAGGCCGGGCAACATTATTGACTTCCATAGGATGCAGCCCAAGGAGTTCTGGGGTACAGAGGGGATCCTATACGCGGATGACTGGATCGAGCATATCGAGGGGATTTTCAGGCGGGCACTGATTCCAGACATCATGCAGATAGAGGCAGCGTGCAACCAGATGTTCGATCTTACCCTTACTTGGTATCGTACTGACACGAGGATAGCGATACCGAGACTTACTTGGGAGGCTTTCAAGAAGATTTTCAAGGATAAGTTCTTTCCAAATGTGGCTCTCAGTGCCTTGGAGAGCCAGTTTGAGGCACTCGTCCAGGGGAGCATGCTGGTGGATGAGTATGCAGCAGAGTTATGCCGTCTGTGGGGTGCTCCGGTACTTTTTGTGCCGAAGAAGGATGGTCGATACGGATGTGTATCGACTACAGGGCTCTGAACAACCTCACAATCAAGAACAAGTATCTACTATCGCGTATTGATGATCTCTTTGACCAGTTGAGCGGAGCGACGGTGTTTTCCAGGATTGATCTGAGGATAGGCTACCACCAGGTGAAGTTCAGGAGGGAGGATATTTCGAAGACAGCTTTTCGGACCAGGTATAGATAGTATGAGTTTATGGTGATACCGTTTGGGTTGACTAATGCCTTGACAGTATTAATGAATCTGATGAACAAGGTGTTCCATCAGCATCTGGATAGATTTATGGTGGTGTTTATAGATGACATCTTGTTGTATTCGAAGACCCCAGAGGAGCATGAGGAGCATCTGAGGATAGTGCTGGAGACTCTCAAAAAGAAAAAGCTTTATGGAAAGCTTTCAAAGTGCGAGTTATTCCTCGACAAGGTTGAATTCCATGGTCATGTGGTGACATGAGAGGGGATCTCGATGGATCCGACGAAGATCATGGCAGTTGAGGCATGGAGTGCTCCGAGTTCAGTAGTAGAGGTCAGGAGTTTTCTGGGGCTGTCAGGTTACTACAGGAGATTTGTTCAGGATTTTTCCCGGATTGCAGAGCCATTGTCTAGGCTGACCCGAAAGGACGTAGAGTTTGTTTGGTCAGAGGAGTGCCAGGTCACCTTTGATGAGCTGAAGAGGAGGTTGACGATAACTCTAGTGTTGACATTGCCATAAGGGTTTGGAGGATTCACTATCTATAGTGATGCATCGGAGAAGGGATTGGGTTGTGTGTTGCAGCGGAATGGAAGGGTGATTGCCTATGCTTTCAGACAATTACGTCCTCATGAGAAGAACTACCCTACCCACTGTCATGACCCACACCCAGAAATTGGGCATGAGCCGTGGGTACGTCCAGCCTACGCTGCAGCATCAGCGGTAGAACGCTGTCTAGGTCTCAAGACTATCAAACATAACTCATAGCCTATCAATGACCTCAACTCCATAGGGAGGACAATGATAATACATTGATCAACAATTTAAAATATACTCAATCACAAGACTATTGGAAAATAAATGGCACGGCGAGATATAAGGATAAAGAGTACTGACATAAGTCAAGCATAAACAAATACAACACAAGTCTAGAGTCTAGTTGTCCACATAAAGTCTCAAAAAAATATATAACCCAAGTCTCAGTTTTAGAACAATGATACATAAATATAACAGTCTAAATGCCTGTAGGTGGTGTCTCCTCTAAGGTGGAGAATTCCTCTAGGATTTCTGGTACAAAATCTCCCTCTGCTCCCGGGCCATAGTGGGTAGGACAGAAGTCCTCCAAGTCCTCTGAAAAATGTTATCCAGTCAGGATTGGAGCGAAGCACAAGCACTAAACAACAGTTTCATTTATATTAACAAAACTATAAAAACAGTATAAGGAAATACAAGATCAAAGTAATATTGGAAATATGGAATACTAGAGAATATGTAATAAGCAATAGAACATCTAGCAATGAATAGAAATATAAGTGAATGCTAGAACAAGTGAACTGAAATAAAGAATAAAATATCTAGCTATGTGTTTGAAATATCAGTTTATTATGTGATCAGCATGGGACAAGATCAGGCTTGTTATATATGATTGGCTATGATACATGTGAGGTCAGGCTAACCATCTGGTTAGCTATGATACGAGCAATAGTCAGGCTAATCATATATAACAGGCTATGAGGCATGTAATGGTCAGGCTATACCCAACGTGATGTGTGGGGTGAGCTATGATGCATGTAAGGTGGGGTATGATCACATAATCTGCTAATATTTCTCCATTCCCAGCTAACACGATGGATTCCAATCACGACTCCTCATGACAGGTATCTATGATGCTAACCCGTGTATCCACTGTGTCAAAATCAAGTATACTATACAACTAAAATTATAGAATTAATCAATAAGAATAAAAACTGTCAGAGAATGTACTCACCTGTGATCCTGAGGAAGGTGCGAGGATCGATGTCCAAGATGGAATCACAATCACCTAAATAACAAATATCCATATCAAAAAGTGTTTTAAAGAGATATACATGCATACCTAATTCTATGTTAGGTACAAGATCATTTCTAGGTCTTTGGTGAGCTGACTATGCCATACTTAACTATACTAGTCATTGCCAACTATATTAAGTACTGCTAATATATATATATATATATATATATATATATATATAATTACTTATATAGATATTTTCCATGCTAACTAACATATTTGTATACCACTGCATCATATTATACATACCCATATAATATATACATATGATACTACTCTTAGCTAATATCTAACTTAGGGTATATACTGTAAACCCCCTCATTTATTTCTATAGATAGTCTGGTATGGGATAGAAAATTTTGTTTTAGCAGCAGATGATTGAGGTTTAGAGTAAGGTTGCAGATGTCTGATTATTTTAATTAAACCCTTGGCGCGCCCTACCGTTGTTGAAATATTCGGAGCCTAACATCAGCCCATAAATTCTAACAGTTTGATGCACTCTTGACTTAACACGCCAATTTAGGCGCTGGAATTTTCCGTTACTCAAAATCATATTTCCTTGTGCCCTAAATTAATTACACAATTTTTCGTATCCGAAATCTATATTTAATTCCGTGTCGCGCACCTATGTCGTTGCCATCAATTTTGACATACCAACTTAACCCGTTGAACCGGACCACCTTAAGGGTCCAAGACTGACTCCAAGCTCCCACTATTTTTGACCTTTGCGTCATTTCCAAATTTAGACCCCAAGTGCCCCCATTTAATTTAAAAGCGCGGGACACTTTTATTCTAATTAAATCGGGGATACCAATTTTGACTAATCCTATTTTAATCCCCATTTAATCCCAACGCCCATTTAATTATGTCCATGCCAAACACACAACACCCCCTCACCCTACAAAAGACTAAACACTAATTCCCCCATAATTTTCCCATTATTTCATGTGTTTGTGCAAATACCCAAACTTAAGAGGCTAATTTGCAAATATTACGACATGTGGCACACCCTCATTGGGCAAGGCCGAATGGAGAGGCCACCCTCTTCTTTGACCATGGTCAACCTCCCTCCTCCCTTTGTTTTTTTTCATGAAGAAACAACTTCCTTCATGAGAAATCCTCACCCCACATTTGAAATGGATAGATCACCACCCTCCAATCATCACACTCTAACCTATAAAATGTCTACATCACACCCTTCCCCCAAGGCCGGCCCTAATCCCAACACATAGAGAACCCTACCCCCTCTCTCTCTCCTCCCTCATCTCTATACTAAACCGTAGCCTACTTCTCATCTTCTTCCTTTCTTCTTCTTCCTTTCTACACTTCACCACTTCTTTATTTTTTAACCCTAGATCGAGGAGTTCCACCCGGCCAGTCTCCCCCTCTCCGGTCGGCCGAGCAACCTTTCGTCTCCGGCGAGTGTCCTCCTACAGTCGACTGCCACTCCCCGTATTGGCAGCTGCCATCACTGCCGGTACCTCCCTCGACCTGACCAAGTTGCTGCCCTCACCGCCGGTACATCCCTCGACCCGACCGAGCTGCTACCACGGTCGAGAACCTGCGAGCCCGCACTGCACCACTGTCTACTCTCCGGTCGAGCCCGCCTTCGCGAGCTGCTGCATCGACGACCCTCTGCCGATCCCCTCCGACCTCAGCTTCATCACCACCACCTTCAACCGAGCTCGGTCGTGTGCCATGTGGACACAGTTGCTGCTGCTGCTGCAGCTGTTGTCTCCGCCTGCACTAGCGCCGCAGCAACCCCCGAGCCGTCGAGCCAACACCACTGCTCGGACACGCCCAGGCTCCCCGGACCAACCTGCCCCGCCCTTCCAGACGTCGAGCAACCCCGCTGTGCCAAGCCCCTGCTCCGACCAGCATTCGTTCCACCACCTCCATGAGCCAAGCTTCACCACGACCTACCAACATCGTCTCCATCAACACACTCCGGCGAGCCACCCCCACTGTCGATCTCGGCCTCCAGCACTGCTGCCATTGACACCACACGCCATTACCACCACCTCCACGCACCGCTGTCGATCTTCTCTCCTTGGCCAGAGCCGCGACGGAGATCAGCCTCTTCCGACATTGAGTGCGAGCCATGGCGATCGTTCCACTGTCGATGATCTCTCCTCCAGCTAGCAACCACCACCGGGCCACCAAGGTTGTCACGACCCGCACCCGAAAAATCGGGCATGAGTCGTGGGTACGTCCAGCCTATGCCGCAGAATTGGCGGTAGAACGCTGTAAAGGTTCATTCTAGGTCAAAATCTATAACTCACAAAACCTGTCAATAACCTCTCCAAAAGGAGGGCAACCACGCAATATATATATATGACTCAATCACAATAACTAGGAGAAGAGTAAAAGTACGATAAGATATCAACAACAAGAAACAAGAACCAAGGAGAGCAACACAATATCCAAAATACAGTCCAATTCTACAATATCACAGAAGCAATAAAATAATAATACAGACATCCAGAATAACAACTGGGAACAACCCAGGAAACCCACCTAGCTAACTAGGGTGCTAACGGCGTCTCCTCGATGGGCTCCTCCTCAGTCTCCGGGTCACAACACTCCTCGACGCCCGGCCCGTAGAATGTCGGGCAAAAATCCTCAGGATCCTCTGGAAAAATTATGCCCAGTCAGGACTGAGCGAAATACATAACTCTGAAAGCAACTCCAAATACATGGTAAGGTGTATATGACTAGCAATAGAAAAGTATACAAGATGCACAGGAAAATAAATACATGGTGGAGCAGATAAAGTAGCTGTAATATAAATTTGGAGAATAATACAAATAGTAGAGAAGTAACTGCATGTGAGAAAACAGAAATACTAGCTAAGTGCCTTGAGTATAAGTTCGTTATGTGATCGGCTTAGGTTGCACATGAATAAACTATGATAACTCCATTATGTGTGAGTTGCATAACCGACATACACATGAATACTGTTTGGCTTTGATCACATAACCAACTCCTACTCCCCTCCCCCACTAATACTTTTGGATCCAACCACGACACGCTACGTACATGATAAATAGCTCGCGCACATGAAGGCGAGAACACAAGAAGCACATGATAGCACATGAGAATCAATACCCGAAGCACATGATGAAATACACGTGATAGAGTACCCGCTGAATACGGTAAGGGGGATAGCATCTCATGACAGGATCCACTAGTACCAGCTCATGAAACAAAGTGTCAGAATCAAGTATTACAGTTCTAGAACAGGTGATATAAACGCTATCATAAAATGGAAACGATCAGACGTAGGTACTCGCCTGACGTACTGAGCAACTGATGAGGATCGAGATTCGGACTGGCGTTGCAAGAACCTATTATGAAAAGCAAGATTAAACAGGGTTCTATGGATTTAAACTGATATAAAATAACTAAAAACAGGCTTCTAGGGTTATTCTAGGTCGAACGGGTCAAACCGATGAAATTTGGGTCAAAAAGTCAACCCGGGGTCCAAAAAGTCAACTCTAGGTCAAAACTAGGTCAAACATTGACTCTTACGGTCAACGAGAATAATTATGGTCAACACTAGGTCAAAATAGGGTGTCCCTAAAATTCTAGGTCAAAACTAGCTCATTAAGCTAGTAAACCATCAAACTCGCCTCCTCGAGATACCGGGATACCCTCGGTATACAATACCTCGACCTAAGCTACGCACCCCGCCTAAACCCGCTAAAACCTATGCTAGCACACGTAAATATATATACGAATATATAAAAACCTATCTCTAAACTCAAACCTAGGCATTTGCTCAAAAACCTCGCTCGATACTCAATACGTTGGGTATCTCAAGGTATTGAGATACCTTGATATCTCAAGGTATTGAGATATCCTCCAATACCTCACTAACTACCCCTCTAGCTAACTATTTAAGAAAATAGATATACACCTAGGTAGTAATCTAGGCTAGAATATATATATATATATATATCTAACACATATATATATATATACCTATAAATATATATCTCTAAACTCAAACCTAGGCAATACGCATGCACATAGAACCGGCGACGATAAAAACTCCCAAAACGCCCGAAATGCCCATTTCTCTGCGACACGACTTCACATGTCCGAACGGAGACACGTACTAACCCTCAAGACACCCGACAACGTCTACCTAGGTCCGTCTAACCTAGGGCATCACCCAAAATTGGGCCAATCTCGGATTTCACCCGAAATTGACACAAAATCTAATGTCAAAGTCTCCAAACACAACCAAACTTGTTCCAACTTCCTCCCACGGGTAGCCTTAGGGTCTAGGAAGGTTCTAAACCACTAATTACACTATATAAGAGCAATTAGTAAGAGAAAAGTTAGGGTTTACCTCTTGAGAGTTGGAATCCCAAGGCCAAAGTCTCCAAAACTCTTGAAATCACCACCCTCAAGCTTCCAAGCCTCCAAATCAAGCCTCCACACTAAGTCTAGGCTCTAAACACCTAGGTTAGGGAAAAGTGTAGGGTTAGGGTTCACATCCATGGAAGAAATAGAAGAAGGAAGAGAAGAATGACTTACTTGAAGCTTGTTGAAAGAAGGAAGAAGAAGAAAATGGAGAATGGAGAAGAAGGAGAAGAAGAAGAAGTGAAGAGGAATAGAGAAGAAGAGGGGCTGCTGTCCAGATGCAAAAAGGGGCCGGCCATGTGCATTAAAGTAGGTTACATGGATGAAAAATGACCAAAATGCCCTCTCCTTAAGTCATGCAACTTGGGTTTGGGGTTCCAAAATCACTCAAACTAGCTCCTAATCACTCCAACTAACTAAAATAAAATATAACAAATATTTTAAACCCAAAAATAAGTCTCACAACGGTGTTGGGTGGGTCGGACATGGGTCCACTAGGGTCTGACATGGGTCCAGACTAGCCAAAACCCTAAAAAAATTAATAAAAAAATAATACAATCACTAATTAAATATAAATATAATTAATTATAAATAATACACAATTTACCAAATAAAAAAAAAACCTTATTTTCTAGCATTGGGTAGTGACAAGTTTATCCTTCTTAAAATTATTTCGTCCTCGAAATTAAAAAGACGAAACTAGGACAGGAATGCAAGAAAAGAACCATACCTCAGGGCTCGAAAAGATAAGGGTATCGCTCGCGCATTTCATCATCCCTCTCCCAGGTTGACTCACCTGGAGAGTGATGCCTCTACGCGATGCAAACCAAGAGAATAGTCTGGTTCCTCAACACCTTCTCCTACTGATCCAGAATCTCCACCGGCTGTTCTGGATAGCTAAGAGTAGGGCCCACCACGATCTCTGAGTGATCCAATACGTGACTGGGATCTGCCACAAACCGTCTCAAATGTAACACATGGAACACATCATGAACTCCCTCTAGCGTAGGCGGCAAATCTAGCCTATACGCCACAGCACTAACCCTCTCAAGGATGCTGAAGGGTCCAACGAAACGTGGGCTAAGCTTCCCGCCTCCACCGAAGCGAATAGTGCCCCGCGTCGGAGAAATCCTTAAGAACAGCAGATCTCCAACCTAGCACAAATAAGGTCTCAGCACTTAATCTAAAACAAGCAATCACAAGCAAACACAAGAACAAAATCTAGATTCTAAGCTATACCTCGAACTCCAAAGGTCTCCGGTGGCTATCGGCCCAATGCCACTGCCTGTCCCACCCGAAGTCAATCTCTAATGAGCTTGACCTTCTCTGCTGCATCAAACAACATCTCCGGGCCAAGAAAAGCTCTCTCACCTACATCATCCCATGATAACGAAGTGCGATACCTCCGTCCATACAACGCCTCGAATGGTGATATCTCGATACTGGCTTGTTAGCTGTTGTTTTAAGCAAACTCTACCAAGTGCAAGTGATCCTCCCAAGAGCCTCAGAAATCCAAAATACAAGTGCGAAGCATGTCCTCAAGTGTCTGGATGGTCCTCTCTGACTGACCATATGTCTGTGGGTGAAATACAGTACTAAACTTGAGCTGGATGACTATGCTAGCCTGCAGACTCCTCCAGAAATGCGAAGTAAAGCGACTGTCCCGGTGTGATACTATTCTCACAGGAACTCCATGCAGTCTAACTATCTGGCGCACATACATCTCTGCTAGTCTCTCCGTAGACGTACCCAATTTGAATGGTAGAAAGTGGGCCGATTTGGTCAACCTGTCTACGATGACCCAAATTGCATCCTTCCCTCCTGGAGAACGGGGACGTCCAGAAACAAAATCCATTGTCACATGCTCCCATTTCTACTCCAGAATGGGTAATGGCTGGAGCAAACCTCCTGGCCTCTGTCTCTCCGCCTTCACTTGCTGGCACACTAAGCATCGGGATACGAAGCGTGCTACCTCCCGCTTCATCCCATACCACCATACATGCTCTCTCAGATCTCTATACATCTTGTTGGCACCTGGATGCATAGAGTACTGGGATCGATGCACCTCCTGAAGAACCTTCTCACGCAACGACCCACTCGGCACACACAACCTGGTACCATGCCGTAATGAACCATCATCAGCAATGGTGAAGTCATCTGATAATCCAATCTGAACTTGCCCCTGATGCTCCTCAGGGACTCATCCTCCAGCTGTGTAGCCCTGATCTGGTCTACCAACTCTGACAGAATCTGCAGTCCCCACATCTGCATCTCAATTCCAGACACTATCACCTCAATTCCCAAGCTCTCTAGATCTGCCAGAAGATAACAATCTATAGTCAGGCACATATCTACCGGATACCCGCTCAGTGCATCCGCAACTACGTTCGCCTTTCCTGGATGGTACTGTAATAATATGTCGAAGTCTTTCATCAACTCCAACCATCTCCTCTGCCTCATATTCAGCTCTTTTTGGGTAAACACATACTTCAAGATCTTGTGGTCGGTGAAGATCTCGACACGCTCTCCGTATAAATAGTGTTTCCACAACTTCAGAGCAAAAATGACCACTGCCAACTCCAAATCGTCGGTAGGGTAGTTCTTCTCATAAGGACGTAATTGCCTAGAAGCATAGGAAATCACTGTCCCATTCTGCTGCAATACACAACCCAGTCCCTTCTCCGATGCATCACTATAGATAGTGAAACCTCCAGATCCTGATGGCAACGTCAACACTGGAGCTGTCGTCAACCTCCTCTTCAGCTCATCAAAGGCGATCTGGCACTCCTCTGACTAAACAAACTCCATGTCCTTCCGGGTCCAGTCTGGACAACGGCTCTGCAATCCCGGAAAAATCCTGAATAAATCTCCTGTAGAAGCCTGCCAGTCCTAGGAAACTCCTGACCTCGGCTACTGAACTCGGAGCACTCCATGCCTCAACTGCCATGATCTTTCTCGGATCCACCGAGATCCCCTCTCCAGTCACCACATGACCAAGGAATTCAACCTTGTCAAGGAAGAACTCACACTTCGAGAGCTTTCTATAAAGCTTCTCCTTCCCGAGAGTCTCCAGCACTATCCTCAGATGCTCCTCATGCTCCTCTGGAGTCTTCGAATACACTAAGATATCATCTATAAACACCACCACAAACCTGTCCAGATGTTGATGGAACACCTTGTTCATCAGATTCATGAATACTGCCGGGGCATTAGTCAACCCAAACGGTATCACCAAGAACTCATACTGTCCATACCTGGTCCGAAAAGCTGTCTTCGGAATATCCTTCCGCCTGACCTTCACCTGGTGGTAGCCTGTCCTCAGATCAATCTGGAAAACACCCTCGCTCAGCTCAACTGATCAAAAAGATCATCAATACGCGGCAGCGGATACTTGTTCTTGATTGTAAGGTTGTTCAGAGCCCTGTAGTCGATACACATCCGTATCGACCCATCCTTCTTCGGCAGAAAAAGTACCGGAGCACCCCACGGGAAAGAACTAGATCTGATAAATCCCTTGTCCTGAAGCTCATCCACCTGCTTCATCAACTATATCAGCTCACTGTTGTTGACTCTATAGACGTGCTGGGATATCGGCTTTGCGCCTGGCACCAAGTCTATAGAGAACTCCACATCTTTGTCCGGAGGTAACTCTGGAAACTCCTCCGGAAAGACATCCATGAACTCCGCTATCAGTGGGTGTTGCAACCTCGGCTCCACTACCAGGGCTCCGCAGAAGACTCCCTCGCTCTGCTCCGCTGCTCCTCTAGCAAACTCAAACTCTGGCTCACCCGGCGGACTAAACAACACTCTGCCTCTACGACAATCTATACTAGCACAATGCATACTCAACTAATCCATCCCGAGTACAATATCGTAGCACAGAAGTGGCATTACGAGTAGGCACGCACTCAACTCCCGGCCTCCCAAGGTAACTCTTCGGTCTCTGCAAACATCACTGACTAGGATGATGCCACCCCCGGTCATGATCTTGCAGAGTCTAGCTAAAGGTTCAGCAACAAGATAGTGTCTAACAGCAAAAGATACAGACACAAAGCTATGGGAAGCACCAGAATCAAATAAAGCAAGTGTTGGAATAGAATCAAGAAGAACAGAACCTGAGATCACATCACCAACGGTGCAAGATACGATATCATCAAGGACGGACAGTAATATTGCGAAAGAAAATAATTTCAGAAAAATTAAAGATAACAAAAATCAGGAAGGGTCCTAATTGTGATTGAGCACACTCTCTCTCAGCCTATATCCTATCGCAGGTAGACCTAGAAACTAGACCTGCATACTAGACCTGCATACTAGACCATGCATGGGCCGCCACCAAAAATGTGTTATGACCCGCACCCGAAAAATGGGGCATGAGTCGTGGGTACGTCCACCCTACGCCGCAGAATCGGCGGTAGAACGCTGTAAAGGTTCGTTCTAGGTCACAATCTATAACTCACAAAATCTGTCAATAACCTCTCCAAAAGGAGGGCAACCACGCAATATATATATGACTCAATCACAATAACTAGGGGAAGAGTAAAAGCACGATAAGATATCAACAACAAGAAACTAGAACCAAGGAGAGCAAGTCAATATCCAAAATACAGTCCAAGTCTACAATATCACAGAAGCAACAAAATAATAATACAGTCATCCAGAATAACAACTAGGAACAATCCAGGAAACCTACCTAGCTAACTAGGGTGCTAACGGCATCTCCTCGATGGGCTCCTCCTCAGTCTCCGGGTCACAACACTCCTCGACGCCCGGCCATTAGAATGTCGGGCAAAAATCCTCAGGATCCTCTGGAAAAAATATGTCCAGTCAGGACTGGAGCAAAGTACATAACTCTGAAAGTAACTCCAAATACATGGTAAGGTGTATATGACTAGCAATAGAAAAGTATACAAGATGCACAGGAAAATAAATACATGGTAGAGCAGATAAAGTAGCTGTAATGTAAATCTGGAGAATAATACAAGTAGTAGAGAAGTAACTGCATGTGAGAAAATAGGAATACTAGCTAAGTGCCTTGAGCACAAGTTTGTTATGTGATCGGCTTAGGTTGCACATGAATAAACTACGATAACTCCGTTATGCGTGAGTTGCATAACCGACATACACATGAATACTGTTTGGCTTTGATCACATAACCAACTCCTACTCCCCTCCCCCACTAATACTTTTGGATCCAACCATGACATGCTATGTACATGGTAAATAGCTTGCGCACATGAAGGCGAGAACACAAGAAGCACATGATAGCACATGAGAATCAATACCCGAAGCACATGATGAAATACACGTGATAGAGTACCCGTTGAACACGGTAAGGGGGATAGCATCTCATGACGGGATCCACTAGTACCAGCTCATGAAATAATGTGTCAGAATCAAGTATTACAGTTCTAGAACAGGTGATATAAACGCTATCATGAAATGGAAACGATCAGAGGTAGGTACTCGCCTGACGTCCTGAGAAACTGATAAGGATCGAGATCCGGACTGGCGTCGCAAGAACCTATTGCGAAAAGCAAGATTAAACAAGGTTCTATGGATTTAAACTGATATAAAATAACTAAACACAGGCTTCTAGGGTTATTCTAGGTCGAACGGGTCAAACCGGTGAAATTTGGGTCAAAAAGTCAACCCGGGGTCCAAAAAGTCAACTCTAGGTCAAAACTAGATCAAACGTTGACTTTTACGATCAACAAGGACAATTATGGTCAACACTAAGTCAAACTAGGGTGCCCCTAAAATTCTAGGTCAAAACTAGCTCATTAAGCTAGTAAACCATCAAACTCGCCTCCTCGAAATACCGGGATACCCTCGGTATCCAATACCTCGACCTAAGCTACGCACCCCGCCTAAACCCGCTAAAACCTATGCTAGCATGCGTAAATATATATACCAATACATAAAAACCTATCTCCAAACTTAAACCTAGGCAATTTCTTAAAAACCTCGCTCGATACTCTATACCTTGGGTATCTCAAGGTATTGAGATACCTTGATATCTTAAGGTATTGAGATATCCTCCAATACCTCACTAACTACCCCTCTAGCTAACTATTTATGAAAATAGATATACACCTAGGTAGTAATCTAGGCTAGAATATATATATATATCTAACACACACATATATATACCTACATATCTATATATATACATATCCACACATACACATATATACCCATACTCATATATATATATATATATATATATAGCTATATCTATGCATCTATCTAGCTATATGTATATATATATCTATACATATAGATAGATATATCTAACTAATTATATATATATACATACACATAGGCATATAGCTACATAACTATATGTATATCCACATAAACACACACACACACACATATATATATATATAACCATACTCATACTTATATCTATCTATCTATCTATTTATCTATCTATCTATCTATTCATACATCTATATTGATCTATCTCTCTCTCTCTCGCTACTAGCTGCTACACGCTGCTACCCCTGCTGCGCTGCACAAACGCCATGTTACTGCTGTGCCACTTGCTGCGCTGTAGCGCGCTGTTGTCGCTGCACTTGCTGCGCTGTAGCGCGCTGTTGTCGCGGTGCTACTGCGCCTGCAGCCACTGCCGCGCGCTGCTGCGTTACGCTGCAGCACGCTGCTGCCGCGCCTGCAGCTTCTGCTGCTGCTGCATGTAGCTGCCTCGTTGCTGCGCTCCGCTACAGCGGCTACTGCCACTGCCTCGCTGTACAACCCTCGATACACCACACGCACACACAAACACAAGCACACATATATATATATACACCAACATATATATATATATATATATATATATATATATATATATATATATACACACACAACTAAATATATATACACACTTATACATATATACCTATATACACAAACACTTATAGATATATATATATACACAAGCATTCCTATATATATATATATATATACACCTACACAAATATATACATATAAATACACACACTCATATAGATATACAAACACATATTTATATATATATATATATATATATATATATATATATATATATATAAACTCATACATACATATATACACACTCTAATACACAACACACACAACACTCACCAACGCACGCCCAACGACCCACACACACACAAATACATATATATATATATATATATATATATATATATATATATATATATATATATATATATAAAATATAACCCGAGAACTCTAGCACACACTCCCCAAAGCTAACCAATGCGCACACAAGCCCAAAACTAAGAAACCAAGTTGAAATGGCCGTTCGGTCATTTCGACGAACACGTGGTGTGCGGTTCACAAAATCTCCTGAAATGCATACTAAACCAATTCGGAATTGGCCCAAAATTTACCCACGGGTTCTAAACGATGTCTAGATCCTAGAAAAAAAATTCTAACTCGTCGATTCTTGGTCCGTGGCAAAAATGCGCACGCACATAGAATCGACGACGACGAAAATCTCCAAAACGCCCATTTCTCTGTGACAAGATTTCACGTGTCCGAACGGAGACACGTACTAACCCTCAAGACACCCGACAATGTCTACCTAGGTCCGTCTAACCTAGGACATCACCCAAAATTGGACCAATTTTGGATTTCACCTGAAATTGACACAAAACCTAATGTCAAAGTCTCTAAACACAACCAAACTTGTTCCAACTTCCTCCCACGGGTAGCCTTAGGGTCTAGGAAGGTTCTAAACCACTAATTACACTATATAAAAGCAATTAGTAAGAGAAAAGTTATGGTTTACCTCTTGGGAGTTGGAATCCCAAGGCCAAAGTCTCCAAAACTCTTAAAATCACCACCCTCAAGCTTCCAAGCCTCCAAATCAAGCCTACACACTAAGTCTAGGCACTAAACACCTAGGTTAGGGAAAAGTGTAGGGTTAGTGTTCACATCCATGGAAGAAATAGAAGAAGGAAGAGAAGAATGACTTACTTGAAGCTTGTTGGAAGAAGGAAGAAGAAGAAAATGGAGAATGGAGAAGAAGGAGAAGAAGAAGAAGTGAAGAGGAATGGAGAAGAAGAGGGGCTACTGTCCAGTTGCAAAAAGGGGCCGACCATGTGCATTAAAGTAGGTTACATGGATGAAAAATGACCAAAATGCCCTCTTCTTAAGTCATGCAACTTGGGTTTGGGGTTTGGGGTTCCAAAAGTACTCAAACTAGCTCCTAATCACTCCAACTAACTAAAATAAAATATAATAAATATTCTAAACCCAAAACTAAGTGTCACAAGGGTGTTGGTTGGGTCGAACATGGGTCCACTAGGGTCTGACATGGGTCTAGACTAGCCAAAATCCTAAAAAATTAATAGAAAAATAATACAATCACTAATTAAATATAAATATAATTAATTATAAATAATACACAATTTACCAAAAAAAAACCCTATTTTCTAGAATTGGGTAGTGACAAAGGTGAACATCCCCCTTCCCTTGTGTAGTCATATTGTGTTTTTGCATATAGGTTAGTAGAGTTCATGTTTGAATATTGGGTTTAGAGTTTAAAATGCTAGGGGAAGTCTTGGGGTTTAATACATGTATAAAATGTAAGAATGGTTGTAAATGACATAAAACAATTTAAGGGTTTGCTATACATTGAGATTTCAGGATTTTGGGATACATGAGTTTAAGGTTTATTATATCCCAATATGTGCGAAATGGTTAATTGTTAAGTAGAGATTTTAGGATTATTAAATGAAATTGACGATATGCGAATGCAATAAAATTTTATGGGTTGTTGTGACGAAATATCTACTTTGATGGATGAAATAATAAATATAATGAGATTAGGGTTAAAAAGTCCTACGAGACTTAGGGAGTTATTTATTTATTAAATGCAATTGGTTATCGTAGAATGAACAAATTTAGATTGTTATGGAACGATGCCGAAGATATTAAAACATTAATTGTCATTAAGGAGCTGGTTAATTATTATAAAAATTGTAAGGTGATATCAACCTATTGATTAATATGGGAAGCTTAGTAAATAATAATTGTTTATTTCGAGGATGACATATATAAACGTGCATGATAACATCTGTGAACACCGGGGTAAAATTGAAGAATGATCATGGATTGAACTACTTAAACCTGTGGTGAGATATAAGATTGAGGAATGGTATGATGATATTGTATAGGTGATTGATCGGATTTGACATAACGTACCTTAGGCAACCTTGGTCAACCTTCTAGCTTAGTGTCTTGTAACTTATAACTGAGGTTGAATGTATGTTTAGACGTGTGTCATATCTTACTTTAGTCTCGTATTAGTTATTGATTGAGCTTGTACCTCTCCTCTAGGTACTACGGGACCTGCAAACTCGAGCGTTGTACCGGATCCCCATCATCAGCAGCCGGACGCAGGCAAATGTACCTTGCCACCCTGTATTTTATATTATAAATATTTATTGTTTTTTTATGTACATTGTTCGCGTATGTTTGGTTACGATCGATACTTCGCGTCCGGATCACAACCGGGTGCAGACGTTCGTCGCAACGTCTTAGAATAATTGTTAGATGTTCGTAACACCTCGATGTATGTACCTGAGTATATCGACACCCCAGGACACACTCATACACTGTGATCGTGCCAGATTCCTGTATCCTGATACTGACATCATGACTAGAGACTGGGACGACCTTAGGGTCACGTCTATTGAGTTATTTCTGTGTGTCGAGACTGCTAGATAGAGGTTCAGGTTTAGCGCACCATCGTTGACCGCTTGGGAAGGGGAAGACAGTTATTATATGTTTGGGCTCCTCTGTACGTGCTTATATATATATATGTAGTGATCCTGTATTCTAGAGTAGTGTATCACCAGTGTGACTCTGTGCTCGGAGCTACGGTATTCCCCGTGTGTCTCTGTGTTTGGAGCTACGATTTTATTTTGGACAGCCCATGCGTCGAACATTATCTTCAAACTGTGTCTCACTAAGTTGGTTATGCTAGACTGCACCGTTGTTGCACTTGTACTTTCTGTTATACTTTGGCATGCTGTATTTTGTACCTTGTTACGTCCCTCTGAGGACCTGGTTCCCTGCCAGTTTTGTAGCATAGACGATTATGGAGCTTTTGGAGTTGTTGATGGAGTGGCATGTCTTGCGGGCACTGTACCAGGTACTCATATCATTTCTACCGGCATTATGGTTACTTTATCCTTATTGATTATTCATCTGCTGTTGTAGCCTAGTATTTGTAGACTCATCTCTTCTCGAGTCTATTCGAGTTTGTGTGTTATTGGGCAGCCGACTTTAGCACTTATAGCTCTTTCTTGTATACTGCTGTACATTATGGATTGAGACATAGAGGTTTACATTTATGGGATATCTAGATAGTTCTCTTTATATTTACAGCTTATACGTATTCGAGTTAGACCAGAGTTTGGTCGAATGCGTAGCTGGCGTGTCACGTATTCCTGGTCCTACGTATTTTGGGACTGGGGCATGACATATACGTATCTAACTGTTAAGGAAGTAAGTAACTATAAACCTAAAAATTTAACTATTTGCTAACTGCTCATTCCAAGGTACACTAGGCTTAACTAACTGGAAAATGTATACATATAGTTATAAACAATCATAAAGGAAAAATATGATACCCACATAAATCAAGGCCTGCTGGCTCATAGAACTGAGGTATAATCCCCCTCAAAATTTGGAAAGTCTGCTGAACTTAGCCCAAAAGCTAACATACACAGGCAGGCAGATACCAATATATGATGTATTTGACCCTAGTTAAAGTGATAGCAGCAGGAAATTCAGTAGCTATTTGAACTTCCTGATACCCAAAACAGAGGCAAGGATACTAACTGTCAACAACTTATTTCTTAACTGGAATGAGATGCTACAACTAGATCTTAACTAATGCTACCTGATACCCATACAGGTTTACATAGACACATAATATGGACTGATACACACTCGTATCTCCCTACTCACTGACTGAACCTGGGAGCCCCATAGATGCAGGCACTGCCCTTGTATCCCCTGCCTCAGGTAATAGCCTCTCCTCCTATCTACTACTAATACCAATACACTCATTAGAGTATAGACTGATACCAACACCTATGCCAACCCCTTGCACAAACTCACAGTCAGTTACACTGTGAACTCGACCCAATGAACATTGGGACTGACTGTGTGATACACTCTTGCAGTGATCACCTGGAGACACAATACTCATTGATACTTAACCTTGATACTGATATCTAGACACTCTCACAGTGTCACCTACAATTCACTGATACTAATGCTCAGTAGAACACCACATTCATACTGATACATGGAGAACTCACTGAAATAAAGCCCCCCACACTGACACTGATACACTGAACCACAGTGTCAGTGTCACAACTCACTCATACACCCCTCACTGACCGAGACATGACTGATACATGATACACTGTCACAAAATCCCTACACACTACTATGTGAGGAACCCGATTCTTATTTCCCCCAATCTGAATGCTATACACAGGCACAAATACCTCTAACACTAATTATGTACTGATATTGACACAGGAAACACACGACTGATCACAGTATCAGGAAATTGATTCTGCACATCAGACACATAAAACCTGACTCACAGATATACTCTCCCACTTACTGTTCACTACACAGTTCCTATACACTCGACACTCACAGTAACTTACATGTCTGCTGTGGCAATTAGATGGCTAACACTCGAGCCACTGAGGTTATCACTACTGACCCCCAGTATCAGTCCTCCTACCACAATACCAAATCCCCCAAGTGCAAAACCTCACTTGGACCTTAATACTCCAGTATGTCCAACTGCTCACTGAAAAAACTAAACTCACATAGACAATTTTATACTGAAACCAAGTACTCACAGTTCACACACACAGTGAACTCGACTGATACTCAGTTTATACTCACTGAGATACACACAGACACACTGATACAAATTTGCTTACTCAAAACTCTCTGCTCAGAGGTGAAACACAACACAGTACTTGACATACACACTGACTGAACTAATATACCCACATCCACCATTCCATACTCCTTCTACCCCAAGAAAGGTATACTGTACTGTGAGGAATCTCGACTGCACAGTAAACTTCCCCATGGTGTATTCCCTACTCTAAAAGACACGATTCCATCAATGCACATACGTGCATATACATATATATATTATTCGTCAAAATATGCAAGATTAGAATAGATTGAATAGCTATTCACCCTACTAAACATATCATTAAACACTTAGTGTGCTGAAATCGGGTTCCACATGGTATTCATGATTACCCACTCTTAAAACCCTAAATCAAAACCAAACCTCTACGTACATGATGCAAACATGCATGAATACATATATCTAAAATTAGGGCTTACAAAAATTGGGGAAGAATGTATTATAGGATCACAAAACCCTAAAACATCTATGACTCCATGGAAAATCCTCATGCAACCCAAAGAGTCATTCCTAATTCATATGGTGGGCTCATAATGGCCAAACAACAATTAAAACAGAATTAAATAAGGTTTTAATTCAAATTCTCACCTATTGGGAGATGGATTCCCAATGTAGTTTCTCTTTCTCCAAGCTCCCTTGGTCCAAGCTCCTAGATCACTCTTGATGAAGAAGGAATGAGAGTTTCTACGGCTAGAATTCCTGAAATTTGAGGAAGGGAAATTGATTTCTAAGTGGAGGCTATATTTAGGGTTTTTTTCATGAATAAAGAAGCTTGAGGGAGGCCCCCTCTCATTATATAGGACTAGGGTTAGGGTTAGGGCTTCTAATACAAAGTATTTATTTTACCCTTCATGACTTGTCATGAAGAACTAATTAATTAAAGGAGTTTAGTCATACATTGAGGATTTCTAAATGCTAATTTAATAAATATGGATTTGTCAAAAGGGTTTTACCTAGTGGGTTCTTAGGTCTAGCCCATTAACCCATGCATTTAAAGAACCTCAAATAGTTTATATAATAAACATATCATACATTATATTAACATAATAAATTAAATATGGCAATTTACAATAATGTCCTAATCTAGAAATGTGGTAGTGACAAGTCTACCCTCCTAAAAAAATTTTGTGCTCGAAATTGAATTGAACTAGAACAAGAACAAAATCAAACAAGGAATTATACCTCAAGTCTCGAAGAGATACGGATATTGTTTGTGCATTTTGTCCTCTCTATCCCACGTCGACTCGCCTGGAGAGTGATATCTCCATGCAACACGAAACCAAAGAAATAGTCTGGTTTCGCAACACCTTCTCTCTGCGATCCAAGATCTCTACTGGCTGCTCATGATAGCTGAGAGTCGGACCAACCTCGATCTCCGAGTGATCTAGTACGTGACTAGGATCTGCCATGTACCGTCTTAGCTGCGACACGTAGAACATATCATGTACTCCCTCTAGTGCATATGGCAAGTATAGTCTATAGGCCACTGCACCGACCCTCGCAAGAATATCGAAAGGTCCGATGTAGCGTAGACTAAGCTTCCCGCCTCCACCAAAATGAATCGTGCCCCGTGTCAGAGAAATCCGTAGGAACACCAGATTGCCAACCTAGAACAAAACAGTCTTAACATGCAGTCTAAAATAAAATAATCACGTGCCAGAAAAATGACAAACCTATACCAGAAACTCTAGGGGTCTACGGTGGCTGTCGGTCCAATACCGTTGTCTGTACTGCGCCACTCGCAGTCTGTCTCT
Organism: Iris macrosiphon; assembly: GCA_036927795.1. NCBI lineage: Eukaryota > Viridiplantae > Streptophyta > Magnoliopsida > Asparagales > Iridaceae > Iris > Iris macrosiphon. The sequence continues at coordinate 102,244,925 of JAYESA010000015.1, read as the reverse complement.
GATGAGTTTCACCTTTTCTGCTGCATCCACGACCATTTCTGGTCCTAACAAGGCTCTCTCTCCCACGTCATCCCAAGATAACGATGTACGATACCTTCGTCCATATAAAGCCTCGAATGGTGACATCTCAATGCTGGCCTGATAGCTGTTGTTGTAAGCAAACTCTACCAGGTGTAGATGATTCTCCCAAGAACCTCCAAGATCTGGAACGCAAGTGCGTAGCATATCCTCGAGAGTCTGAATAGTCCTTTCAGACTGCCCGTCTGTCTGGGGGTGGTATGCGGTACTGAACTTGAGCTGAGTGCCCAAGCTAGCCTGCAGACTCCTCCAGAAGTGGGAAGTGAAACGACTATCCCGATCCGAGATGATGCTCACAGGAACCCCATGTAATTTGACAATCTGTCGCACGTACATCTCTGCTAGCCTCTCTGTCGATGTACCCACTTTGAAGGGTAAGAAGTGGGCTGATTTGGTCAACCTATCCACGATGACCCAAATTGCGTCCTTTCTTCCTTGAGAACGAGGAATCCCTGAAACAAAATCCATGGTCACGTGCTCCCACTTCCACTCTGGGATAGGTAAAGGCTGAAGCAATCCACCTGGCCTCTGCCGATCTGCCTTTAACTGCTGGCACACTAGAAACCAGAATACGAAGCGTTCTACCTCGTGCTTCATACCATACCACCATACGTGCTCCCTCAAGTCTCGATACATCTTGTTGGCATCGGGATGCATCGAGTACTGAGAGCGGTGTGCCTTCTACAAAACCTCCTCATGTAGCTCCCCGCTCGGCACACACATCCTCATGCAGTGTCGTAAAGACCCATCATCCGCAATAGTAAAGTCGTCTGATAATCCTGTCCGAACCTGTGCCCTGATACTCCTCAGAGCCTCATCATCATATTGCGCAGCTTTGATTCTGTCCATCAGCTCGGACTGTATCTGCAATCCCCATATTTGAATCTCGATACCTGGAACTAGCACCTTAATTCCTAAGCTTACAAGATCAGCCAACAAATGTCTATCTGTCGTCAAGTACATAGCTATCGGATACCTGCTCATGGCATCGACGACTACGTTGGCCTTTCCTGGGTGGTACTGTAATGAGATGTCGAAGTCCTTTATCAACTCCAACTACCTCCTCTGCCTCATGTTCATCTCCTTCTATGTAAACACGTACTTCAAGCTCTTGTGGTCTGTGAAGATCTCCACATGCTCTCCGTACATATAGTGTTTCCATAGCTTTAGAGTGAAGATAACCGCTGCCAACTCCAAATTGTGGGTGGGGTAGTTCTTTTTATGAGGGCATAATTGCCTGAAAGTATAGGCAATTACCTTTCCGTGCTGCTGAAGAACGCAACCCAAATCCTTCCCTGAAGCACCACTGTAGATAGTGAATCCACCTGTCCCTGATAGCAACGTCAAAACTAGAGTTGTCGTCAATCTCTTCTTCAGCTCATCAAATACGGCCTGGCAATCCTCCGTCCAGACAAAATCCACATCTTTTCTGGTCAGCCTAGTCATTAGCTCTGTAATCCTGGAGAAGTCTTGTACAAACCTCCTGTAGTATCATGCTAGCCCGAGAAAACTTCTGATCTCAGCTACCGAACTGGTGGTAGCCCATGACTCCACTACCTCGATCTTCTTTGGGTTAACTGAGATTCCGTCACCCGTCACCACATGCCCAAGAAATTCAACCTTGTCAAGGAAGAATTTGTACTTTGAAAGTTTTTCGTACAACTCCTCCTTCCTGAGAGTCTCTAAGATCATCCTCAGGTGCTCTTCGTGCTCCTCTGGGGTCTTAGAATACACAAGAATGTCGTCAATGAACACCACCACGAACTTGTCAAGTTACTGGTGGAACACCTTGTTCATCATGTTCATGAATACTGTCGGTGCATTGGTTAAACCAAACGACATTACCATAAACTCAAACTGGCCATATCTGGTCTGAAAGGCTGTCTTTGGCGTGTCTTATCTTTTCACCTTCACCTGGTGATAGCCTAACCTCAAGTCTATCTTTGAAAACACCTTTGCTCCGCTCAACTGAACAAAAAGATCATCTATCCTCGACAGTGGGTATTTATTCTTGATAGTGAGGTTGTTCAGAGCTCTATAATCGATGCACATGTGCATTGTGCCGTCCTTCTTCGGTACGAACAATACCGGAGCTCCCCATGGTGATGAACTAGATTTGATGAAGCCTTTGTCCTGCAGCTCCTCAACTTGCTTCTTCAGTTCTGCCAGCATGCTGTTTTTGACTCTATAGACATGTTGTGAAATGGGCTCTGCTCCTGGCACCAAATCTATAGAGAATTCAACATCTCTGTCTGGCGGCAAGCCTGGCAACTCCTCTGGAAATACATACAGGAACTCCGCTATCAGAGGATGTGGCAACTCCTCTTCTTCTATCCTGGCTCCGCAAAAAGTGCTTATGCTCTGCTCCGCTGCTCCTCTGGCGACCTCGAACTCCGGCTCTCCTGGTGGTCGAAATATCACTCTGCCTCCATGACAATCTATAGTAGCATGGTGCCTACTCAACCAGTCCATTCCGAGTATAATATCGTATCCCGGAAGTGGCATGACGAGTAAGCACACGCTCAACTCTCGGCCTCCCAATGATACTCTCTGGTCCTTGCAATAATCATGGACTAGGATAATGCCTCCGCCAGTCGTGATCTTGCAAGTCCTATCTAATGGTTCTGCCTCTAAATAATGCTTAAGAGCATAAGATACAGACACAAAACTATAGGAAGCGTCAGAATCGAATAATGCAAGTACTGGAATAGAATCGAGAAGAACTGAACCTGTAATCACGTCTCCGGCTGGCTCGGCCTCCTCGATCGTCATGGCGTATGCTCGCCCCTGGGGTGCACCACTCTGCTGCTGGTGCTGAGCAAACCTCTGCTGCTGCGGTGGAAGTAGAGGTCCCCTCTACTGGCCTCCTGGTACAATAGGTACCCTGGCTGGTCCCCTCTGAACGGCTTCTCCACCCTGACCTGGATGAGTCTGGATAGATTGACAATCCTTCAGCTGATGTGCTGACGATCCACAGGACAAGCATGTACCCAACCTCTTCCTGCAGATGTCTCTATTGTGTCCTGCCTTCCCGCAGTACGCACACTAAACAATCATAAGGGAAAAATATGATACCCACATAAATCAAGGCCTGTTGGCTCATGGAACTGAGGTATAATTCCCCTCAAATTTTAGAAAGTTTGCTGAACTTAGCCTAAAAGCTAACATACACATGCAATCAGATACCAATATGTTATGTATTCGACCCTAGTTAAAGTGATAGCAGCAGGAAATTCAGTAGCTATTTGAACTTCCTGATACCCAAAACAGAGGCAAGGATACTAACTGTCAGCAACTCATTTCTTAACTGGAATGAGATGCTACAACTAGCTCTTAACTAATGCTACCTGATACCCACACAGGTTTATATAGACACATAATCTGGACTGATACACACTGGTATCTCCCTACTCACTGACTGAACCTGGGAGCGCCATAGATGCAGGCACTGCCCATGTATCCTCTGCCTCAGGTAACAGCCTTTCCTCCTCTCTACTACTAACACCAATACACTCATTAGAGTATAGACTGATACCAACACCTATGCCAACCCCTTGCACAAACTCACAGTCAGTTACACTGTGAACTCGACCCAATGAACACTGGGACTGACTGTGTGATACACTCTTGCAGTGATCACCTGGAGACACAATACTCAATGATACTTAACCTTGATACTGACACATAAATACTGATATCCAGATACTCTCATAGTGTCACCTACAATTCACTGATACTAATGCTCAATAGAACACCATATTCACACTGATATATGGAGAACTCACTGAAATAAAGCCCCCCCACTGACACTGATACACTAAACCACAGTGTCAATGTCATAACTCACTCACACACCCCTCACTGACCGAGACACGACTGATACATTATACACTGTCACAAAATCCCTACACACTACTATGTGAGGAACCCGATTCTTATTTTCCCCAATCTGAATCCTATACAAAGGCACAAACACCTCTAACACTAATTACCTACTGATATTGACACAGGCAACACACGACTGGTCACAGTATCAGGAAATTAATACTGTATATCAGACACATGAAACCTGACTCACAGATACACTCTCCCACTCACTACACAGTTCCCATACACTCGACACTCACAATAACTTACCTGTCTGCTGTGGCAATTAGATGCCTAACACTCGAGCCACTGAGGTTATCACTACTGACCCCCAGTATCAGTCCTCCTACCACAATACCAAATCCCCCAAGTAAAGAACCTCACTTGGACCTTAATACTCCAGTATGTCCAACTGCTCACAGAGAAAACTAAACTCACATAGACAATTTTACACTGAAACCAAGTACTCACAGTTCACACACATAGTGAACTCGACTGATACTCAGTTTATACTTACTGACATACACACAGACATACTGAGACAAATCTGCTCACTCAAAACTCTCTGCTCAGAGGTGATACACAACACAGCACTTGACAAACATACCGACTGAACTGATACTCCCACATCCACCATTCCATACTCCTTCTACCCCAACACAGGTACACTGTACTGTGAGGAATCCCGACTGCACAGTAAACTTCCCTATGGTGTATTCCCTACTCTAAAAGACACGATTCCATCAATGCACATACGTGCATATACATATATATATTATTCATCAAAATATGCAAGATTAGAATTGACTGAATAGCTATTCACCCTACTAAACATATCATCAAACACTTAGTATGCTGAAATTGGGTTCCACATGGTATTCATGATTACCCACTCTTCAAACCCTAAATCAAAACCAAACCTCTATGTACATGATGCAAACATGCATGAATACATATATCTAAAATTAGGGCTCACGAAAATTGGGGAAGAATGTATCATAGGATCACAAAACCCTAAATTCATCTATGACTCCATGGAAAATCCTTATGCAACCCAAAGAGTCATTCCTAATTCATATGGTGGGCTCATAATGGCCAAACAACAATTAAAACAGAATTAAATAATATTTTAATTTAGATTCTCACCTATTAGGAGATAGATTCCCAATGTAGTTTCTCTTTCTCCAAGCCCCCTTGGTCCAAGCTCTTAGATCTCTCTTGATGGAGAAGGAATGAGGGTTTCTAGGGCTAGAAATCCTAAAATTTGAGGAAGGGAAATTGATTTCTAAGTGGAGGCTATATTTAGGGTTTTCTTCATGAATGAAGAAGCTTGAGGGAGGCTCCCTCTCATTATATAGGACTAGGACTAGGGTTAGGATTAGGGCTTCTAATACAAAGAGTCTACTTTACCCTTCATGACTTGTCATAAAGAACTAATTAATTAAAGGGGTTTATATTTGATAATAAACGAAAGAAATAAAACGAGGTTTATACGAAACCCGCTCTTTGGTTTACAAACAAGAAGTACAATTAATCCTATACGAGGATGTCAAGTACAATTTTTAATCTGGGTAAATATTGCTATAGGAGTCTGATCTGCAGTCGATCACTTTATCCCTTGGACCACACGATGATGAAGAAGTGCTGTAGAAGACAGAAAAAGCTTCGAAGATTGCAAAGGGGAGTGGATGCTCAATGCCAAAGTCGTCGATCACTACTCTCTGTCTGAGCTCTGGATTCTTTTCTCTACGTTCTCCAAGTTTTTTGACCTTTTTTCTCCACCCTGCTTTCTCGACCTCGGACCTCTATCAATAGAGGTCTCTATTTATAGGGCTTTATGACAGTAACCATCCAATCGGCGTAGAAGCCGGACAGTGGAGAGTATGACACTTTTTATGCGACGGTTACAATATCCGTTACCCATGTATAAATGATCTTCTAAATCTGCGTGTGATGCGTGTCCCAATGAGGGATAATGCGTATAACGACTGTGAAGATCACGACATAAAAGCCACGTAGGTAGTTATCCTCGCGTAGAAGAGGTTGGCATAGAAGCCAATAACTATCACTATGGCATAGAAGCCAAGTAGTCATCAAACTGGTGTAGAAGCCAAGTAGGCGTAGAAGCCGAATAGGCGTAGAAGCCTTATGCTGCGTAGATAGGTAGCTAGCGTGAAAGATAGCTGATCCTCCTTCCTTGACTGAGGCCTTGAGCGAATTCTGGACAAAATAGCCTTAATACGCACCAATGCAAAAGTAGCCTGAGTCGGCGTATTTCAGGGAGATAGCGTACATCGTGCTCCTTATAGCTGAAAATAGCCTGGTGGCGTATTGCGTAAAAGCGATGATGTGGACGTCTTTAGCAGAAATTATGGCTTTTGGAGATATAATCAAATCTCTTGCATTAAATGCAGAGATATGCCCCCATCCTGTGCATTAAATGCGGAGGCGTGTCTCGAAGATCTGCCACCATTCCGAGCATTAAATGCAGAGGCATGTCTCGAAGATCTACCACCATTCCGAGCATTAAATGCAGAGGCATGTCTCGAAGATCTGCCACCATTCCGAGCATTAAATGAAGAGGCGTGTCTCGAAGATCTGCCACCATTTCGAGCATTAAATACAGAGACATGCCTCGAGTTTTGCACGAGAGCAGCTTTTGACGTGGCAGTCTGTTTGTCTTTTGCGGAGCATAAAAAGCTCACATCTGCCTGTGTAAAACTAGGCAGCGTATTACCTTGCATTCGTGAAAGCAGTTTACGCAAAGGAAATGTCACTAAATGACAGTTTGGGTTGCTGTGCCGCGCCATCATTGCAACCGTCATCTAGATAGTCATGCAATACTCTTTGTCAAGATTCAGACGTCAGGTTCACTGCATAATTTGACCGACTGAAGCAGCCTGGACATACTGAATTACACGGATAGTCCTTGAGCTTATATTTTACGCTGTGCTTAACAAGAAAGCTCTGTTGTACGTCGATGGCTTTGAAGTTATATTTTATGCTGCCCAGTACTAAAATGCTGCGTATGACTCTTCAGCGTATTTTTCATGCTTCTACAAGACCCCCTTCAAAGTTTTCAAATTTCTCATAATTTGAAACACTTTGAATGAAGCATGAAACAGTCAAGTCTGACTCGTTCTTCAAGGCTGATTTCTTGGCAGATTATTGGGGATTTGTTGGGATTTGGTGTGTTCTATTTTGCCTATATAAAGGCAGAGGAGTTAACCTGTTCTTCCCATATTTCCTTCACCACATAGAGATGATTGCCGAAGTTCGTCGGGTCGACTTGAGGAAGAAGAAGACCATGTTCTTCCAGCATGTAAGAAACCTAAAAAGAAGGCATCTTCGAGCAAATATCCTCTGCAATGATGGATCATGGAAGGATATCATAGCTTTCTTTGCTCGGGATAATCAACAACTTCATATGGCAATTCGTCCAGGAGAGAGGAAGGGTCACATTAGATCACACAGCTTGCAAGCTGTATTTTCTCCTATCGTTCGTAGACGAGAGCAGACAAACTAGCTCTGTCCTCGAGTGTTGAGTTGGGTCTAAAACCTCAACTCAATCTGTTATGGCGTATGGAGGACGGGCTCTGAATAATTTAGGCAAGCCCAGTTTTGTATCCTCCCGCCATTAATTATTTTCTTGTTAATCGGCCGCGGAAACCGACTAACTGCTAAAGAAGACGGAAGAAGATCTCCACCAATACGAGAACCTGCCAGAACAGATTCTTGGGGTGACCTTTCGATGAAGGTGAGGAAATCCTTTATAGATGGGATTTCCCTCATATGTAATCATGAAAATGAAGAAAAAACCCTTTGTGGACTGGATTTCCCTCATATGTAATCATAATTTAATAAAATCATCTTCTTTTGTGCATCTGATTATTTGCCATATCTTTTGCTGTGATGAAGTCTGAATAGGTGTAGCTTCGACACGTCTGAATAACTTTACGCCGACTCTGATAGAAAGAGTACTAGGTCCCGTCCTGTCTTTTACGTATAACTGAAGATGCGTAGAAAGCCGCTTAGCATTTAAGTCGAATATTCGAACTGTCCTGCTATTAGGAATGAGGAACTGCGTATAATTCTGAACTGTCACTTCTGATAAGAAAATTTTTTATTCAGACCATCATCTTCAAGAATGATTTCCCAAAAATCCCTTGAAATAGGGCGAGAAACGGCTGTCAAAACTGAGTCGCCATCTTTAACTATAGATGAATTATTCAGACTGGATTCTGGATGAACTTCCAATCGACCCTAGAAGAAGAGTCATTTTTAAAGTTGAACTCTGTATGCTTCGGGTACTTGGGATATTTTGAGGCCAAGAAGGGGCATCCTCTGCGTGAACCCTTGCAATTGACCGCCTTGAGATTTGTTCGTATATACACACACTCTGGTCTGCGTATTTTCAGATATACGGAGAGTCCTAGATCTGTAAATATGGATATGCGTAGCCTCTCGAGCGTAAAAGCTGCTGAGTATTAGAGCATCCGGGCGTAGAAACTGTAGATTTGTAGCCTCTGAAAAGAAAATCTTTCGAGCGTAAAGTTGTGAATTTGTTGCCTCTGAGCGTAAAAGCTACTGAGCGTAAAATCATAGATTTGTACCTTCTGAGCATGAAGTCATAGGTTTGTAGCCTCTCGAGCGTAAAACCTACCGAGCATAAAAGCATCCAAGCGTAAAACCATAGACTTATAGCCTCTGAGCGTAAAACTGTAGATTTGTAGCTGCCGAGCGTAGAAAGCACCTTGGCGTAAAACCACGAATCTGCTTTACACGAAAACTTTTCGAATTCGCTGACTGTCCGCCTTCCCTGAGTAATAGGATGATGTAGTCCCCAATCATAACTGAATATTAAATATCGGATTTGGTTAGGGATTCGAGGAGTCCATCCGAACTCTATATATATCCCAAGGCTTTGAGAGAGAAGACTCTTCACCTGTCTTTTGCAAAAGAAAGCTTTCGTCTTTTTGAGTTCTCTCCTTCGTTTCCTCTGAGCAACCTGAGTCTTTAGCAATGGCACCAAAACCAATCTCCTCCTCTAAGGAAAAAAAGGCTGACTCTTCTTCTCGCTCTTCTGCCCAAGCAAGAGCGACTTCCGTCGGGCAAGGTAATCCTCATTCTGAACGAAGTGTCCCGCCGACAAGTTGTGCGCCGGGCGTTATAGGTAAAGCTCTTGGGACGATAAGAACGAAGAAAACCCTTCGCACACGTTATACGTGATCGTGCTAGGTCGTCTTCTGTGCTGATAGCCTCTTCGAGGAAGATGATGAACAGAGATGTTTCATCTTTTACGCCAACATTTCTAATGTGTCAGCGTAAAAACTCCATATTTTTGCAGTCTGGCTTAAAAGCTTTGACTGTCAAAACTTGGCGTATACCATAAACTTCGAGTATTACGCTTCTGGATGAGAATTCCTGCATAATAACTCTAACTTTGGCAGTCTGGCGTAAAACACAGACTGTCAGGTTTTTTGTGTATACTGCCAGTCTTGAATTTTACGCCTTGGAAGAAGATTCCAGCGTAAAAGATTAAGTTTTGACAGTCTTGGCGTAAAAGCACAGACTGTTACCTTTTGGCATATGCTGCAAGATTGTGAGGTCTAGTATAGAAACTGACATATTTTTCTTGCATTTTGTAGTTAACTTGCATATGTCTCCGTTGGCCGAGGTGATGGGTTCTGCTGCCGGGATGCTGCATTCCAATTACCTGGAGGATTTATCCCATGTGACATTTCCTATTTCTGGACCCCAATATCCTGAAGGAAGGGGAATCCTAATATCATCTCAAGGAGAGCGGATGCTGTTGAGCATGATCAACGGAGAGCCCCTGGCATATATAGACGGGGCACAATATATAAAATCGGCTTTTCTCTTCGGGGACATGATTGACAAACAATCCCAGACGAAGCCTAAGAAAGACCTCTGGGTTTTCCCTGCCGGGGGCTTGGTCATGTACCTGCCCAAGATGCTGAGAGACTACCCTATCTCGGCATTCTTTCATGCCACACATCCCAGGAGGATATCGTGGACCCTGACTCCCAATCTTCATGGCCAGCCGAGGAAGATATTTTACCAGAAAGGATCTGACCAAGGGTCATTTGTCAGCCGTCCTTCCGGCTCTGTGATGCCGTTCAGGGGATTGTATCCGGGCAGTGTCCTGAGTGAAGATACTTCACTTCTCCAACCAGTCCAACTATCGACTGTTTAGGATAATAAACGAGAAAAGATTTGATGAATGCGAAAAATGAGGTCTTGTACGAAGACCCGCCCTTCTTTTATGTTTACAAACAAGATTGTACAAATTTGATCCTACACGAGGATGTCTAAGTACAATTTATTTAATCTGGGTGAATATTGCTATAGGTGTCTGATCTGCAGTCGATCACTTTAGCCCTTGGACCACACGATGTTGAAGAAGTGCCATGGAAGAAAGGTAGCAGCTTCGAAGGTTGCTGAAGAGGGTGGATGTTCGATGCCAAAGTCGTCGATCCCTTCTCTTTACCTGAGCTCTGGATTCTCCTTTCTTTCTCTCTCTCTCTTTCCTTTTTTTTCTCCAATTTGTCGACCTATTTTTGATCGTTCCACCTTGTCCTCTGTTGATAGAGGTCTCTATTTATAGAGTTTTAGTGACAGTGACCACTCAGTCGGTGTAAAAACCGAGGAGTGGAAAGTACAGCACCCTTTTACACAACGGTTAAAATAACCAATGCATGCGTATAGATGATCCTTTGAATGAGCGTGTGACGCGGGTCCAACTAAGGGACAAAATGCGTATAACCGCTACAAATATCACGGCGTAGAAGCCACGTAGGTAGGTATCCCTCGTGTAGAAGAGGTTGGCATAGAAGCCAATGTCTGTCACCATGGCATATAAGCCAAATAGTTATCAAACCAGTATAGAAGCCGAATAGGCGTAGTAGCCGATTAGGCGTATAAGCCGAATGGTCATGGAGGCTGAGTGGGCACAGAAGGCCGAATGGGCGTAGTAGCCGAGCATACACCGAAGCTGAATAGGCGTAGAAGCCGAGTAGGCACCAAAGCTGAATAGGCATAGAAGCCGCTGCACATCGTGCCAGAGTGATGATGTGGACGTCTTTAGTTGGAATTACGGCTCTTGGAGATAATCAGATCTCTTACATTAAATACAGAGATCTGCCTCCATCCTTGAATCTTGTGCGAAGAGTAACCGCTGTCATGGCAGTCTGTTCGTCTTCTGCGGAGCGTAAGGAGCTCACATTTGCCTGTGTAAAACTAGGCAGCACATTCCCTTGTATGCGTAAAAGCAGCTCTGGCAAAGGGGATGTCACTAAACGACGGTTCATTGACATTTAATCAAATCTTCTGCATTAAATGTGGAGATCCGCCATCATCCTGCGCATTAAATACAGAGGCATATTTTGAAGGTCCACTACCCTTCTGTGCATCAAACACAGAGACGTGCCTCAGGCATCTGTCAGTATTCGATGCATGAATTGCAGAGACGTGCCTTGAGGGCCTGTCACCACTCTGTGCATTAAATGCAGAGACGTGCCTCGAGTTCCGTACAGAGTGCAGCTTTTGATATGGCAGGCGGTTTGTCTTCCACGGAGCATAAGGAGCTCTCATCTGCCTGTGCAAAACTAGGCAGCGTATTCCACTGTGTACGTAAAAGCGGTTTACGCAAGGGAAATAAAAGTAAATGATAGCCTGGGTTGCAGTGTCGCGCCATCATTTATAGCCGTCGCCTGGGTAGTCGAGCAGTATCCCTTTGTCAGAAGTCGAGACGTCAGGTTCATTGCAGGATCTGACAGGTTCATTGCAGGATCTGACATATTCACTTCAGAGAATACGAAGCGTCCCTCGTACATTTCAATGCTGCATTAAAAGAGGATGAGTTTTACGTCATAAAGGCGATGAAGCACCCTGTTTACGCTGAAGCAGCCTGGACATACTGTCCTACACGGATGGTCCTCGAGCCCATATTTTATGTTGTGGTTGGCGGAGAAGCTCTGTTTGCACGTTGTAGGCTCTGAAGTCCTCTTTTTATGCTGTTTTGTATCAATATGCTGTGTAGAGCTATCCAGCGTATTTTTTATGCTTCTACAAGACCCCCTTCAAAGCTTTTAAATTCCTCGTAATTTGAAACACTTTGAATGAAGCATGAACCGTTCCTCGTAACTCGCAATATTTCTGAATGGAGATTTGAAACGGTCGAGGCTGACTTTATGGCGGATTCATTGGGGATCAGTGCTCTCTCTCGCCTATAAAAAGGTTGAGGAGTTCTCCTGTTCTTCCCGTATTCCCTTCGCCACTCGGATATGATCGCCGGAGTTCGTCGGGTCGATCTGAGGAAGAAGGAGATCATGCTCTTCCAGCATGTAAGGAGCCAAAAAAGACGGGGTCTTCGATCAAATGTCCTCTGCAACGATGGATAATGGAAGGATATCATAGCCTCCTTTGCTCAGGATAATCAGCAACTTTGTATGGTGGTTCTTTGGGAGAGAAGAAGAATCGTATTTCACCACGCTGCTTGCAAGTGGCACCTTCTTCCGTTACCTCCGGGGAGGAGAGCAGACAGACTAGCTCTGTTCCGGCTCGAGTGGCGGTGGTCTGTAGGAAAGCAAATTTACCCTGCTTTCCTTCTATTGGAGGATGGGTCTATGCCCATTTTTGTATCCTTCCGCCACTGACCATCTTCTTGTTCATCGACTGTGGATGTCGACGAACCGTCTTGGAAGAAGAGGAAGGCCTTCACCAATGTGAGAACCTGGCAGAACAGCTTCTCGGTGCGATCTTCAGACGATGATGCGGAAGCCCTTTTTAGACGGAATTTCCCTCATATGTAGTCATGAAAAATGATGAAAACCCTTGTAGACTAGATTTCCCTCATGTAATCATGCTTTTAATTTTAATAAAATCGTCTTTCTTCCGTGCATATGATCATGTTGCCATACTTTGCTATGAAGTCTGAATATGTGTAGCTTTGACATGTCTGATTCTTTATGCCGACTCTGTTTAGAAAGAGTGTTAGGTCCTGTCCTGTCTTTTACGCATAACTAGGGATGCGTAGAAAGCCGCTTTAGCATTTCGAGTGTTCGAACTGTCCTGCTGTTTAGGAGTGAGGAACCGCGTAGAATCCTGAACTGTTACTTCTGATAAACATGATTTCTTTGTTCAGACATGATCTTCAAGAATGATTTCTCAAAAATCCCTTGGAACAGGGCGAGAAATGGCTGTCAAGCTGATTTGCCATCTTGGTAGATGAAATATTCAGACTGGAGTCTGGATGAACTTTGAATCGACCCATGAAGAAGAGTAATTTTTCAATGTTTGAACTTGGGATATCTTGAGGTCAAGAAGGAGTATCTTCTGTGTGAACTCCTGTAATTGACCGCCTTGAGGATTGTTCAGATGTACGCGTACTCTGGCCTGCATATCTTTCAGATGTTCGGGAAGTCATGGAGCACGAAATTGTAAGTTGGCAGCCTCTGAGCATAAACTAAACACCATCGAGCGTAAAATCATAGACTTGTAGTTCCTGAGCGTGAAGTCGTAGGTTTGTAGCCTCTCGAGCATAAAAGCTACCGAGCACAAAGGCATCCGGGCGTAAAATTCGACTTGTAGCTGTCGAACGTAAAGCCGTAGATTCGTAGCTGTCGAGCGTAGAAAGCTCCTTAGCGTAGAACTGTAGATTTGTTGCTTCTGAAAAGAAAAATTTTCGAGCGTGAAGTCGTGGATCCATCACCTCTGAGCGTAAACTAAGCACCACCGAGCGTGAGATCATCGATTTGGTATCTGCTGAGCGTGAAGTCGTAGGTTTGTAGCCTCTCAAGTATAAAAGCTACCGAGCACAAAGGCATTCGGGCGTAAAACCATAGACTTATAGCTTGCAAGCGTAAAATAGTAGATCTGTAGCTGTCGAGCGTAGAAAGCTCCTTAGCATAGAAACCACGAACCTTCTTTGCGCGAAAAACTTTTTGAATTCGCTGACTGTCTGCCTTCTCTGAATAAATAGGCTGACATAGGACCCAATCATAACCGAATATTAATTAGGGGATTTGGTTCGGGGTCCGAGGAGTCCATCCGAACTCTATATATATCCCAAGTTTCTGAGAGAAAAACTTTCCATCCGTCTTCTGCGAGAGAAAGCTTTCGACTATTCGAGTTCTTCTCCGTTTCTTCTTCGAGTCTTCAAAGTTTCTAGTAATGGCGTCGAAACAAACTTCCTCCACTAAGGGAAAGAAGGTTGATTCTTCTTCTGGTTCCTCCGCTCAAGCGAGAGCGTCTCTGGTTGGATAAGGCAAACTTTATTCTGAGCGGAGCATCTCGCCGATGAGTAGTGCACCCGGCCTGGAAGGTAGAGCTCTTGGAAAAAAGAGAATGACAGAAAATCCTTCGCACACGTTGAACATGATCGCGCTAGGTCGTCTTTTGTGCTGATAGCCTCTTTGAGGAAGATGATGCACGGAGACGTTTTATCTTTTTATGCCCACATTCCTAATATGTCAGCGTAAAAACTCTATTTTTCTGCAGTCGAGCGTAAAAGCTTTGACCGCCAAAAACTTGGTGTATACTATTAAAATTTGAGTTTTATGCTTGTGGATGAAAATCCTGGCATAATAACTCAATTTAATCAATCTGGCATAAAGCACAGACAGTATACTGCCAATCTTGAATTTTACGTTAACGAAATGGATTCCAGCGTAAAGGCTCAAGTTTCACAGTCTCGGCGTAGAGCACGGACTGTTGATTTTTTTTTGCGGATGCTGCAAGTCCCGAAATGTCTAGTTAGGAACTGGCGTATTTCTTTTGTACTTTTGCAGTTAACTTGCATGAGTCTCCGCTAGCTGAAGTGATGGGCTCTATCGCCGGGATGCTACACTCCAACTATCTGGAGGATCTGTCGCACGTGACATTTCCTATCTCCGGGCCCCAGTATCTCGAAGGAAGGGAAATTATGATATCAGCTCAGGGCGAGCGAACGCTGCTAAATTTGATCAACGGGGAGCCCCTAACGTACGTAGACGGGGAGCAATACCTGAAGCCGGCTTTCGTCTTCGGGGACATGATTGACAATCAGTCCCAAACAAAGCCCAAGAGAGAACTCTGGGTTTTCCCTGCCGAGGGTTTGGTCTTGTATCTGCCCAATATGCCGAGAGACTACCCGATCTCGGCTTTCTTCCATGCTACCCATCCCAGGAAGATATCGTGGAGGCTGGCTCCCGATCTTCACGGCAAGCCAGGAAAGATCTTTCATCTGAGAGGAGCTGACCAGGGGTCGTTTGTCAGTCGCCCTTCTGGCTCTGTGACGCTGTTCAGGGGGCTGTACCATGGCAGTGTCCCGAGTAAAGACAGTTTGGTGATCCAGCCGGTCCAGTTACCGACTTTCTGTAATGATTTTATGGGGCGTGGGGGAGTATACCCTAAGGTAAACCCTCGGTGTGGCGGGTGGATCACCCCTTCAAACCTTCGATGGGCTCGCTTAGTTGATTGGGCCTTGAAGCATTTTCAGACCGAGTTGGAGAACATCAGTCTGTTTGTAGCTGTGAGTGCTACCAGTATTGGGTTACCTCCTTATCCTAACCTATTTCTGGCATTGATGGGGCAATATATTTCGCTCACCGGGACTTTCGCCACTCCACTGGGGGAGTTGGGATTGGCCCTGCATGAGATGGCAGAGATCTCAAGACTGCCAATGGGGGACACTCCATACGAAGAGTATGTTCCCACGAACCGGGAGCTGGGGGGTTCAGACCCTCGGGTAGTGGAGGTCTATCAGGAGTTGATGTGCCACTACCTCGCCTGTACCACTTTTTATGAAGAGCCCTCAGATTTGGCTCACATCAGCAAATGGACGTCCTACCTCTTCTTTTACCGGTCCAGGACTGCTAAGCCGGAGAAGGTATTGGAGGGCAAGGATCTGCCTGTGAATCCTCTGAGTGCGCTTAATGCTCAGGTAGTTGACGATCTTATAGTGGATGCTGGTGCTCCGGACCCGTTCCTCGACGAAGGGACGGAGAAGTATCCTGAAGGCAATAAGGCCTATAGTTATTTGAGGCACTGTCGCAGGCCTCTGTCCAGGGAGGCTCAACTGGCTGGCTTCCTCTCTATATGGTTGCGCCGAGTAGTAGTGCCTGGCGTTGCATCTGCGGACCGTATTTACCGTAATACGCTATGGCCTACAGTGCGTCTGGTGTTCGGAGCAAGACTAGGCTTGCTTCCTGCCATGGTGTGACGTATATAAGCTGGCCTGAGGGCCATGACTGATGGGCTGCTCGTTGATGAAATTCGGCGTGATAGCTTTCCCAGGATAGAATTACCATACCTGTATTTGATGGGGTGGTTAATTCTCCATAACCCCCGGGTGATGTCTCCCGGTTCCGGCAGTAGTTCGGGGGGTAGTTTCTTTTTGAACTACCGAAAGTCTTCTTGGAACGTGAACACAGTTATAGACTGTCGGCGGGCGCTAGGCTTCAGTCATAGTTGGAAGCTTTTCTGCACCATCCCTCCTGTACATCGCAATCTATCGGGGATTAGGCTCGAGGATTCGGGTAGAGAGAAGACTATTCTTTCTTCTGAAGCTTTTAATTGGTTGGTCTGTATCAGACCATCCCATCTGCTGTACAGAAGCGAAGATTATTGCTTCTTGGAGCCCTACTTGCTCAGTCGGTTTGTCCGGCAGTTTGGGTATGATCAGTTGCACGTGGGCAATGCCGTTACCAGCTTCATGTCCAGAGGTAGACTCATTGATGGAGCGAGGGGATGGCGATATTTTATTATGGGCTGTACTGGGGCAATTTTTATCGTGTCCGTCATTACACTCTCCACGGAGCTGCACATCCTGCATTCGTATACCCAGTTCTTTATGGCAATGAACACCTTCTATCGTGATTTTGATATGCATGGAAGCTTTAGGGTGTCCTCTTCCAAGCCTGGGGGAAGAGTTGAAGTCCCCTCGGTTTCTTTCGACGAGGGTGAGGAGTCCGTTACCCCGGATGAGCCTCTGTGTCGGTCCCTAGGGGTGAAGTACCTCCGCCTGCAGGGGCTTTGGTAGTTCTTGGGAAGCGAAGGGCTCCTGCTCCCAAGGAGACTTCCCCTCGTAAGAGGAAGAAGAAGATGGTAAATCGTTCTCTCAGGATTCCTGGCATTGAGGCTCCTGGAGGTGAGCTTGCATCTCCCCGTGTTGGGGACGATTCTTTGATTGGAGGTTCCTCGCCTTTTAGAGAGGGACCTTCTACAGTTCCGACTGGTGGAGCCGGAGAATCTCAGCTGGATACTGGTGTCGCGGCTATTGCTTCAGGTAGTGGAGCGAGGTCGCCTTCGGGGTTGAGTATAATAGAGTTCCGTATACCTCTAGCCGGATCGGCATCGGGAGGGACTTCCGCCGTGCCTGCAAGCGCACCTAGCGCGATTCCAGCCGATGAGCCTTGGTTGGATTTTGAGGAGGACTTGGAAGACTATCTGTCAGCTTCTGTTAGCAGACCCCCTTCCCCAGGTATGACAGCTCGCCTAGCATCATTAAGAAATGATTTAGCTATACAGGCTGCGGATGCGACATATATGCCGTCGGCCACGGGTAAATGTTGTTTTCACGCCTTTTCTTTTAGGAAAGTTAACATTATGCTGACATTAACTTCCTTTCGTCCTCCTTTCAGGGGAAGACCTCTTCGGGGAGGGCAGTGTAGATGCGCCCTTTAGCTCTGGCGGTGACACGGATGTGGCTAATTTTGAAGAGGAAGCATCTTCGGGTGCCGGCTCGCCTGTCGACGAGGTTCCGATATCTCAAGAGGAGGATGAGCTTGTCATTGCGATAATGCCTCCTTTGAGTATGCTGGTATCTTCGTCCGGTGTTGGCGCTTCTTCTTTCGTCGCACCTCCTGTTGAGGCGACGGCCGTGGCGACATCGTCTGTGGTTATTCCTGGAGGGAAAGTCGCCACGATCGTGGACACTCCCCGCGTTCATGCAGACCTAGTTGTGCTGACCGAGCAGTACACCGGTATCTTCTACACCACTTTGAGAACGCTAATGTCAATGGTGTTGGCGAAGAAGCTGGACTTTGCGTCACTGAAGAGGTCCTTTCGGTTCTCGATAGAGGCGAACAGGGAATTCGGTGATACCGGGGTAGCTGACGCGCTGGAGGCGATGGTTAATGGTTTGGAGCAACCCATTAACGAATACCTGCAGCTAGCTCGAGGCAACATTGAAGCTCTGGTCCAGGCCAGATACGACTCCTTGACTGCGCATCTTGTTGAAAAAAAGGAAGGTCTAAATAAATTCATTGAGACTAACCAACAGGAGATGGACAAAGGAAAAGTCATTTTGGAGGAGACTATTGCCCTTCAAATGAAGTGCCAGGCCGAGCATGACTGCAATGTAGCGAGGGTCCGCAAACTGGAGACAAAGCTTGCTCAAGCGAAGGAGTGGGCTTCTCAGTCGTCGGAAGGTCTAGATGTGGTAAATAGCTGACTGGTCGCAGCACAACAGAACTTGGCGAGTGCAGGAGTCGCCCGTGCCGGTCTCCTTCGGGCTAGAGCCGAACTGTCCCTCCTGATAGATGACGAGGCACGATTGGAGTGGGTCCGCGCTGATGTCTTGGATTCCGGGGCTGAGAGGATGGCCGTATTGGCGCAGCAGCTTCGCGACCTGACCGCTCCCCCTTCCTGATGTACTTTTGCTTTTGCTTTTCAAATATACTTTCGCTCTTTTCTGGGAATAATAAAGAGGCTTTTTATCTGACTTTGTGGACCCATCATTTTGAAACATAAATGACAGGTTTGGGTGAAAGTGATATCAGAGGTGGTATGGACATGATATACTTTCGGTATGCTTTAGCAGAGCATATCTATTCAGAGGTCATATGGACATGATAGAATATGATCCAACTAGTTTCATTTTGGAAGTAGTTTTGTTAGAATGAGATTACCTTATTCCACTTGAGCAGAGGAGGTTTAAGCATAGTACCTTTTCAGGAATTTGCCATTGATAGGAGCCATTAGCAGGTCTCCATTAGGCTGGGCTAACATGTAAGCGCCGTTTGAGAACGTTGTCTCGATCACGTAAGGGCCTTTCCATTTGGGCTGGAATTTGCCTTTACTCCTGTGAGTAAGAATCATCGGCCTTCTTACAGCTAAAACTAGCTCGCCGACTTTGAACACTCTTTCCTTTACTTTTTGATTAAAAGTTCTGGAAATGCGTGCTTGGTAGAGCGCGATGCGCTGCTGAGCTTGGAGGCATTTCTCGTCTAAACCTTCTAGCTCTTGAAGTCTTAACAGGTCATTTTTTTCTCGAGTTAACTCGTTAGCCACAGCTATCCTGAGTGACAGAATTTGAATTTCGATAGGAAGGACTGCTTCACTCCCGTAGACCAATGAGAATGGCGTACAACCTGTCAGTGCTCGTACCGTGGTGCGGTATGCCCAGAGACATTCTCCCAGCTTCTCATTCCAATCTCGCTTGTTCGAAGAGACGAACTTCTTCAAGAGTTTGATAATAGTTTTGTTGAGGCTTCCGTCAACCCATTAGCAGCTGGATAATATGTCGTGGAGGCCATATTTCGTATCCGATTTTTATCGCAAAATTGGTGGAACGCATGGCTGATGAACTAGGGCCCATTGTCATGGATTATCCTTCGGGGAACTCCAAAGCAATAAATGACGTGATGCTTGATGAAGCTGGTCACATTAGACGTCTTTACCTCAGCAAGAGGGATAGCCTCTGCCCATTTGGAGAAGTAATCCGTGATGGCCAGTATGAACCGGTGACCTCTGGAAGAAGACGGGTGAATAAGACCAATGATATCCATACCCCATGCTTCGAAAGGCCATGATACAACTGTAGGATATAGATGTTTGGATGGTTGATGTATGAAGTCTGCATGAACCTGACAGGCTCTACATCGTCTGGCATACTGGATTGCGTCTGCGATCATAGTGGGCCAGTAATAGCCCATTCTTCTGATACGATCCTGTAGCTTAGGACCGGGTTGATGCGCCCCACACACGCCGTCGTGAGCTTCACGGATAATCCGCTGTGCTTCATCACCAGAGAGACATCGTAATAATAGCCCGTCATAAGACCAGCGATATAGGCATTGTGACGATGCGTCAAAATAGAAGCATAATGATCGTCTTTTGACAGATATTGATTCTTTAGGGTCTTCTGGCAAGATTCCGTATGCTACGAAATCTATAAAGGGACTTCTCCAGTCTCTCTTGGGAGAATCTGTGTCCACCGTGTAGCTGCATTCGATGTGAAAGATGTTTTTCACACAGAATAAGTCTCTGTTAAGAAAGATTACCGAATTCTGCCTTCTTATAGGGGTAGCTAAATCTGCAGCTAGACTGGCTAGGGCATCAGCTTTCAGATTCTGAGACCGAGGTACATGCTCTAGGAAGAAACCTTTGAACGTCATGGCTATCTCGACCGTTGCTCGGTGATAGGGGATGAGGTCAGGATTCCGGACTTCATATATTCCTCTGACTTGGTTGACGATCAGCAGAGAATCACCGAAGGCTTCTAGAGATTCGACTCCCAGCTCTTTAGCGACTTGGAGCCCGATTAGTAGAGCGTTGTACTCTGCCACATTGTTAGAACAGGGCTCGCTAAGAGAATATGCTCAGTAGATAACGAGTTTATCGGGAGTGACTAGGACGATCCCTACTCCTGAAACCACGTTTCCCCTGGGGCCAGTCCTGGAGGCGCCATCGAAGAACAGTTGCCATGCATCACCTTTCGTTGCAGAATTATACTCTGCAACTTCGTCGGAAATGTCTTCGTACAGTTTGGAGGCCTCCGGGATCGGATGAACAGCTAAAAAGTCAGCCAATGCTTGGCCTTTGATTGACTTCTGAGGGACGTACACCATGTCATATGGCATTAATAACATCGCCCAAGTTGCGAGTCGGGAATTAAGAACACTTGGCTTGCTCATTAGTACCCGTAGAGGATTGATCCTGGAGATGATGTGAATGGTTTGGCCCGTGATATAGTGTCGCATTTTCTGGATATCGAACATCAGGACCAAGCATTCTTTCTCCACCGGGTTGTACCGGTGTTCGGCTCCGACCATCATCCTGTTGAGGTAGTAAATAGCCTGCTCGTGGCCCATATCGTTCTTTTGTGCGAGAAGAGCTCCCAGAGAATGATCCATTGCTCGAACGTATAGCACGAATGGTCTTCCTATGATGGGAGGTACCAAAACTGGCGGACTAGTGAGGTAGCGCTTGATATCCCCGAACGCTTGCTGACAGGCTTCGTCCCATACAAAGGATACACCTTTCTTCATGAGGCACGAAAATGGTTGGCATCTCCCGGAGAGGTTGGATATGAATCTTCGGATATAAGCCAGACGACCTTGAAATCCCCTGAGTTCTCTCAAATTGTGGGGCGGTCATATTTCTAAGATGGCCTTGACTTTATCAGGGTCCACTTGAATGCCTTTGGCGGTGATGACAAATCCCAGAAATTTACCGCTAGATACCCCCAGAAAGGACTTTGTAGGGTTCATTTTGAGTTGATGTTGGCACATCAATTCAAATACTGTCTTCAAGTCTTGGATGTGATTATCCCTCAGGCGGCTTTTGACAGCTACATCGTCCACGTAACACTCTACTGTCTTGCGTAAATGCTTATGGAATATGTTACTCATAGCCCGTTGGTACGTAGCCCCGGCATTCTTTAATCCGAAGGGCATGACCGTATAGCAATATACCCCCAGTGGTATCCGGAAGGCGGTATGCTTCTCGTCTTCAGGATGCATCTTGATCTGATTGTATCCCGAGAATCTGTCCATAAAAGATATACGTTCAAAACCGTATGTATTGTCGATCATGACGTCTGTGATGGGAAGAGGGAACTTATCCTTGGGGCAGGCTGCGTTCAGATCTCTGTAATCGATGCAGATACGTAATTTCCTATTCTTCTTCATGACCGGGACAACATTGGTGACCCAGTCGGAATATTGTTCCTCACGGATGAAGCCGCAGGCTATCAACTTCTTGACTTCAGCTTCAATGGCGTCCATCATGTCCGGGCGGAACCGGCGTTGGTGCTGCTTCACAGGCTTCGAATCGGGCAGTACGTTGAGTTTATGAGTAGCCACCTTTGGATCAAGACCTGGCATATCCTCATAATTACACGCAAAAACGTCGATATACTCTTTTATCAGCTGGGTAATTTA
The DNA here is from genome assembly GCA_036927795.1 of Iris macrosiphon. Taxonomy (NCBI): domain Eukaryota; kingdom Viridiplantae; phylum Streptophyta; class Magnoliopsida; order Asparagales; family Iridaceae; genus Iris; species Iris macrosiphon. The sequence continues at coordinate 102,222,813 of JAYESA010000015.1, read as the reverse complement.
TTCCCTTTCTTCTTCGGAACGGTTGTTACTGATAAATATCGGCTTGGGTAAAAGTTTATCCCCTATGTCAATCTGGATAACTTCATCTTTAGTGGGAGGTTCTCTTTGCTCGAAGCGGAACTCCCATTGTGTATCCATCTGCTGAGCCTAAGCGTCATTCTCGAATGGTTCGGATTCTTGTTCGTCTGATTCGAAGGAATCCGTCGCTACCATATTTGCTGATAATGTTTGTTCGAGAGCGTGAGATGAGTTGGAGAGCGATGACCCATCTTAAAAAGGGGAAAAGATATCCTCATCTGACGTGGAAGTCGTAAGGGAGGTGGCATACCCTAACCCGAAACGAATTTGTTGATAGTGGGGATTGCCGAGTAGCGGTGTTCGTCTGCCTTTTCCATAGTTGAGACCTGGTTCCATCTTCAAGTTGTAACCCATATTTTGCATGATCTTCAAGGCTTGCAGGCTGTACCTGTGAACTTGCATTTCACCATAATCGTCATCGAAGGAATCCTCTTGTATAGTCTGTTCGTTGTGCATGCGGCCGAAGACTATTGAACGCTGACCGTTGCGGGCAGATGGAACAATGAAGATAGAATCCTCATGTGGTCCATATGTCGTGGTGACATTGGATGATGACGCCACTTCCCATATGTACGGATGATAGGAATCTGTAGCTGCAAAGAATTTTTGGGCTATAGGCTCTATATCGTCATGGGGAGAGGGTTCCTGATTTGGAATCCGAACGTCGATATACTAGAAAAGAGGTCCATTGTTTTTATCAGAAATCGCATTCCTGGTTGCATTTACATCACTCGGCTGCTTGTTGCGCCGAAGGTTGATGATTAAGGGCGGAGGCTTCTGGTTCAGAGTGATCACTAGAGGATCACCCCCTTTCCCTGACCTGGTCTTGTTCAGGTAGATAGCCATAGGCTCTGTAGCTTTTGGACGGGTAGTCCGTCCTTTCACCTTGATTGACAGAGGTTGCTTGGCAGAAGGTTCTTCAGGCTCCCGGTGGGATTCCTTCTCTGCTTGGGCTGACACCTCTTCCGTGTAGTCTTGAGAGTATAACACGGCGTCGGAGTAGTAGGATTCTACTCCTTTAAATGGGTTTAGGTCAGCAACTTCCGTTTGTACTATCCCTTGGGCGTCTACATATTTGAAGCATTAATGTAGAGTCGAAGGAACGATATTGTGGTCGTGGATCCATGGTCTTCCCAGCAGGATGTTGTAGGATACCTCTGAATCGATGACGTAGCATGTAGCCACCGATCTGAGATTGCCAATCTGGATCCTCAGGTGATTTTTTCCCAACGGCTTACTTCTTCCGGCGTTGAAACCCACGATAGTAGTGGTGGTGTAAGCCAGTTCGCTGGTAGGAATCCTCAGCGGTCTGAGCAGACTATGAGGAATGATGCTGATTGAGGATCTCGGATCTATGTGAATCCGGTCGACCTCCATGGAACCGACGTACCCGGTGTGGTAGAGGGGTCTGTCATGCCTGTTATGTTTTAACAGCATGTCGTCTTGAGTGAAAGTGATGTTTGGAACCACCTCCATCACACTGTGGCATCGAGGATACGCCACGGGTTCTTCATCGGGGGACTTGAGTTGGGTCAAGTATGTATCCGCCTGCATGAATGCTTCACTCAGGGCTAGACGAGTGTCTTGGGAGAGCCTGAGTAGCTCGAAGATAGACAACCTGGCCGGTGTATTAGCCAGTTGGGCCAAGATATTGAAGTTGTACGGCTTCTCTAAACCTTTATTTTGAATGTTTTTCACAGGCTTATCGAAGCGCACTTCTTTTTGCTTACCCTTGTCCGTCGAAGTTGGTCTCGAAGGACCGGCCTCTGGTACCGCGGGCTCCGGTTCTGAAGGCTTGGCAGCTGAGGCGTCTGCAGGTGCATCTTCCTGACTTGCTCTGTAGTCCTTGAGGTAAGCCTTCCTTGAACGGGTTGCTGTGGCCAAAACCTCGTCTTCGTCTGATGTCAAAGAAGTTGCAACCATGTGGCAGGGCTTACATTTGGAGTTCTTCCTAGACTTAGCTTTAGTAGCATTAGTCTCTTTTTCGAGCTCCGACACCAAGTCTGGGTGTACCCACATAATCTCGCCTCTCTGGGTAGTTAGGGGTAACAGGTCGTGATTTTGACCCCTAGCCGGAGGGAGATTAACGATGTTCATCGTTGTCCGGGAAATAGGCGTAACACCGTTCGGTACTTCTTGGGAAGGCAGATTATCAAATTGCAGAGAGATCATGTTGGCCGTGACCGTCTTTTCGCTATTGCGCAGGGTGATGGATTTAGCATCGATCAGCACTTGGATCTTCCTTTTCAGTATGTAACACGCCTTTGTTGGGTGGTGTACGTAAATATGGAAGATGCAGTACTTGGGGTTGTTGGCACTGCCGACTTCACTGGGCCGCCTCTCCTCCGGAAGGGTGATCTTGCCACTTTTGACGAGACACTCGAATATACTCGGAATATCATCGTCGTCGAAAGAGTATACTTTGACGGGCCTAGAAGTCACGGGTTTCGTCTGCGCGGTTGCCGCAGTCTTCTGTCTGGACGTATTGATTGCCAGAGCTTCTTTTCCTTTGGAACTGCGAGGATGGTCACCGTTGGGGGATGACCTCTTGCCTTTGTCAGAGGTAGAGATCATGATGCCATTGTCATGCGCCTTGCGATTGTTGTCCTCGACGGCTACCGCTGAGATAATGAACGAGGGCCAGTCATGGAACTGATATGGTCCTGTGAACACCGAGATCACGGAAAGAAGGTTCTTTCTTCAAATGTCCACCAATGCTGAGTCTGGAACTCCTGGAGGCATCTGTAAAGTGGCTTGACAAAAATGTTCGACGAAGGTGCGAACATCCTCCTTCTCCCTCTGCATGACTTCGATGAGAGAGGACATAGACATGTCCATTCCTCCCTCGTAGAATTGTGTAAAAAATAAAGCCTTAAAGTCTTCAAAGGAAGTAATGCAATTGTCCGCCAGGCTGCGGTACCACTGGTAAGCTACTCCCGAGAGACACCCCTTGAACACCCGGGTGAGGAGGGCATCATTCCCTTGTAGCAACACCGTCATCATACTGAAATAGTTCATGTACTGACTTGGTGATGTTTTTCCCTCGAACAGGGCCATGGTTTGAGGTTTGTACCTCGGAGGAAAAGGGACCTCCTCCCAGATAGCTGGGTATGGCTGGTTGATTCCTAATTTCTTGAGCTGATCTTTGTGCTTCATGGCGTCAAATTGGGCTTTCAACTCCCGTACTGCTTGCATCAGATTTTTAGCTGGTAGCGAGACCATGAAATAGTGTGGAGTCGGTTGTTTCATGACTCCCGCAGGAGGTAGTACATTCTTCGAGTGCGGAAGTGAAGAACCAGCTGACGCTTGATCTAGAGCAGGCTCTTGGATCATGTTGGATGGTGGTAGATCCACCCCTACACGTATCTGAGTAGGCGGGACCGATGTTCGAGCCATAGCAGCCGCCTATTGAGTTAGCATCATTTGGTGCATGTCCTCCATCATGGATTGCATTTGTTTCAGAGATGTCTCTAGTGTAGTAATGTGTTGCTCAGTGTTCCCTGATGGCGAGTCTTCCTCGTGTTCATCTCCAATGGCATAAACTCCCATCTCCCTGGGCGTCATTGAAGGATGAGTATAGGTCACTGCAGAAGTTGAATCTATACTCTCAGTATCTGATTCGGGAGACTGACGACCCCCAACATCGGAATCAGAAGCGCACGAAGTCAGTTGTCGTGACCTTGAACGAGTGTTTTGGAACACCCCGGCTTTGGTGTCCCTAAGGAGCATATTAAATTTCCTTCGGCTCAGAGTTCTAGAGGACGGACGTCTTGAGCCTGAGCTTCCTCCAGGTATATGTGAAGCCATGTTCACAGATGCACGCGTGGGCTCTTCTTCTAGGAAAGATGGAGAGTAGCTTAGCCGGTCGAAAACTGGCCGTTTTGCTTTAGAACAGCAACAATTAATTACAATCCTGTAACTATTACAATAGTGCTCGCTAGGAGGCATAATTGCCATGCTGGAAGATCCCCTCTCCTTGCGTTTCTGGATTAGATACTTGCACAGGTCAGGAGGAGTTACAGAAGAAGAAGATGATGGCTTGTTCCTTCTGTTCCCATTGGTGGGCATGCGGATGATGGGAGTCATAGTCTTCCCTGTGCCACCCGTATATAATAGGTTGGCCATCTAGGTGGCGGATAATCCCCGGGGAGGGTGTCTTTCTACAACTGGAGCCTTCTTTATGCTTAGGGACTTCGCCTGGCATAATTTGGAGCTTCGCCCTGGTTGGCGTAAAGCTGAGGATGTCCTCAGGCGGCCATCATCGTCTTGCGTAATTCGGAGGGCGTGTAGATTGTTCTCTTGCTGGCGTAAAGGCCGAGAAGTTGAGTAGTCCGACGCTTGCTTTCCCTTGCGGAGATCACAGGGATCATCTGGTTCTCCGTAGAGGTCAGATGTTGTTTTACGTGCGGAGCGTGTCTTGTACTTCTGATTTGGCGCTGAGGCTTTATCAGAAGTTTTGTCTGTTCCGCCAGGGACGGGAGACTGAATTTCATGCGCAGAGCACGGAGTATACTTCTGGGTTAGCGCTGAGGTATTGCCAGAAGTTTTGTCTATTCCGCCAGGGACGGGAGACTGAATTTCACGTGCAGAGCACGGAGGAAACAATGCTACAACCTCATTGGTCGGAGAGATCGGAGAGATCGGAGAGTCCACAGGAATGGTAGAGGATGTCTTGGGCATCCAGACCCTACGCAGCTTCCTGTTATTTTGGACAGAGAGAGTGAGAGCTGTCCCTTGTTCGGAGCATATCTTCATAGGCAGACTGGTCGAACTGGACGACCAGTATCTTCTTTACGGCTCCCACGGATACCGTATCGTGTCGAGCAATAGCTTCCTCATCAGAAGAGAAAGATATCCCCAGCAGAGTCGCCATCTTGTTTAGGATAATAAACGAGAAAAGATTTGATGAATGCGGAAAACGAGGTCTTGTACGAAGACTCGCCCTTCTTTTATGTTTACAAACAAGATTGTACAAATTTGATCCTACACGAGGATGTCTAAGTACAATTTATTTAATCTGGATGAATATTGTTATAGGTGTCTGATCTGCAGTCGATCACTTTAGCCCTTGGACCACACGATGTTGAAGAAATGTCGTAGAAGACAGGTAGCAGCTTCGAAGGTTGCTGAAGAGGGTGGATGTCCGATGCCAAAGTCGTCGATCCCTTCTCTTTGCCTGAGCTCTGGATTCTCCTTTCTTTCTCTCTCTCTCCTCTTTTTCTCCAATTTGTCGACCTATTTTTGATCGTTCCACCTTGTCCTCTGTTGATAGAGGTCTCTATTTATAGAGTTTTAGTGACAGTGACCACTCAGTCGATCTAAAAACTGAGTAGTGGAAAGTACAACACCCTTTTACACAACGGTTAAAATAACCAATGCCTGCGTATAGATGATCCTTTGAATGAGCGTATGACGGGGTCCAACTAAGGGACAAAACGCGTATAACCGCTACAAAGATCATGGCGTAGAAGCCACGTAGGTAGGTATCCCTCGTGTAGAAGAGGTTGGCATAGAAGCTAATGTCTGTCACCATGGCATAGAAGCCAAATAGTTATCAAACCAGCATAGAAGCCGAATAGGCGTAGAAGCCGAGTAGGCGTAGAAGCCGAGTGGTCATAGAGGCCGAGTGGTCATAGAGGCCGAGTGGGCACAGAAGGCCGAATGGGCGTAGAAGCCGAGCAGGCACCGAAGCTGAATAGGCGTAGAAGCCGAGTAGGCACCGAAGCTGAATAGGCGTAGAAGCCACTACGCATCGTGCTAGAGTGATAATGTGGACGTCTTTAGCCGAAATTATGGCTCTTGGAGATAATCAGATCTCTTGCATTAAATGCAGAGATCTGCCTCCATCCTTGAATCCTGTGCGAAAAGTAACCGCTGTCGTGGCAGTCTGTTCGTCTTCTGCGGAGCGTAAGGCGCTCACATTTGCCTGTGTAAAACTAGGCAGCGTATTCCCTTGTATGCGTAGGAGCAGCTCTTGCAAAGGGGATGTCACTAAACGATGGTTCGGTGACATTTAATCAAATCTCCTGCATTAAATATGGAGGTCCGCCATCATCCTGCGCATTAAATACAGATGCGTGTTTTGAAGGTCCGCCATCCTTCTGTGCATCAAACGCAGAGACGTGCCTCAGGCATCTGTCAGTATTTAGCGTATTAATTGCAGAGACGTGCCTTGAGGGCCTGTCACCACTCTGTGCATTAAATACAGAGACGTACCTCGAGTCCCGTACGGAGTGCAGCTTTTAACGTGGCAGGCGGTTTGTCTTCCGCAGAGCGTAAGGAGCTCTCATTTGCCTGTGTAAAACTAGGCAGTATATTCCTCTGTGTACGTAAAAGCGGATTACGCAAGGGAAATGGCAGTAAATGACAGCCTGGATTACAGTGTCGCGCCATCATTTATAGCTGTCACCTGGGTAGTCGAGCAGTATCCCTTTGTCAGAAGTTGAGATGTCAAGTTTATTGCAGGATCTGACAGGTTCATTGCAGAATCTGACAGGTTCACTTCAGAGAATATGAAGCGTCCCTCGTACACTTCAATGCTGTATTGAAAGAGGATGAGTTTTACGCCATAAAGGCGATGAAGACCCTGTTTATGCTGAAGCAGCCTGGACATACTGTCCTACGCGGATGGTCCTCGAGCCCATATTTCACGCTGTGCTTGGCGGAGAAGCTCTGTTTGCACGTTGTAGGCTCTGAAGTCCTCTTTTTATGCTGCTTTGCATCAATATGCTACGTAGAGCTATCTAGCGTATTTTTCATGCTTCTACACCGACCTTCTGCAATGACTTCATGGGGCATGGAGGAGTATACCCCAAGGTTAATCCTCGGACTTATGGGTAGGTTACCCCTACAAATCTTTGATGGGCTCATTTGGCTGACTGGGCCCTGAAGCATTTTCAGACTGAGCTGGAGAGCATTGGTCTGTACGCAGCCGTGAGCGCTACCAGTGTTGGGTTACCTCTCAACCCCAACCTATTTCTGGCTTTGATGGAGCGATATTTTTCGCTCATCGGGACTTTTGCCACTCCACTGGGGGAGTTGGGATTGGCCCTTCACAAAATGGCAGAGATTTCAAGACTGCCAATGGGGGATACTCCTTACGAAGAGTATATTCCCACAAACCGGGAGCTGGGGGATTCAGACCCTCGGGTAGTAGCAGTGTACTAGGAGCTGATATGACACTACCTTGCTTGCACCACCTTTTATAATGAGCCCTCTGATTTGGCTCATACCAATAAATGGGCGTCCTACCTCTTCTTTCACCGGGCCAGGGCTACTAAGCCAGAGAAAGTCTTGGATAGCAAGGATCAGCCTCTGAGCTGTCTGAGCGTGCTTAGTGCTCAGGTTGTCTATGATCTTATGGAAGACGTTGGGGGCTCCAGATCAGATTCTCGACGAAGGAAATGGGAAATATCCTGCAGGCACCAAGGCCTACAGTTATCTGAGGTATTGCCGCAGGCCTCTGTCCAAGGAAGCTCAACTGGCTGGCTTTCTCTTTATATGGATGCGCCGATTGGTAGTACCAGGCATTGCATCATCGGATCGCATTCACCGCAACACCTTATGGCCTGCAGTGCGTTTGGTGTTTGGGGCAAGACTGGGTTTGCTCCCTGCCATGGTATGCCGCATACAAGCTGGCCTGAGGGCCCTTAGCGATGGACTGCTTGCCGATGAAACTCGGCGTGATAGCTTTCCCAGGGTAGAATTACCGTACCTATATTTGATGGGATGGTTAATTCTCCATAACCCCAGGGTGATGTCTCCCGGCTCTGGCAGTGGTTCGGGGAGTAATTTCTTGCTGAATTACAAGAATTTCGCCTGGAACGTGACCATAGTTTTAGACTGTCGGCGGGCACTAAATTTCAGTCACAACTGAAAGCTCTTCTGTACGGTCTCCTCTGTACATCTCAATCAACAAGGGCGCAGACTTCAGGACTTAGGCGACGGGAAGACCATTTTTTCTCCTGAAGCTTTTAATTGGTTGGTCTGCATTAAACCTTCCCATTTACTATACAGAGGTGAAGACCAATGCTTCTTGGAACCCTACCTGCCTAGTCGGTTTGCCAGGCAGTTTGGGTATGACCAATTGCATGTGGGCAATGCCGTCACCAGCTTCAAGTCCAGGGGTGTACTTATTGACGGAGTGAGAGAATGGCAGTACTTCATAATGGGTTATACTGAAGCGGTCTTTACTGTGCCCGCGACTTCACTCTCCATGGAATTGCGCATCCTTCACTCGTATGCCCAGTTTTATGTGGCAACCAATACCTTCTATCACGATTTTGATATACGTAGAAGTTTTAGGATGCCCTCTTCTAAGTCCACAGGAAGCGATGATGTCCCATCAGTCTCCTCTGACGAGGGTGAAGATTCTGTCAATCCAGACGAGCCTTTATTGGCAGTACCGAGAGGTGAGATACCTCCGCCTGCAGGGCCTCTGGTTATCTCCGGTAAGCGAAGGGCTCCTGCTCTGAAGGAGACTTCCCCTCGCAAGAAGAAGAAGAAGACGGTTAGTCGTCTCGTCAGGACTTCCCACCCTGAGGTTCCTAGAAGTGAACCTGCTGTTTCCCCTGTTGGGGACGATCCTTTGATTAGAGGTTCCTCGCCTTTTAGAAAGGGAAACTCTATAGTTTCGGCTGGCAGTGCCGGAGAATCCCTGCCTGAGGCTGCTGTCGCTGCTACCACTTCAGGTAGTGGCATGAGATCGCCTTCGAGGGCGAGCCAAATAGGGATATCTTTGTCCAGATCAGCAACGGGAGAAACCCCTGCCGTGTCTGTAAGTTCATCCAGCGAGAATCCACCTGATGAACCTCGATTGGATCTGGGTAAAGACTTGGATGACTACCTGCCAATGTCAGCTAGCACACCCCCTTCTCCAGGTATGACAGCTCACTTAGCATCATTAAGAAATGATTTAGCTGTACTGGCTGCAGACGCGACATATATACCATCGGCCATGGGTAAATGTCGTCTTGATGCCTCTTTTTAGAAAAATTAACATCATTTTGATATTAACTTTCTTTTGTCTTCTTTTCAGGGGAAGCCATCTACGGGGAGGGCAGTGCTGACGTGCCTTTTGGCTCTGTTTCAGCTCCTGGCGATGACATGGAGGTGCCCGACTTCGAAGAGGAAACATTGTCGGGTGCCGGCTCGCCCGAAGTGGTTCCGATATCTCGAGAGGAGGGTGATCCTGTCATTATGATAATGCCTCCTTTGAGTACGCCGGTCACTCGTCCGTTGTTGGCGCATCTTCTTTTATCGTGCCATCTATTGAGGCGATGATTGTGGCAACATCGTCAGCAGTCATTCCTGGAGGAAGGTTTGCCAATATTACAGCCACTCCCAGCGTCCATTCGGATCTAGCCATGCTGACTGAGCAGTATACTAGTATCTTCTACACCACTTTAAAAATGCTAATATCCATGGTGTTGGAGAAGAATCTAGGCTTCGAAGTGCTGAGAAGGTCCTCTCAGTTTGCGATAGTACCGATTAGAGACTTCAACGACGCTGGGAGGGCTGACACGCTGGAGCAGATAGTTAATGGTTTGGAGCAAACCATTAACAAATATTTGCAGCTATCTCAAGGCAGCATTGACGGTCTCGTTCAAGCTAGGTATGACTCCTTAACTGCAGAGCTTGCTGGGCGTATGGAATCTCTGAATATATCCGTCCAGGAACAGCAACAAGAGATGGATCATGAGCATACCGAATTGGAGTATGTCATTCCCCAGCTTACTCAGTGCGAAGTCGAATATGAGGAAGTGACAACAAGGGTCCGCAGATTGAGAGATGAACTCGCTCAAGCGGAGGAAGAGGCTGTCTCTTTGTTGGAATCTCGAGATGTGCTGAAGAATCAAATAGAGACTGCTCAGCAGAACCTGACGCATGTGGGTGTCATCCACGCAGATTTTGTACATGCTTGGTCCGAGCTATCTGCTTTAAAGAATGACGCGGCCAGGTTGGAGCGGGCCCGCACCGACGTCTTGAACTCCAGGGATGAGAGAATGGTTACTCTGGCGCAGCAGATTCGTGACCTAACTGCTCCCCCCAAATGATGTACTTTTTTGCTTTTCAATGTAATTTTGCTCTTTCTGGGAATAATAAAGAGACATTTATCTGACTTTGTGGACCCACCATTTTTGGAATGTGATAGGTTAGGGTGAAAGTGATATCAGAGGTATCATTAACATGACATTCTTTCGTTAAGGTTTTGTTGAATGTAAACCTATTCAGAGTTAACATGAACCTGAAAGAATATAATCCAACTAACCTTTGTGCATGGTATTGTCAGAACAAGATCTTCGTTATACTCCGTTAAACGAAGGAGATCAAGTGTAGTACTTCTTCGAGAATTTTGCATTTGATAATAGCCATTGCCAAATTTTCATTTAGGCTTAGCTAATCTGTAAGCGCGATTTACAATCATATACGGGCCCTCCCATTTTTTTGTGATTGTTTACGCAAATTTTGGACATCATACTAGAGGTAATATGGACGTAGTATGATACCGTATTTTGTTGAGGACATCCCACTGGGGGATCTTTAGTGGACCTATTACTTTTTGTGCACATTAGTGCAAGTAATAGGTTTGAGACAAATCCTGACAGAGGTAATATGGACTCTGTGGGGATTGCGGAGAGACGTAGTTCAGAGATAATATGGACATGAACTAACTTTTTCTCTGCTGAGGAAAATGAGGATAGTTCAGAGGTGATATGGACGTGAACTCTTTGTTTTCCATTACGGGGATTCCACAGGGGAATTTTTTGTGGACCTATCATTTGTTGCATACGAGAGTGCAAATAATAGGTTTGGGACAAGCCCTGCCAGAGGTAATATGGACATGGCAGTTTTTGTGGACCTAACACCACTGGCGTACTTAGAGTTAAGTACGGGTGCTAAGTTGAGATGACAACCGATATCAGAGGTAATATGGACATGATAATCGATAGCCGAATTAGGAAGGTTTGTTCAGAGGTAATATGAACATGACAAACTCCCTGGGTTGTGACTCTATCGGGGATGGAGGCATACATCTACTCAGAGGTAATATGGACATGGCAGTTTTTGTGGACCTAACACCACTGGCGTACTTAGAGTTAAGTACGGGTGCTAAGTTGAGATGACAACTGATATCAGAGGTAATATGGACGTGATAATCGATAGCCAGATTAGGAAAGTTTGTTCAGAGGTAATATGGACATGGCCTTATGTCTGAACAATTCACTATGGAGTGATTTTCCTGAGTGAGGATAGTCTTGAAGAATCTACTAGGGAAATTTCTTAGGGAATCATCATCAGGTATATTTCTGAGGGGAGCAAATTGTCATATTAGAGAAAAAATCAATTTGCAATGATCGTCCCTTCATTTACAGATGCAAAGTGATGACTTTGGTATCAATCAACTCCTGGATTCTCCTTTTCAGTACATAGCACGCCTTTGTAGGATGATGAATGTACCGATGAAAGAGACAATAATCTGGGTCATCAACTTTGCTAGCCCTCTCAAGATATCTGATCTTGGGAAGCTGAAGTTTGTGTTCCTCCATCAATATATTGAAGATTTCAATGATATCATCTTCATTGAAAGAGAAAGTCCCTTTTGGTCTTCAGGCTCACGATGCCTGAGTTTTACGGTCTTCCGGGAAGATCATCATCGTCGCATCATATTCGGATTCTGAGAGAATTCTACCTCCAACTTTGGATGCTGCCCTGTTTTGTCGAGGTTGGCTACCCCCCGACATGTCGTGGCATTTGTCCACAGAAGTTGATTTAGAAGGACCTGCCTCTGGTTGTACAGGATTAGACTCTGAAGGTTTGGAATTTGCAAGAGATGCAGTATACCCCAACCCAAAACGAACTTGTTGATGGTGAGGATTACCATGCAATGACGTTCGTCTGCCTTTCCCGTAGTTGAGGCCTTGTTTCAACTTCAAATCATAACCCATGCTTTGTATAATCATTAAAGCTTGCGGGATATACCTGTGGATTTGCATTTTGCCACTCTCAGACTCGCAAAATTCTTCTTGTACAATCGGTCTACTTTGCATGCGACCGAAGACTATTGGACGCTGGTCGTCGCGAGTTAAAGGAACAATAAAGACAGACTCTTCATGTGGCCCATATGTCATGATGATATTAGATGTTGACGCATCTTCCCATATGACCTCCCCACGTTTGACAGTTAGGGAAATGAACCCTGTTTATGACTCCTGTCTTTGCGTTTTTGGATCAGAAATTCATGCAAGTCAGGAGTATTAATGGAAGAAGAAGAAGGCTAGTTTCTTCTGTTTACATTAGTTGTCATACAGATATTGGGAACCATAGTTCTCCTTGTGCCACCCGTATACAACAGGTTGGTCATCTGAGTAGCAGAAGATCCCTGAGGAGTGTGTCTTTCGGCAAACTGGGCCTTCTTTACGTTGAGGGGCTTCTCTTGGCATAATTTGGAGCTCTGCTCGGGCTGGCATAAAGTTGAGGATGTCCTCAATCGGCCATCAGCTTCTCGTGTAATCCGGAGGGTGGGCAGATTCTTCCCTTGGTGGCGTAAAGGCCGAGAAGTTGAGTAGTCCGCCACTTGTTTACCCTTGCGTAGATTGCAGGGATCATCTGCTTTTTCGCGGAGGGCAGATGCACTTTTACGCGTGAAGCGCATTTGGAATTCCTGACTTGGCGCTAAGGCATTGCCAGAAATTCTGTCTGCTACGTCACCGACGGGAGACTAAATTTTATGCGCAGAGTGCGAAGTAGACTTCTGGACTAGCGCTGAGGCATTGTTCGAAGTTTTGTCTGCCATGTCGCGGATGGAAGACAGTGTTTTACGTACGGAGTGCGAAGTAGACTTCTGGACTAGCACTGAGGCATTGTCCAAAGTTTTGTCTGCCACGTCACGGACGGGAGACAGAGTTTTACGCACGAAGCGCGAAGGTTGTGCAGCTACAACCTGGCTGGTCGGAGAGATCAGAGAGATCAGAGAGTCGACAGGAATGGTAGGGGATGTCTTGGGCATCCAGACCTTATGCAGCTTCCTGTTGTCTTGGACAGAGAGAGAGAGTGAGAGCTACCCCCTGCTCGAAGCATATCTTCGTAGGTGGACTGGTCAAACTGGACGACCAGGGTCTTCTTCACGGATCTTACGGATACCGCATCGTGTTGAGCAATTGCTTTCTCGTCAAAAGAGAAAGGCGTCCCCAGCAGAGTCGCCATCTTGTGTTTGATAATAAATGAAAGAAATAAAACGATGTTTATACGAAACGCGCTCTTTGGTTTACAAACAAGAAGTACAATTAATCCTATACGAGGATGTCAAGTATAATTTTTAATCTGGGTAAATATTGCTATAGGAGTCTGATCTGTAGTCGATCACTTTGTCCCTTGGACCACACGATGATGAAGAAGTGCTGTAGAAGACAAAAAAAGATTCGAAGATTGCAAAGGGGAGTGGATGCTCGATGCCAAAGTCGTCGATCACTACTCTCTGTCTGAGCTCTGGATTCTTCTCTCTACGTTCTCCAAGTTTTTTGACCTTTTTTCTCCATCCTGCTTTCTTGACCTCGGACCTCTGTCAATAGAAGTCTCTATTTATAGGGCTTTAGTGACAGTAACCATCCAATCGGCGTAGAAGCCGGACAGTGGAGAGTATGACACTTTTTACGCGACGGTTACAATAACCGTTACCCACGTGTAAATGATCTTCTGAATCTGCGTGTGATGCGTGTCCCATTGAGGGATAATGCGTATAACGGCTGCGAAGATCACGGCATAAAAGCCACGCAGGTAGTTATCCCTCGCGTAGAAGAGGTTGGCGTAGAAGCCAATAACTGTCACCATGGCATAGAAGCCAAGTAGTCATCAAACTGGCGTAGAAGCCAAGTAGTCATCAAACTGGCGTAGAAGCCAAGTAAGCGTAGAAGCCGAATAGGCATAGAAGTCGAATAGGCGTAGAAGCCTGATGCTGCGTAGATAGGTAGCTAGCGTGGAAGATAGCTGATCCTCCTTCCTTGACTGTGGCCTTGAGCGAATTCTGGACAAAATAGCCTTAATACGCACCAATGCAAAAGTAGCCTGAGTCGGCGTATTTCAGGGAGATAGCGTACATCGTGCTCCTCATAGCTGAAAATAGCCCGGTGGGGTATGTTTCGAATAAATAAACGAAAGAAATAAGGAAACGACAAGGTTTTTTTTCTTTACAAAAAACCCCGCTCTTCGGTTTACAAACAAGTTTGTACAATTTAATCTTATACGAGGAATGTCGAAGTACAATTTATTTAATCTGGGTAAATATTGCTATAGGAGTCTGATCTGCAGTCGATCACTTTGTCCCTTTGTAAACCCCCTCACCAAAAATAAAAATTTTGTGTGTATTTTATATTATTATATTTATTATAGATATTAAATTTCTTTAGAGTATTCTCTTAGTTAATTAGAAAATAAATTTTTTGATATATTTACTTATATAAATATTTATTTAGAATTATTTTAGGTTATTTTAGATTTTTAGAGATTTTTCTAGAATTTTTGGTAATTAAAACTTAGGAAACATAAATTTCTAGGACTTCTATGATTTACTATACGACCATACTTGCATGTTGTTCCTACCAAATATTTATTTTAGTTTAAAATATTTAATTATATTTTTCTGTAATTTATTTAGAATTTTAAGAAATTTATTTAGATTTTTAAAATTATTTAGGATTTATTTGGATATATATAGTCTTAATATTAGATAGATGCTAATTTAGTGTTAATAGATATTAATAAGATTTTATAAATTATTTGTATTATCTTTAATTATATTTAAGATTATAAATTATTGAGATAAATTTAAACTCTATTTTAAATTAATTCAAATCCTGAACCTACTAGGAAAGCAACTTCATGCATATCCTATCCTTATTTAAATTCATCATAATCATATCCAAATTAACCAATCCTAGTCGTATTTAATTAAGTAGTGTCCACCATTATAAATACCCCATCCTTCATATTTTTTTTCCCCAAATTCCTCTCTTTTTCGTCCAAAAATAGTCAAAATTTGTCATAAATTTAGCCTCATTTTCTAGTAGTTATGACGACTTAAAAAGACGATATCTCCTAGCTCCGGACTCCAAACGCGCTCCAATTTTTTTTGTTAGAACTATATCAAGGTTAGTTTTCTGATTATATAATTTATTTTAATAATTTCAGAACCTATTTTTCCAGAAAATTCTAAAAGTGCCAGCTGTTCAAAATTAGACGCGTTTTGCTATTTTCAAGATTTTGGGAGATCCCGAACTCAGAATTATAAACCATTTAAAGTTTGGAAAGCTGACATGATGAAATTCCAGAAAAGTATTTTTCTAGAATTTAAAATATAAGTTTATTCTACTGTAAAATTTATGCAACGTAGACGTAAATAGAAAACCACCAAAAACTATCATCTGTGCGCCCTAGTGGACATAACTCTTTATCGACTTGTGATTTTATAAAATCATCGAATATGGTGTTCATGTAGTATTGAAATCTATAGGATTCCATTCACAAATCCAAGATTTGAGCTGGTTGACTTTTTGGTCAACGGATTGCCTTGATTTGCGTGCCATGGATCACAAATCCATAAAGTTGACTTTTTTTGGACCAAAATTAGGGTTTAACAATAAAATCAGATTATAATAAGATTAAAATACTATTTTAGGTTATTTTATTCAGAGTTAAAATAGATTAAAATAGCAAAAACTATTCACCCACTTTTATAACCTAACTTGTTTAATTTATGTGACGGGTAGATAGGACGACGCCTTGAGTTGGGACTTCATCCTTTTCAGACCAGGCAAGATACCTTGCCAAATTGCTTACAGTATTTTGCATGCTTAATATATTTCTGTATATTTATTGATTTTTGTTTCTTTATTGCATGTGTAGTTCCTTTCAGTCATTACTATATATTAGATATGTTGACACACACTTGACACTTAGTATCATAGAGGACAATCATTAGGCGTATGGGCTTTTTACCACTCTGGTAAACCGTAGTAACTAGCACGCACTATGGTGGTCGTGTCCGATGGTCGCTACCCCCGAGGTATGTCGATTGATGTAGTCCGAGGGTCGCTATCCCAGAGGTATGTCGGCTGATGATGTCCACTGACGAGCGTATGAGTTGTGAGGATTAGATCGAGTAGCCTACCCTTGCCATAAGTCAAAAAGTTGTCCTTATTTGCATTCATATAGATTGTCTTGTACAGCGTACTTATTTATTTTCAAATTATATGCATGTTTACTGTATTCAAATTGGCTCGCTTTTCTGTATCTTATTACGTCCCTCTGAGGACCTGGTCCTCTGCTAGGTGTATCTGTTCTTGAGTATTTGCAGGAGCGCAGATCTGGATGGTTATATAAGTTTCGAGGATGTCTTTTCTTCGAGCCCATGGTTGTTAGCTGGTATTCTTACATTGTGTTTATTGTGTTGTACTTTTCTATTTGAGTTGGTAGTGGATTTGTTTCCATCCAACTATCATCCTTAGATACTTACTTTGAGATCTAGTTTCATAGACACTGGTTATTCATTTATATTGATTTTTGTGGATGAGATTTAGATTGTACCCTGTGACTTGTGATACATTTTATACCACTTGTGGATTGATATTCATATTACAGCGTACGTATGGGATATGGTTTCCATATATTGGAGTTGCCATATCCATACGGCTGGCATGCTTATATGTTCGTAGTCCTACATATTTTGGGACTGGGTCGTGACATGTTTTTTGTGGTGGCCCATGCAGGTCGAGAGCATATTGTCTCGGTTACGTCACTGTACCGAGCAAGCCTGCGCATAGGATTAGAATAGAGGATCTCATCCACTTATTTATCACTTCCCTTGATTTCGTTTTGCATTCTCATTGATTGCTTGCATTGCATCTTTCTTGATCCCTTCTCAACGTTGATCTTCTCTCGTGCTTGATAGAGGTTAGGAAAATGACTTTTACTAGGTATATACCCTCTAGTATTCAATAACACTATTAGTTAAATTATTGTAAGTTGGATAGTATGTCTCATAACCTAGTAACACATAGTCCTATTGCCCCATTAATGAAGTATAATTGAAGGACCCCAGCTATAGACTTGCGTAAAAAGATAGTGTTTATCCAGACTATAGAACTTTAGTGTTATTCTGGACTGTAGAACTTATAGGCCCATACACCCATTTAGTTGACTTTAGACTTAGATAAGAAATTAGTATGGCAATTGTAGAGGCACAACACCGATCTTCTTGGTGAACTTAGATTATTCTGTACCTTCCTCCATCATAATCAAGCGTACTTATTTTTTTTACTACCTCGACTTATGCTGCTATTATAGCCTAGTTTTGCAAGCTTATTATTTTATTAAGCTTGTGCATGACATATGTATTATTGGGGGTCCACACTAATACATTGTCTAAATCAGAATCGGTGTATTATGGTCTGATCAACTGTAGTACACTTGGTTCGCTCTTTGTATCACTACTTTATGTGGATTGAGATATAGTTGACTCAACTTGTTAGACGGATATACTTGCCCTCTAGACTGGTCAGAGCATATCATGTCAGGTACATAACTGTTCTGATATGAACATGTATATAGGAATTTACCAAAATAAGATTTTAATCAACTACTGCCTTGGCAACTCCCTTTCGAATTCTCTAATCCCTTTTGGTTCCGTACTTGTATCCTATCACCTCCTCCTTGAACTTTTTATTATTGTTTTTCGTCTTCCCCTATTTCGAAAGACGAACGTTCGTGCTTAGTATAAGTTTAATACACGGATAGTAGTAGATATACCCCATAGGCCAAGCACTCATTATGACAAATATAGGAGAGCAGACACAGAAAACCGTAGATACAGGTACGACCATTTAGTTATATTTATCATTGCATACTCATAACCCTATTATGACACAAGATCTTAGATGTACAAATAGAAGTATAATTATATATAAGGTAGTTTAGCAGTTATGAGGATATATTGATATTCTACCCAGATGGCATACACGCAATGCTAATAGATGACGCGAGTAGCAGTAGTAGTATTCTCCTCCTATCACCATCTCGCCCCTTGGGTGGCTTATCTTTTCTTCTCTATCTATTCATTATCTCGTGCTTAATTCTCCCTATCATAGTTACGTCTTTTTCGTGCCAACATGAATTGTTGGTCTACTTCGACCCCATCCTTAGTTTTGTTAGTTAAAACGTAAATGGTTTAGTAGATGATTAATAACTAAAGGATGAGTCCTTAATAATAACCCTTATGTATATGACCTATAACAATATCTGAATCCTCTTATTATTTTAAAAAACCATGTATAGCATCCCTTAGGCTAATAGGAATTTGTTAGACTGTTTGAACTAGTTTATACTTTTAATAGTTTTATAAGTTAGTCAAGACTTTAACTGTTGCCCAAAAACTTAGACTATGCCTAGGAAAGAATTGAAGGCACTTGTTACGAACTGACAACTATGAAAAACCGCTGGCAAAGTAGCGACAGTTGCAGCTAGACCGTTGTAGTAAAGTAGTCAAAGTATTTACAGACATATTGGTCAGGTGGCATGGCAATATTAGACTACGATACTTGACGGTTACAAAAAAAAATCATGGTTGTGAGATTCAAGACAAGTACCCCAAGATTCTCGACCCAATAAATATATTCGTCTTACAACCTAAACAATAGCCTCAAGAGACTATGACTACTAGTAGAACTTTTGTAAGTTGGGTAGTGTAGACGAGTTAGAGGATAATAGGATAGTGTATGGACAATAAATGAGAAGTGTTAGAATGACAGACCATGACTTTTAGGAAGCACTCCTAGATAGCTATGTAGTGTAATAGCTATAGTAATTATTATGAATATGGGTTAGTGTCAATTTTGAGGACAAAATTTTTGTAAGTTGGGTAGATTATAAACCCCCTCACCAAAAATAGATATTTTGTGTGTATTTTATATTATTATATTTATTATAGATATTAAATTTCTTTAGAGTATTCTCTTAGTTAATTAGAAAATAAATTTTTTGATATATTTACTTATATAAATATTTATTTAGAATTATTTTAGGTTATTTTAGATTTTTGGAGATTTTTCTAGAATTTTTGGTAATTAAAACTTAGAAAACATAAATTTCTAGGACTTCTATGATTTACTATACGACCATACTTGCATGTTATTCCTACCAAATATTTATTTTAGTTTAAAATATTTAATTATATTTTTCTGTAATTTATTTAGAATTTTAAGAAATTTATTTAGATTTTTAAAATTATTTAGGATTTATTTGGATATATATAGTCTTCATATTAGATAGATGCTAATTTAGTGTTAATAGATATTAATAAGATTTTATAAATTATTTGTATTATCTTTAATTATATTTAAGATTATAAATTATTGAGATAAATTCAAACTCTATTTTAAATTAATTCAAATCCTGAACCTACTAGGAAAGCAACTTCATGCATATCCTATCCTTATTTAAATTCATCATAATCATATCCAAATTAACCAATCCTAGTCGTATTTAATTAAGTAGTGTCCACCATTATAAATACCCCATCCTTCATATTTTTCTTCCCCAAATTCCTCTCTTTTTCGTCCAAAAATAGTCAAAATTCGTCATAAATTTAACCTCATTTTTTAGTAGTTATGACGACTTAAAAAGATATATCTCCTAGTTTCGGACTCCAAACGTGCTCCAGTTTTTTTGTTAGAACTATATCAAGGTTAGTTTTCTGATTATATAATTTATTTTAATAATTTAAGAATCTATTTTTCCAGAAAATTCTAAAAGTGCCAGTTGTTCGAAATCAGACGCGTTTTGGTATTTTCGAGATTTTGGGAGATCCCGAACTCAGAATTATGAACCGTTTAAAGTTTTGGAAAGATGACATGATGATCTTCCAGAAAAGTATTTTTCTAGAATTTAAAATATAAGTTTATTCTACTGTAAAATTTGTGCAACGTAGACGTAAATAGAAAACCACAAAAAACTATCATCTGTGCGCCCTAGTGGACATAACTCTTTACCGACTTGTGATTTTATAAAATCGTCGAATATGGTGTTCATGTAGTATTGAAATCTATAGGATTCCATTCACAAATCTAGGATTTGAGTTGGTTGACTTTTTGGTCAACGGATTGCCTCGATTTGTGTGTCATGGATCACAAATACGTAAAGTTGACTTTCTTTGGACCAAAATTAGGGTTTAACAATAAAATCAGATTATAATAAGATTAAAATACTATTTTAGGTTATTTTATTCAGAGTTAAAATAGATTAAAATAGCGAAAACTATTCACCCACTTTTATAACCTAACTTGTTTAATTTATGTGACGGGTAGATCGGACGACGCCTTGAGTTGGGACTTCATCCTTTTCAGACCAGGCAAGATATCTTGCCAAATTGCTTACAATATTTTGCATGCTTAATATATTTTTGTATATTTATTGCATTTCTGTTTATTTATTGCATGTGTAGTTCCTTTCAGTCATTACTATATATTAGATATGTTGACACACACTTGACACTTAGTATCATAGAGGACAATCATTAGGCGTATGGGCTTTTAACCACTCTGGTAAATCGTAGTAACTAGCACGCACTATGGTGGTCATGTCTGATGGTCGCTACCCCCGAGGTATTTCGATTGATGGAGTCCGAGATTCGCTACCCCAGAGGTATGTCGACTGATGATGTCCACTGACGAGCGTATGAGCTGTGAGGATTAGATCGAGTAGCCTACCCTTGCCCATACGTCAAAAAGTTGTCCTCATTTGCATTCATATAGATTGTCTTTTACAGCTTACTTATTTATTTTCAAATTATATGCATGTTTACTGTATTCAAATTAGCTCATTTTTCTGTATCTTGTTACGTCCCTCTGAGGACCTGGTCCTCAGCTAGGTGTATCTGTTCTTGAGTATTTGCAGGAGCGCAGATCAGGATGGTTATATAAGTTTCGAGGATATCTTCTCTTCGAGCCCGTGGTTGTTAGCTGGTATTCTTACATTGTGTTTATTGTGTTGTACTTTTCCATTTGAGTTGGTAGTGGATTTGTTTTTATCCAACTATCATCCTTAGATACTTACTTTGAGATCTAGTTTCATAGACACTGGTTATTCATTTATATTGATTTTTGTGGATGAGATTTAGATTGTACCCTGTGACTTGTGATACATTTTATACCACTTGTGGATTGATATTCATATTACAGCGTACGTATGGGATATGGTTTCAATATATTGGAGTTGCCATATCCATGCGGCTGGCATGCTTACATGTTTTTAGTCCTACGTATTTTAGGACTGGGGCGTGACACCCTTGGACCACACGATGATGAAGAGGTGCCGTAGAAGACAGAAAGCAGCTTCGAAGGTTGCTGAAGAGAGTGGATGCTTGATGCCAAAGTCGTCGACCACCACTCTTTGCTTGAGCTCTGGATTCTCTCTTTTTCGACCATTTTCTCCACCAATTTTTGACCTTTTCGCCTTCGGGCCTCTGTTGATAGAGGTATCTATTTATAGATTTTTAGTGACAGTGACCACTCAGTCGGTGTAGAAACCGAGTAGTGAAAAGTACAACACCCTTTTATACGATGGTTACAATAACCATTGCCCGCGTATAGATGACCTTTTGAATGAGCGTGTGACGCATATCCAACTAAGGGACAACGCGTATAACTGCTGCGAAGATCACGGCGTAGAAGCTACGTAGGTAGTTATCCTTTGTGTAGAAGAGGTTGGCGTAGAAGCCAATAACTGTCACCATGGCGTAGAAGCCAAGTAGGCATAGAAGCCGAGTGGGCGTAGAAGCCGAGTGGGCGTAGAAGCCGAGTGGGCATAGAGGCCGAGTGGGCATAGAGGCCGAGGGGGCGTAGAAGCCGAGTGGGCATAGAAGCCGAGATGATGTAGACGTTTTAGCCAAAATTAAAGCATTTGGAGATATAATTAAATCTTTTGTATTAAATGCAGAGATCTGCCCCCATCCTGCGCATTAAATGCAGAGACGTGTCCTCCAAGATTTGTTGTCCTGAAGATTTGCCATCATTCTGTGTATCAAATGCAGATACGCACCTCGAACCCTGTACGAAGAGGAACTGCTGACATGGCAGTCTGTTTGTCTTCTATGGAGCATAAGAAGCTCACGTCTGCCTGTGTAAAACAAGGCGGCGTATTCCATTGGCGTATCTCAAAGATCTGTCATTATTCCATGCATTAAATACAGGGGCGTGCCTCGAGGGTCTGTCAGCCTTCCGTGCATTAAATGCAGAGACATGTCATGAAGATCTGCCGTCCCGAAGATTTGCCATCATTTCTGCGAATTAAATGCAGAGACGTGCCTCGAGCTCTGCCATCACTCTACGCATTAAATGCAGAGACGTGCCTCGAGCTCTGTACGATGAGCAGCTTTTGATGTGGCAGTCTGTCTGTCTTCTGTGGAGCGTAAGAAGCTCACGTATGCCTGTGTAAAACTAGGCAATGTATTCCCTTGCATGCGTAAAAGCAGTTTACGCCAAGGAAATGTCACTAAACGACAGTCTGGGTCGCTGTGCCGCGCCATTATTATAGCTGTCGTCTGGGTAGTCGTATAGTACTCTTTATCAGGAGTCAGACGTCAGGTTCACTGTACAATTTGTCAGGTTCACTGCACGACTTGTTAGGTTCATTTCAGGGAATACAAAGCGTCCCTCATACACTTCAATGCTGCATTAAAAGCGGATGAGTTTTACGCCATAAAGACGATGTGACACCCCTTTTACGCCGAAGCAGCCTGGACATACTGTATTACGCGGATGGTCCTTGAGCTTATATTTTACGCTGAGCTCAGCGGAAAAAAGCTCTGTTGCACGTTGATGGCTCTGAAGTCATCTTTTTATGCTGTACAGCATCAACATGCTGGGTATATCTATCCAGCGTATTTTTTATGCTTCTACAAGACCCCCTTCAAAGCTTTTAAATTCCTCATAATTTGAAACACTTTGAATGAAGCATGAAATGTTTCTCATAATTTGAAACGCTCTGAAACGGTCAAGTCTGACACGTTCTTTCAAGGCTGACTTTATGGCGGAGTTATTGGGGATCGGTGTGATCTCTTTCGCCTATAAAAAGGCTGAAGAGTTAACCTGTTCTTACTACATTTCTTTCACCACACAGAGATGATCTCCGGAGTTCGTTGGGTCGACTTGAGGAAGAAGAAGACCATGTTCTTCCAGCATGTAAGGAGCCGAAAAAGATGGCGTCTTCGAGCAAATATCCTCTGCAATGATGGATCATGGAAGGATATCATAGCCTCCTTTGCTCGGGATAATCAACAACTTTGTATGGCGGTTCTTTCGGAGAGAGGAAGGGTCGTATTTGACCACACAGCTTGCAAGCTATATCTTCTCTTGATACTTTTGTGGACCAGAGCAGAAACTAGCTCTGTCCTCGAGTATTGAGTTAGGTGAAATATCTTAACTCAATCTATCATGGCGCTGGACGCAGGAAAGCAGATTGACCCTGCTTTCCTGTATTGGAGGATGGGTCTAGGCCCATTTTGTATCCTTCCGTCATTGATCATTTTATGTCAGTCAGTTTGCGGGAATCGACTGACTGCTGGAGAAGATGAATGAAGAATTTCGCCCATGCGAGAACCTGGCAGAACAGATTCTGGGCGAGATCTTCAGACGACGATGAGGAAGTCCTTTGTAGACGGGATTTCCCTCATATGTAATAATGAAAATAAAGAAAAACCCTTGTAGACTGGATTTCCCTCATAAGTAATCATGTTTTAATAAAATTGACTTCTTCTATGCATATGATCATCTTGCCATATATTTTTGCTGTGAAGTCTGAATATGTGTAGCTTCGACACGTCTGGTAATTTTATGCCGACTCTGTTAGAAAGAGTGCTAGGTTCTGTCCTGTCTTTTACGCATAACTTAAGGATGCGCAGAAAGCGCTTAGCAGTTGAGTATTCGAACTGTCCTGCTGTTAGGAATAAGGAACCGCGTAGAATTCTGAACTATCACTTCTGATAAATAGAATTTTTGTTCAGACCATCATCTTCAAGAATGATTTCTCGAAAAATCCCTTGCAACAGGGCGAGAAATGGCTGTCAAAAACTGAGTCGCCATCTTAAACTATAGACGAAATATTCAGACTGGATTCTGGATGAACTCTGTATGCTTTGGGTACTTGAGATATTTTGAGGTCAAGAAGGAGTATCTTCTGTGTGAACCCTTGCAATTGACCGCCTTGAGAATTGTTCAGATGTACTGTACTCTGGCCTGCGTATTTTTTTAGATATGCCGAAAGTCATAGATCTGTAACTGTAGATGAGCGTAAAATCATAAGTTCGTAGCCTCTCAAGCGTAAAAGCTGCTGAGCATGAGAGCATCCGGGCGAAGAACTGTAGATTTGTAGCTTCTGAAAAGGAAATCTTCAGAGCGTGAAACTATGGATCTGTTGCCTCTGAGCGTAAAAGCCACCGAGCGTGAAATCATAGATTTGTAGCTACTGAGCGTGAAGTCGTAGGTTTGTAGCCTCTTGTCACGACCCGCACCCGGTTTAGGGGCACGAGTGCGTGGGTACGTCTAGCCTACGCCGCAGCATCGGCGGTAGAACGCTGTCAAGGTCTTGATACTATCTAACTAATGTCACGCAAGCATCCAATCTCCATTAGGAGGCACGGAGGACACAAATAAGATGAACACATACTCAATCACAGGATTACAGCACGATAAGATTTCGAAACAGAAATTAAAATTAAACACAACACAAGTCCACAAGTAATATTCTAACTCAACAATATCCAAGAATCATCAAAATACCGGAGACAAATCCGGTACCAAATAGTCTACTTAAAGAACTAACAATAAATAATAACTCCGGCTAGACCTTCCAGAATCACAACTAACTACCAAGTCTGCAGCTACTCACCATATGGTCCATAAAGTGTCGGACAGCGGTCCTCTAAGGCATAGTCTGGAAAAATATTTCCAGTCAGGAAGGAGCAAGGCAACACTCTCAAATAACAGTTCCATTAATTGATAATGTCTATAATACAATAAAACATGTCATGCTAGCTACTGAGAAGACAGTGAAATAATCGTAATGGCAATTTAAGAGAGACAGGTAATATAAAGAGACAGGCAATATGATACAGTCAGTGCATGTATGGAAATAAAAAGAACAAGAAACAGTATCGTATACGGGTGATGTAGTATATGATTTAAAATAGGAAACTATAATCTATTCTAAGTGTTTGAAATAGTAGTTTCAAAATGTGATCGGCTTGGGAACATGTACGATAGCTACATGGCCTGGCTAATCATGGGTGAAGAGCATGATTAACACTTACAATTTCTATACTACAATAAGAGGTTATGATCACATTTCTTACTAACTACTTCCCCGCCCCCAACTAGTACTATGGATCCAACCATGACACGTCACGATACAAGAGCAAGTCAAGTCTATCATGTACGATGTCTAAATATACATGTCGTGTACAATGTCAATACGATAATCAAGGTAACATCTCATGACTTCAGATCCAAGCTATACTAGTCCGTGTAGCACAGTGTCAAAGATTCAGATGTAACATTTCATAATTGTTGAATTTATAGAAATTATCAAGAATTGGAAATTATCAGAGAATGTACTTGCCTTGGGTCCTTAGCTGGTATTTATGGATGTCCTATTCCAGAGTATCCCTGGGTAAACCAACAGTCCTATAAACATAACACAATTACAACACTTGTGTCAGATGCTATCCTAACACACAAAAGAATTATACTGGCCTCAGGGCTATGCCAGGCAGGGCACTAGTCAACTAGGGTCATCTAATAGGAATACTTATATACATATCTTAATAACATATATACTTACAATATATCTATATATATCAAATTAAATACATATGCAATGTATATATATATTAAAAATATACTAAAGGTTATACAAAATATATCTACACATACGAATTAACAAAATACACACATAGACTAATTACATATATATACTCATATATACCAATTAAAATATACAATACTATATCCAGGTAAATATACCAATTTATTATATATACAACCCAATACGAAAATATAATCTACATATATATATTTATACCAAAATACGGTTTTATATATACCAATTTATTATACCTTGAAAATATGCTAAGTATATATATATTTAAAATACTTATAGTAGAACACGTATTTATATCTATCAAATTAAACACATATACAATATATATGTATATACATTAAAAACATGCCAAGGGTTTATAAAATATATATATACATATATATATATGCCAATACATTATATATATAATATTAAATACTAAAATACATATTTAATACATGTTTAACATTTAATGAAAAATAAAATATACATGTACATATATTAAAATATACATTACTAATTTCTTATATACTATACATATTCATGTATACCAATACATTATTTTACATATGATATTAAATATGTATATGCAAAATATATATATATATATGCCTACATATACATAAAAATAGAGAACATATGTATATATATATAAAATACATACACAATACTATACATTTATTAATATATACAAAATATATACTAGTATATACATTAATTAATTAAATGCTATACATATACTTGCTAATATTTACATACACGTATATATTGATTAACAATATACAATTATATTCACATTAATTAAATACCTACAATACATATTCATATTATATATATATACTCATGTATATACATATGTATATATACATATATATATATATATATATATATATATATATATATATATATATATATATATATATATATAAAGAGAAGGAAGAGGGAGAAGAAGAATACTCACTGGGGTGTCGACGGAGGCTCGTTGGCCGGCCGCCGGACCGGAGGGAGATGAGCCCAGCAGCGGCGAGGGGAGGAGGAGCACGGGCAGCGGGCCGGGGTCAATGGGGCCGCCGGGGTTGCACAGAGGAGCCGTGGGCTGACCGCCGGAGGTTGTGCAGAGGTGGTCGGCCGCAGGGAACTCGGCCGGGGTGCAGTTGCAGTGGGCCGGTGGTCTGTTCGATGGGTCAGTCGAGGCGAAGGAGAGGTGGAGGAGATCGTGAGGGGGCCGGAGTTGGCCGCTCGAGGGTGAACGCAGAGGGGGAGCCGTCGGACTGCGCCGGAGTGCAGGCCGTCGGGTTGCTGCCAGCAGGCCGTCGGGTTGGGCAGGGGCCGCCGGACCGGAGGGCAGCGCCGGACCGATGGGGAAGAGCGGGCTGAACCGCAGTTGGCCGCCGGCCGGAACAAGGTCGGTGAGGGGAGCACAGTAAGGGAGAAGTGCATAGTGAGTTTCCCCCCTTAAGAGTTTGAATTTTGAATCAAATAAAAATTAAAGAAGAAGAAAAAGGAAGAAGAAGAGAAGAAATGAGAAGAAGAAAAAGAAGGAGAAAAATTACATACGTAGGAGAGAGGGAGGAGGCTTGTGAGGGGGTGGTGTTTTCTAGGTTTCTTGGGATTAGGGTTTGATGTAGACATTATATAGGGATGAGGATGTTGGAATGAAGGGTTGGGATTGGCCCATTAATTGGGTGGTCCAGATTGAGCATGAGAGAAATTAATTCATGTAGGAAAATGCAATTTGGTCCCCAAGTAAATAATCTTTCCATTTGGTCTTGCACAATGGGGTGATGACACCTACAATTGAATAATTGCAACTTAGCCCCTTAAATTCGGGAAATTGCACAAACACACAAAATGATAAAAATTTGGCGGGCAATTCGGGGTCCGGTGTTTTGTAGGGTCATGGGACGCTGTAAGACTGGTACGGCTCAAATTAGCAGGGCACTGGAATTAAATTGTGATTTTAGAATTAGATAAAATAGTATCCTCAATTTAAATAGAAATAAATGCAAATTGTGTTCAACAATTAATTAGGAGTACATGGAGCCAAAATCAGGTCAGGTCATCAATACCAATATTGAAGAAGACTCAGAACAGAATATTTCCCTAATTTGGGCCGCACGAAAAATAGGTCAAGATTGTCTCCAATTTCGATTGGAACGCACAATGATACAAAATAGGAATTTAAAAATAAATGTCCGCGACGATTTTTGTGCGGCCAGAAATAATGTACAAAGAGCACAATTATGAGTTGCAAAAATAGCAGAATTGAAGGCGGGCATGTCTAAAGCAAGATTGTGAAATTCGTCGGAAGACAGAAGTCAGGATAGTGCTCCAAATATCGAAGCAAAGGCAATGCGCAAAATATTAAATAAAATACAGTAATTAATTACACCTCCAATAAATTAATTCTAAAATAAAATAATTAACTTCAAAATTCCATAATTCCGACAGGTGCTCATCTACTGGCTTCTAGGTCAAGTCTACCAGCTAAAAATAAATGAACACTGCATCTAATACTATATTTAATTACACATCACACATAATTATTTAAATTAAAAATATTATCATGCAATTATTTAATTGTAACTACAATAATATTAAATATTTCAAAAAGTCGAAAATACCCCTGTTTTCAGAATGTGGTAGTGACAAGTCTACCCACCTTAAAAGAATTTCGTCCTCGAAATTTAAAATCCTCATACTAGTGTTTAATCATACACATTATTATTTCCCTCAAAATTTAAATCCATTAACCATGAAATCAGGTTATAATCCGCAATGTCTTTTCACAAATAAAATTTCTGTAATTATTTGTATTCTGAAAAAATCCTCAAAATAGAATCAAAGTCCCTTTTTATTAAAATTTCCTTGAAAGTTTTGAGTTGATAATTCAATACCCGAAATTTAATATCCACTCCTCAACAACTCAACAATATGATATTTAAGGATTCTCCAAATGTCACATCCAAATATAAAGTTCTAAAATTCATAACTTGCAATTAAATAAATACATTGATAAATCTCCCAAAATTTCCAAATTAATAACCAACTTAAACATGTCATAATCTTTCCTGGAATTAATTAAACCACCAATTATGCCATGTTAATTTCTTAACCATTTATTTAAATCAATAATTATCCTCAAATTTTAATCATCTTGTTCCTCTTGTCAAGTAATAACCTCTTCATAAGTCTACTATGGTCAAACCCCAATAATCATGGTTTGAAAAATCTTTCCTATACTCATACAACATGCAATCTAAGGAGAATATGTATGGTCATGGTGTCTTGGTCATGGTATTGCAGTCTCTGTATCAGGGTGTGCTACTAACTACATTATAACAAGAATCATGCATACAAGCTACGGTACTAAGCAATCAATCAATCAAATAGATAGGAACAAAAGGAAGGAAAGAACAGAACCTGCTAACACATTACCTGCAGTATCGGTCTCCTCGACCGTCATCGCAAATGCCCGCCCTGCTGGGGTGGTTCCCTTTGCGGGTGCTGAGCAATATACGGTTCCACAGGTAGCCTAACTGGATCTCTATAGTCTGAAGCTGCGCGCTGGCCAGGAAGATAAGGAACTCGAAGACAATCCCTTACTCGATGTCCCGCAGCGCCGCAGTGCAAACAAAGTCCTAGCCTCGTTCTACAGCTCTCCCAAAGGTGACCTGGCTTCTTACAGAAATGACAAGTCTGTTGTGTCTCTCTCGGAGGCTGTTGCTGATCCGGCTGAACGCGGACTGGTGCCTGGTACTGTTGTTGATGCTGATACGCCCATGGATGTTGCTGGATAGGAACTGGTGCTAGGTACTGCGGTGGATGCTGAAATATCCATGGTTGTTGCTGAATATGAAATGGTACTTGGTACTGCTGTTGGTGCTGAATACGGGGATGCTTGGCTAGTCCTGGGCTACCATTCGTATCTCCAAACGTGTCGTGACTCCTCTTAGGCCTGAGATCCAGATCCTCTTCTGCGATCTGAGCATCCATTAAGATAGCCTCATAGGTAGCGGTACGACGACCAGAAGTGCGCGACTTAATCTCTCTTGTCAGTCCCTTTCTAAATTTCCGGGCTCGATCTCCTGGGTCCCAAATTATAGACGATGCAAAACGGCTCAATCTACAAAATTCTGCAGCGTACTCGTCGACCGACATGTTTCCTTGAACTAAGTCATGAAACTGACTTTCCAAGGTTCCCAATGCCACGTCGGGAAAGAATTTCTCTTTGAAGAGTTCCTTGAAGGTCTCCCAAGTAAGTCCTTGTGCAGTAATTCTCGGTTCCGTGCGATACCACGTGAGTGCGATATCGAACATCTGACTGCCAGCGGCTTCTATCTGCAAGTTCTCCGGAATCTGGGTCAATCGCAGGCTTCTCTCTATATCCTCTAGCCAGTCGTCAGCATAGAGTATCCCTTCGGTACCTTTAAACTCCCGAGGCATCATTCTTTTGAAATCCACTATAGTGCCTGATCTCTGCTGTTGCTGGCCAGGAAACTGCTGGTACTGTGCTACTTTCTCCAAAGCTTGGAGAGTCACTTGATGAGCATTCTCCATGTTTTCTTTCATCAGCTCAGTTTGTGCCTGGTACGCTTCTGCTTGCACCCTCTGAGCCTCAGCTTGAACTCGCTGAGCGTCTGCCGTCACTCTCTGGGCATCTACCATGCCTTGGATCAACGTAAACATCTGCGTTCCGTCAATGGGCAAACCTCCGGGAAGCGGAGTCGGTGGAGGAGGAAGGTTGTCCGTCACAGCTGCGGCTATCCTCTTAACAGGTGGAGGAGGAGGATCACCTACGTGCATCAGAGATGTAGGAGGAACTACGGATGTCTATCCATCAGGTGGAGAGGTGGCAGACCCCTCTAAAGCTGATGTTCCCGCTCTCATAGACCGTGTCTGCGACGACATCCTGAAGACAGATCCCAAAGAATCAATTTAGGCAAAATGCGATATCATCAAGGAAGGACAGTACAGTTCTAAGGAAGCAACATTCAAGATAAATAGATTGGAAAGAAAATCCTAGTTGTGATTGCACAGGTCAAGGTGCATCTAAGGTCTGATACCTCTATCCCCTAGGTATCACAGTTCTATCACAAACACACTCACTGCTAGCTTCCTTACCTACTGCAATCGCTGATACTAGTTATTCTTATCACTCAAGTGCATATCAAATGCAACACTCTTTACTAAATACTGCTCTCTCTAATACAATCTTAGATGGATACCCAAGTCAGTGGGCAGTGAGATCTCAATTATACTCAAGCCAACAGATCCTTACACATGCATCTTATCTACTTATATTATAATATATTTCTCCCACTATAAAATCTTATCCTTAATTAAAATTCCTCAAATAACTCCTCGAATAAACTTTTAAAGTATAATGCATACACTTTCCTCAAGGTTAATTATTTAAATACTGAAATACACAAAAATCCTTACAGACTTGTCTAGGTTTATTGAATCGAATCTGAATCCTCAAAAATAAAATTTTAATAACAATATTTCAATTCCTCAAATTTCAAAATTTTTGCAATTCATTGAAATCTTCAAAATAACTTTTAATAACAATCTCAATCTTCTCAGAATCCTAAAACTTGAATTTCATTTTCAATCTTCAATTAAAAATTTTAAATCCACCTTTTGTAGTCCAATAGCTCTAATGTTAATCATTTTCACTGTCCTCATTGACGGGCATCATCAAATAATACCATAAATCAGTCTGTAAATTCATCTGGACATGAATTCAAACCCTACAATGAACCAAAATCCTAATCTAATACCTAATTAACAACAATCAAATTCAACATCAATAAGTGAGAATGGACGGAACAAGGGAATGATTTTAAATTAGAATTAAAATAATATTCTCAGGGGTCATCCCAGGAATCTCTCAAGGAATTTTGATTGAGTATTTGCTCTCGTCCTAGTATCCTATGTCCTATGTCCTATAGCAGGCACGCAGTAGTATAACAAGGACGTCACACTACTACGACATCGCACAACTCGCGAAGTCTGACCTGCATAGGCCACCACTAAAATGTGTCACGACCCGCACCCGGTTTAGGGGCACGAGTGCGTGGGTACGTCCAGCCTACGCCGCAGCATCGGCGGTAGAACGCTGTCAAGGTCTTGATACTATCTAACTAATGTCACGCAAGCATCCAATCTCCATTAGGAGGCACGGAGGACACAAATAAGATGAACACATACTCAATCACAGGATTACAGCACGATAAGATTTCGAAACAGAAATTAAAATTAAACATAACACAAGTCCACAAGTAATATTCTAACTCAACAATATCCAAGAATCATCAAAATACCGAAGACAAATCCGGTACCAAATAGTCTACTTAAAGAACTAACAATAAATAATAACTCCGGCTAGACCTTCCAGAATCACAACTAACTACCAAGTCTGCAGCTACTCACCATATGGTCCATAAAGTGTCGGACAGCGGTCCTCTAAGGCATAGTCTGGAAAAATATTTCCAGTCAGGAAGGAGCAAAGCAACACTCTCAAATAACAGTTCCATTAATTGATAATGTCTATAATATAATAAAACATGTCATGCTAGCTACTGAGAAGACAGTGAAATAATCGCAATGGCAATTTAAGAGAGACAGGTAATATAAAGAGACAGGCAATATGATACAGTCAGTGCATGTATGGAAATAAAAAGAACAAGAAACAGTATCGTATACGGGTGATGTAGTATATGATTTAAAATAGGGAACTGTAATCTATTCTAAGTGTTTGAAATAGTAGTTTCAAAATGTGATCGGCTTGGGAACATGTACGATAGCTACAGGGCCTGGCTAATCATGGGTGAAGAGCATGATTAACACTTACAATTTCTATACTACAATAAGAGGTTATGATCACATTTCTTACTAACTACTTCCCCGCCCCCAACTAGTACTATGGATCCAACCATGACACGTCACGATACACGAGCAAGTCAAGTCTATCATGTACGATGTCTAAATATACATGTCGTGTATAATGTCAATACGATAATCAAGGTAACATCTCATGACTGCAGATCCAAGCTATACTAGTCCGTGTAGCACAGTGTCAAAGATTCAGATGTAACATTTCATGATTGTTGAATTTATAGAAATTATCAAGAATTGGAAATTATCAGAGAATGTACTTGCCTTGGGTCCTTAGCTGGTATTTATGGATGTCCTGTTCCAGAGTATCCCCGGGTAAACCAATAGTCCTATAAATATAACACAATTACAACACTTGTATCAGATGCTATCCTAACACACAGAAGAATTATACTGTCCTCAGGGCTATGCCAGGCAGGGCACTAGTCAACTAGGGTCATCTAATAGGAATACTTATATACATATCTTAATAACATATATACTTACAATATATCTATATATATCAAATTAAATACATATGCAATGTATATATATATTAAAAATATACTAAAGGTTATACAAAATATATCTACACATACGAATTAATAAAATACACACATAGACTAATTACATATATATACTCATATATACCAATTAAAATATACAATACTATATCCAGGTAAATATACCAATTTATTATATATACAACCCAATACGAAAATATAATCTACATATATATATTTATACCAAAATACGGTTTTATATATACCAATTTATTATACCTTGAAAATATGCTAAGTATATATATATTTAAAATACTTATAGTAGAACACGTATTTATATCTATCAAATTAAACACATATACAATATATATGTATATACATTAAAAACATGCCAAGGGTTTATAAAATATATATATACATATATATATATGCCAATACATTATATATATAATATTAAATACTAAAATACATATTTAATACATGTTTAACATTTAATGAAAAATAAAATATATATGTACATATATTAAAATATACATTACTAATTTCTTATATACTATACATATTCATGTATACCAATACATTATTTTACATATGATATTAAATATGTATATGCAAAAAATATATATATATATGCCTACATATACATAAAAATAGAGAACATATGTATATATATATAAAATACATACACAATACTATACATTTATTAATATATACAAAATATATACTAGTATATACATTAATTAATTAAATGCTATACATATACATGCTAATATTTACATACACGTATACATTGATTAACAATATACAATTATATTCACATTAATTAAATACCTACAATACATATTCATATTATATATATATACTCATGTATATACATATGTATATATACATATATATATATATATATATATATATATATATATATATATATATATATATATATATATATATATATAAAGAGAAGGAAGAGGGAGAAGAAGAATACTCACTGGGGTGTCGACGGAGGCTCGTTGGCCGGCCGCCGGACCGGAGGGAGATGAGCCCAGCAACGGCGAGGGGAGGAGGAGCACGGGCAGCGGGCCGGGGTCAATGGGGCCGCCGGGGTTGCACAGAGGAGCCGTGGGCTGACCGCCGGAGCAGTTGGCGCTGACCGCCGGAGGTTGTGCAGAGGTGGTCGGCCGCAGGGAACTCGGCCGGGGTGCAGTTGCAGCGGGCCGGTGGTCTGTTCGATGGGTCAATCGACGCGAGGGAGAGGTGGAGGAGATCGTGAGGGGGCCGGAGTTGGCCGCTCGAGGGTGAACGCAGAGGGGGAGCCGTCGGACTGCGCCGGAGTGCAGGCCGTCGGGTTGGGCAGGGGCCGCCGGACCGGAGGGCAGCGCCGGACCGATGGGGAAGAGCGGGCTGAACCGCAGTTGGCCGCCGGCCGAAACAAGGTCGGTGAGGGGAGCACAGTAAGGGAGAAGTGCACAGTGAGTTTCCCCCCCTTAAGAGTTTGAATTTTGAATCAAATCAAAATTAAAGAAGAAGAAAAAGGAAGAAGAAGAGAAGAAATGAGAAGAAGAAAAAGAAGGAGAAAAATTACATACGTAGGAGAGAGGGAGGAGGCTTGTGAGGGGGTGGTGTTTTCTAGGTTTCTTGGGATTAGGGTTTGATGTAGACATTGTATAGGGATGAGGGTGTTGGAATAAAGGGTTGGGATTGGCCCATTAATTGGGTAGTCCAGATTGAGCATGAGGGAAATTAATTCATGTAGGAAAATGCAATTTGGTCCCCAAGTAAATAATCTTTCCATTTGGTCTTGCACAATGGGGTGATGACACCTACAATTGAATAATTGCAACTTAGCCCCTTAAATTCGGGAAATTGCACAAACACACAAAATGATGAAAATTTGGCGGGTGATTCGGGGTCCGGTGTTTTGTAGGGTCATGGGACGCTGTAAGACTGGTACGGCTCAAATTAGCAGGGCACTGGAATTAAATTGTGATTTTAGAATCAGATAAAATAGTATCCTCAATTTAAATAGAAATAAATGCAAGTTGTGTTCAACAATTAATTAGGAGTACATGGAGCCAAAATCAGGTCAGGTCATCAATACCAATATTGAAGAAGACTCAGAACAGAATATTTCCCTAATTTGGGCCGCACGAAAAATAGGTCAAAATTGTCTCCAATTTCGATTGGAACGCACAATGATACAAAATAGGAATTTAAAAATAAACGTCCGCGACGATTTTTGTGCGGCCAGAAATAATGTACAAAGAGCACAATTATGAGTTGCAAAAATAGCAGAATTGAAGGCGGGCATGTCTAGAGCAAGATTGTGAAATTCGTCGGAAGACAGAAGTCAGGATAGTGCTCCAAATATCGAAGCAAAGGCAATGCGCAAAATATTAAATAAAATACAGTAATTAATTACACCTCCAATAAATTAATTCTAAAATAAAACAATTAACTTCAAAATTCCATAATTCCGACAGGTGCTCATCTACTGGCTTCTAGGTCAAGTCTACCAGCTAAAAATAAATGAATACTGCATCTAATACTATATTTAATTACACATCACACATAATTATTTAAATTAAAAATATTATCATGCAATTATTTAATTGTAACTACAATAATATTAAATATTGCAAAAAGTCGAAAATACCTCTGTTTTCAGAATGTGGTAGTGACACCTCTCGAGCATAAAAGCTACCGAGCATAAAAGCATCCGGGCATAAAACCATAGACTTGTAGCCTGTGAGCATAAAACCATAGATCTGTAGCTGTCGAGCGTAGAAAGCTCCTTAGCGTAAAAACCATGAATCTGCTTCGCACGAAAACTTTTCAAATTCGCTGACTGTCCGCCTTCTCTGAGTAATAGACTGACGTAGTACCCAATCATAAACGAATATTAATTATGAGATTTGGTTCGGGATTCGAGGAGTCCATCCGAACTCTATATATATATGTAAACACCCTAATTTTCAAAATAATTTTAAATACAATTTTCCCCCAATTTTCAGTATTTTCTGGATGAAGAACCAAGGTGGTTGTGATCAAAGGATTTTTAAATATAGTTTATTGATGTTAAAATATTATAAAAATAATATTTTATGGTATAAAATGGAAAACCGGACATGGAGTATTTTTCTGTGAATTTATTGGACTCCGGAGTAGCGTTTTAAGCCCTAAAAACTATTGGTTATATAAACCCAAACTAAACCGAACCAAACCAACCCTGACCGAACCAAACCAGCCTATTGGGTCGGGTCGGGTCGGATCTGAGCCAAACTTGACCCGAAACCCATTGGGAAATGTCACCACCCCATTTCCAGAGCCGGGTATTTTTTTTTTTTTATTTTTTAATTTAGTTAATTGTGCATTATTTTTAATTAATTGTATTTATAATTAATTATTGATTGTATTATATTTTTATTGATTGTTTTAGGATTTTGGCTAGCCTGGACCCATGTCAGACCCTAGTGGACCCATGTCCGACCCAGCCCACACCCTTGTGAGAATTATTTTAGGGCTTAGAATATTTATTTTATTTTTAGGAAGTTAGTTGGAGAGATTTGGAACTAGTTTGAGTGCATTTGGAACCCGGAACCCAAAACCGAGTGAATAGGGGCGTTTTGGGAATTTGGAAAGTTGTAAATCTCCTTTTAATTCCCATGGCCGGCCCCAAACCCTTCCCCCACCCGTGAGAACAGCCACAGCAGCCCCCTTTCTTCACTCCACTTCTTCTTCTTCACTTCTCCTTCTTCTCCACTTCTTCTTCTTCTCCTTCTTCCTCCAAAGTAAGTTTTCTTCCACTTTTCTTCTTCTTTCTTCCATTCCTTCTTCTCTAAGTTAACCCTAACCCTAGATCTTTCCCTAACCTAGGTGGGTAGAGCCTAGATTTTGTGTTGGAGCTTGGATTGGGAGCTTGGAAGCTTGGATTGGAGGATTTGGAGAGATTTGGAGATTTTGGCTTGGGATTCCAACTCCCAAGAGGTAAACCCTAAATTTCCTCTTGTAATTACTCTTTTATAGTGTAATTAATATTTTAGAACCTTCATAGACCCGTAGGCTACCCGTGGGAGGAAGTTGGAACTAGTTGGGTAGTGTTTAGAGACTTTGACACTAGGTTTTGTGTCAATTTCGGGTGAAATCCGAATTTGGCCCAATTTTGGGTGATGCCCTAGGTTAGATGGACCTAGGTAGACGTTGTCGGGTGTCGTGAGGGTGAGAGCGTGTCTCCGTTCGGACACGGGAAGCCGCGTCGCGGAGAAACGGGCGTTTCGGGCGAAATTGGGGCTTTTCGTCGTCGCCGATTCCAAGTGCGTGTGCGTTTCCGCCACGGGCCTAGAATCGA
This sequence comes from Iris macrosiphon, assembly GCA_036927795.1. Lineage (NCBI taxonomy): Eukaryota > Viridiplantae > Streptophyta > Magnoliopsida > Asparagales > Iridaceae > Iris > Iris macrosiphon. Next base: position 102,185,103 of record JAYESA010000015.1, on the reverse strand, counting down.
CGCGGGAGCGCATTTTCTAGGATTTAGACATCGTTTAGGACGCGTGGGTAAATTTTGGGCCGATTCCGAGTTCGTTTGGTGTGCGTTTCAGGAGGTTTTCCGAACCGCGCACCACGTGTTCGTCGAAATGACCGAACGGCCATTTCGACTTGGTTTCCTCGTTTCGGGCTTGTGCGCGCGTTGGGTTAGTATCGGGGAGTATGTGCTAGAGGTTTCGAGTTATATTTTATATATTTTTGGGTGTTTGGGCGTGTCGGGGTCGTTGGGCGTGCGTTGGTGGGCGTTGTGGGCGTGGTGTGCGTTGTGTTGTGTTTGTTTATATATATGTGTATATATGTATTGATATGTGTGTGTAGATATATGTTAGTGTGTGTTGGTATATAGATATTAGTAAGTATGTTTGAGTGTGTGTGTGTATATATAGATATATTAGTGTGTATATATATAGATATATATGTGTGTATATATATATAGATATGTATATATATTTATGTGTGTGTGTTGATAGTGTTGTGTGCGTGTTAGGGTGTTTGTGAGTGTGTGTGTGTGTATGAGTGTTTGTGAGTGTGTGTGTGTATTAGTGTGAGTGTGCTAGTGTGTGTGTGTTAGGGTGTGTAGATGAGAGTTATATATATATAGATATTTAGTTATATATATATAGATATAGATGTATGTATATATATATAGATATATATATATATGTGTATATATAGGCGTGTGTGTGTGTGTGTGTTTGAGAGAGAGAAGGGGGGGCAGATTCTGGAGCAGCAGCAGCAGCTTCAGCTGCAGTAGCTGCAGCAGCAGCAAAGCTGCAGTAGCAGCAGCTAGCAGCAGCATAGCAGCAAAAGCAGTGGCAGCAGCAGCAAAAGCAGGTGCAGTAGCAGCAAAAGCAGTGGCAGCAGCAGCAAAAGCAGTGGCAGCAGCAGCAGATAAGCACAGTAGCAGCAGCAGCTAGTATTCGCAGCGCTAGTAGCAGTAGCAAGCAGTGAGGTAGTAGGGAGATAGATTGATAGGGTGTATATATATATCTAGATAGTTAGATAAATAACTAGATAGCTAAATAGATATATAGTTACCTAGATAAATAGATAGATAGATAGATTAGTAGTTTGATAGTTAACTAGATAGACTAATAGATATCTAGATAGGTATTAGTATATAGATAAAGATAGATAGTTAGATTATTAGATGGATAGGTAAGTTATTAGATAGTTAGATAGTTAGGTAGGTAAATACTAGATATTAGATATCTAGTTAGATAGATAACTAGATAGGTTGACAATAGATAGGTAGATAGATAGTTATATCTATCTAGGATATAGATGTATATACATATAGTTATATACATATCTATAGATATCTAGATAGTTATACATAGATATTTATGAGTTGGGTAAGGTAAGGTAATATATATATATGTGTGTATGGGTAAGGTAATGGGTATTAATGGGTATGTGTGTGGATAAATATATATATAGGTAGATACCTACTTAGATATATATATATATGATAGATATATATATTATCTAGCCTAGATTAATAACTAGGTGCATAATCAATAGCTAGATAGCTAGTTAGAGGGGTTTTAGAGCGAAACCTCAATATCTTGAGATACCAAGGTATTTCAATACCTTAAGATAACTAAGGTATTGGGTTTCGAGCGGGGTTTTTGAGCAATAGCCTAGGATTTGTCTTGGAATGATTTTTATATGTTTATATATATATAATTACGTGTGCTAGCGTAGGTTTTAGCGGGTTTAGGCGGGGTGCGTAGCCTAGGTTGAGGTATCGGATACCGAGGGTATCCCGGTATCTCAAGGAGGCGAGTTTGTGAGTTTTCTAGCTTAATGACCTCGGTTTGACCTAGAATTTCAGGAGCACCCTAGTTTGACCCAGACTTGACCGTAGTTGACTCGGTTGACCGCCAAAGTCAACTTTTGACCTAGTTTTGACCTAGAGTTGACTTTTTGGACCCAGAGTTGACTTTTTCACCCAGATTTCACCGGTTTGACCCGTTTGACCTAGAACGACCCTAGAAACCTATTTTTAGTTATTTTATATCTGTTTAACTCATTAGAACCCTGTTTAACCTTGCTTTTCGCATTAGGTCCTTGCGACACCAGTTCGGATCGCCAGTTGCTCAGGACGTCAGGCGAGTACATTCTCTGATAGTTTTCATTATCTGATATTTATTATGATTCAGCTTCTAGTATAGTATCATCTGATTATTCTGGCACCACACGGGACACTGACTGGTATTTCTGGATTCATTTACTTGCGACACGTACATTTCATGTTTCTGGCCTCTATTCTGGAATCACTACTGGCATCACCTACAGGCATCACTACAGGCATCATTCATGTACAGGCTGGACTCATCTTGATTTGCGTGTCGGGTCTTGGATCCACTTGTATTAGTCGGGGCGGGGAAATACTCGAGTAGACATGTAAACATTCCTATCTGGCATCATCAGGAATCACTCCCTCTGGTCTAATCTGGAATGATAGCAGCCGTGCACCCAGTGCGCGGTGAGCCGTACTTACCCCTAGCCGTTTACATGTCGAAACAAGTATTTCAAAGACACCGAGTTCATTCTTTATAGTCTGGACTCTCATGCATTTCTTGACTTGTCTCACTTACATGTTTCTGGACTTGACTCACTACATGTTTTTCATGCTGGACTCACTACACGTTCATGTGCACGGACTTGATCTTAGCTTAGATTCTTGTATCTTACAGTTACTACTATCTTGTTCCTGATATTCTTGCATCTTTACCTTTATGCACCAGTGATTTATATTTCTTGTTTCATACTTGCTTCACCCTACTTGCTACTTGCTATAACTGTTTTATAGTTTTTATCATTTAAATGGAACTGCTGTTAGAGATGTACTTGCTCCAGTCCTGACTGGACATATTTTTCAGAGTATCCGGAGGATTGGTGTCCGACGTTTTATGGACCTGAGCCTGTCGATGGTGCAGACAGGGACCCTCTAGTTTAGAGGTGATTTCCGGGTTGGTAGCCGGGATCACTAGGATCTTGTTGTTGTTTTTATTAGCTTTTAGCACCGGATTTGTCTCCGGTTTTGGATTGAGACCTTGTTTGTATATTATTTTGGATGATGTATTGTTGTATTATTATTATTGATGTTGTGGTTGTTGTAGTAGTAGTTGGTGGTTAGACTTTATAGTTGTTAGATCTCTGTGTTATCTTATCGTGCTTAGATTCGTGATTGAGTATATTGTGGTTATCTTTTTGATATTGCTCCTCCGTTTGGAGTTGAGATCTCGGCAGATTATATATTTTGATTGTGTGGTTGCCCTCCTTTTGGAGAGGTCATGCCCGATTTTTGTGTGAGATTATTTATTTAGTTAGTTGACCTAGACAGCGTTCTACCGCCGATGCTGCGGCGTAGGCTGGACGTACCCACGACTCATGCCCGATTTTCGGGTGCGGGTCGTGACAGGAAACCCTACCCGCCTGAGTTACTGTAGCGGCTATAAAGCCTCGTGAAGCTTGCCCAGCCGCCGACCTCACCGCGCCGCCACAGACTCCGACTTCTCCGCAGGAACCCTAGACGAGCCCCCGCCTCTCAACGACTACACCAACACCCTGTACTCCTCGTGCCTCAACCGCACCCTCCGTTCGACCACCCCCCCGGTCATCACCGCCTCCGCCCAGTTCCCCCTCGTCGACCCCTAACTCCCCAGGCCGCCGTCCCCGTGATCGACTCCGCCGCCGTCCCCTCTGCTCGACTCCCCGCCTCCAGCAGCCCCCAGTTCCCCCTCGTCGACCTTTCCCCCTCCGCGTGAGCGCCTCCCGCGTCCACCACTCGACTCCCCCGCCTCGAGATGCAGCCGACCTAACCCCGTCGTACCCCTGATCTCCGCCGACCCGACTCTGGTCATCCCCGAGGCCGCCTGGCATCGACAGCCCCTCCCCCGACCGTCCAGTTCACCGATCCCCTCCGGCCGTGCACGTCTTTCCATCGGCTATGCGTTCTCCGACCCCGTCGGAGCAGCGATCCCCTCCGGCTGCCACGGTGTCGGACACAATCTGAAACCCTAGCTTGGACACGCAGGAGACACCGGACACGAGCAGGACACGTAAAATTCAGACTTCTGGAGCCCTGTTCAGGTACCGTTTTCTCCCTCCTCGTATCTCCATTTTCAATTTTGTCAGTTGCAACGTATAGACTGTGTAACCCTCTCGGTGCCCGTGCAACCTGTTCGGTGCATCGCGTCCTGTGGTGATCGCAAACCGCGATCCAAAAACAGGAAAAACAACGCCCTGTTTCACCCCGAAACTGAGTGCGCCCTGCCAAACGGGACAAATTGGTCGCACGTGATCTTTACCGAAACGTGCATGTCGTTGATACGGACGTGTGAGATTTCGCAGAAGTCGATTCGGATGTGCGTGCACACTGGAATCAACGCGTATCCGCCGACAACGCCCCGTATCCGTCGGTTCTGGAACACGCTGTAACTTTGTGTACACACGTCGGATCGAGACGAAACTTGCTCCATCGGACTCATAGCAATACGCTGGTCCTGTGACCCAAGTTTGGTTCGATTCTGAGAACGTTGACAAAATCGCGTATCGTGGGCCCCACAAGCTCCACCTGACGGGCGATTTTGTGATCGGCTCATCAGAATCCAATTTTGGAAGTTCCATTGGGTTCGTGTCATCGTTCCTGACTTATTGACACTAAGTTTGAGGAATTTGGAGACCTTTGACCCTGACACACTTTTCGGTGCAAAGTGGCCCACATATGGAACCCGCTTTGGCCCAAAAATGTCATTTTTGCCCTTGTGTCCAAATTGGACTTAAGGACAGGCATTTTTAGCTATTTGACATCTTCTGAGACTGTTGGTGATGTTTGTTATAGCTTTTGGAGTAGTACCTACAGGATCCACTGATACCGGAACGATTGTTGATATTCGAACCCCAGGCAAGTGTACCTTGCCAAACTATGCAGTATTGTTACTTATTTTCCTTGCTTTATTATATTGCTATGCATGCTCAACCTAGGACCGTGTGACATACTTAGCGTCCGATTATTAGTCGGGTGCCAACACTGTACGCGGTGTTGGGTACTGTCATCTAGAGATGAATATTCGTGACACTTTATATTTTCGTACTTGTCTTACCAAGTACACTATGACCCAGGACACTTGACACGATGCATGAGACAGGATCTTCCTGAGATATTCATGGTAATTCTGTATAGGATACAGGACTTGACATGGATATTATATTCTTAGATATTGCATGACTTGTTGCATTAGCTATGATCCCGCTTGACATGGACATGAGACGTTATGGTCATGATATGCATGGTCACATTGGGTGGGGAGAGACACACATGCTACAGACTGTTATATATATATATATATATTCTATTATTGAGAGGTCGTAGACTCTCGGAGCAGAGCTAGACCCACTACCGGTTATTACCGCTATCGGCTCCCCGACACAGAGCTTGTAGTGGCTCAGCCTGAGTACTCGTGATGCTCTCACTTGCATTTTTACTTAGATGGTTACTTACTTGCCCTATTTATTCCATTTATTTTCTGCACTGCATTTATTTTGGCATGAGCTTTCTTGTACCTTGCTATGTCCCCTGAGGACCTGGATTCGGATTATGTCCCCAGGATTTGAGGACGAGATCTATCCCGAGGTATACGGGACAGGAGCAGGAGCTGATCCAAGAGCTGTACCACCATCCGAGGATGAGGTGTTTGCCGAAGACTTCTCCTGAGCATCCATGTTTCATGCTCAACATTTATTTATTTCAGTCATTTATATTCTGGTCTGTTGAACCATTGAATCAGATATTTATTGAGTTGTTCCCCGAAGCACTTTGTTGAGACTAGCTGATGATTTACATTCCTTATTTATTCTGTGGATCATATTTTATATCTTGTGTGGATGAGATTAGATGTGCCATGTTGTCGTAGACTTGTTTTTACAGCTTAAGTATGCCCTGATGGATCCATTAAATTGGGTTTGTCCATCGGTCTGTGCTGTTGGCCATTGCCACGTGTCTATTCCCTCGATATTTTGGGACTGGGGCGTGACATGGTTTTTGTGGTAGCCCATGCAGGTCTACGACTAAATCGTTCAGTTTCAACTTAGGTACCGAACCAGCCTGCTCTAAGGATAGGATAAGTTATAGGATCTCATCCATTATTTAAACCATTATTGAACTCTATATCAAACTCAAAAATTTTTACTTGATTGCATCCTGTTTGATTCCTCTGAGCTTTCTTACAGTTTATCTTTTAGTTGCAGAGAAATGGATCCCAGAAACGGAGACGAGATTCCTTTGGATACGCTACACGATGCTGTGGTTACTTATGTAGACGGAGTGACACTAGGGAATGGAGGACAATCTTCTCAAGGAAATCAAACCGGTCAGCCTAATCCAAGGTTCCGGAGAGATGACATCCTACCTCCACCACAGTTCACTCCACAGATGCCAGTTTTCCCACCAGGACAAGCCATGGACGGGCAAAAGATGTTCCAGATGATGTATGCCATGATGCAATCCCAGCAGCAGATTCAGCAAGAGACACATCGTCAGGAGGCCGAGTATCTGAGAACCAGCCTGGTATCCGTATTGGAGCAGGCCAATCTACTAACGAGGCGATCAGCGACGGGATCTATCATTGATTTCCGTTATCTCAAGTCGCGTACATTTTCTGGTAAAGATGGGCTAACAGAAGTTCATGAATGGCTCACAAACATACAGCACCGGTTGGAAGCAGCTGAACTTCCGAGAGAGAAGTGGATGACTGCAGTCAGAATGTAGTTAACTGAAAATGCACATCACTGGTGGTTAGCAGAAGAGAGGAGGCTCGGACAGGACCGAGTCACATGGGAAGAGTTCTCCAGACTCTTCCAAGAGATGTACATTCCAGCAGTTGCATGGTCAGAGCTCAGAGACAAGTTCAACCGCCTTATCCAAGGCAATATGATAGTGGAAGAATACAATACAGAATTTATTCGCCTAAGTCGCTTCGCCCCAACCTTGATCTCGACAGAGGAAGAGAAAGATGAGAAGTTCTTTGACGGACTGAAGTTTGAGCTCCAGAGATTGATTGGATCGGTCGCACCTACATCTTATACCGACGTCCTTGCAGCAGCACGACGCCTGGAGCGCGTCACTAGAAGGGAGTCAAATCTGAAGAGGCCCATCACCTCAGCACCATCCAGGACAACACATGGGGATTCAGCAAAATAGTCCCAGAGGAGTATGCCAGAGAGGACAACACATAGGGACAGACCTCTTCCTACTTGTCACCACTGCGGCAAGGTGGGACACATTGAGAGAGAATGCAGGCGTAAGTTGGGACTATATCTGAGCTGTGGATCCAACCAGCATTTTTCCAGGGACTGTTCTGAATGCAGAGACGGAGCACCGAGACTAGCTTTACCTGCACCACGACCGCCTTACCCAGCAGTAGGAGCACAGCAGGCAGGAGCTGGAGGAGTTAGACCACCAACTACAGGGGGCTACCAGCAGAGGCCACCACTGTCACCACAGGCAGCTCTATTTTAACAGACTCAGCAGCAGCAGAGAGGTCCACCTCAGGGACGAGGACAGGCATTCACATTAGCTGTTGAGCAGGAAGCTACTGCAGGCGAGGACATTGCAGGTGCTATTTTAGTAGCTTCATAACCAGCTGTAGATTTATTTGATTCGGGAGCATCGCATTCATTTATAGCAGCTAGCTTTATAGCCACCCATAGAGTAGATACCGTACCCCTTTCGAAGATGAAGAGAATTCTTACGGAAGGTAGAATTATTTTGGTTAGTGACGTCTGTAGATCATGTTCTGTAGTAGTCTGTGGAAGAGAAATGCGAGCACAATTTCTGATATTTTCTATGCCGGATTATGATGTTGTACTTGGTATGGACTGGTTAAGTCAGTACCATGCAACTCTTGATTGCCGACTTGGGCGGATTATATTTAGACCGCCTGGACATCCAGAATTTGAGTTTCTTCGAGGAGCAGTAGAGCAAGGAGTCCATCCTACTCTTACGGTACTATCTGTAGAAGGGGAATAGGTTACCCAAGAGTCATATCAGAGTTTGTGGATGTATTTCCTGATGATCTTCCAGGTTTACCGCCTGATCGGGAAATAAAATTCACATCAGACTTAACTCCAGGAGCAGAGCCTATCACTTCATCACTATATCGGCTAGCACCTAAGGAGTTAGTGGAGTTGAAAGAACAGGTTGATGATCTTCTGGAGAAGCATTTCATTCGGCCCAGTATTTCACCTTGGGGAGCACCCATATTATTTGTGCCAAAAAAGGATGGAACAGTACGGATGTGCATTGACTACAGGGCACTGAATGCTGTGACCATCAAGAATAGGTATCCCTTACCACGCATTGATGATCTATTCGATCAATTGAGTGGTGCTAGGGTATTCTCGAAGATTGACCTTAGATCCGGCTACCATCAGATCAAGGTAAGGAAGGAAGACATACCGAAGACAGCTTTCAGGACCAAGTATGGACATTATGAGTTCTTGGTAATGTCGTTTGGTTTAACCAACGCGCCAGCAGTGTTTATGAGTTTAATGAACAGAGTCTTCCATCATTTCTTGGATAAATTTGTGGTTGTGTTCATTAAAGACATTCTAATATATTCCAAGAGTCATGAAGAGCACGAGGAGCATCTCAGAATCGTGTTAGAGACCTTGAGACAGGAGAAGTTATATGCCAAACTCAGTAAGTACGAGTTTTGTATGGACAAAGTACCTTTCTTGGGACACATTATCTTAGGAGAAGGACTTTTAGTCGATCCAGAGAAAGTTGCGGCAATAGAGACTTGGCCTACACCCACTCAGTTGCAGAGGTGAGAAGTTTTCTCGGACTTGCGGGATATTACCGAAGGTTTGTAGAAAATTTCTCAAGGATTGCAGAACCGATGACGAAGTTGACACGTAAAGACCAGGAGTTTATATGGACAGAAGACTGCCATAAGGCTTTTGAAGAATTGAAGAGAAGATTGACAACAGCACCTGTCTTGACTCTTCCTTCAGGGTCAGGAGGTTTTATTGTTTACAGTGATGCATCAGGAAGTGGACTAGGATGTGTCTTAATGCAACATGGCAAGGTCATTGCTTATACGTCGAGACAGTTGAAAGTCCACGAGAAGAACTACCCAACACACGATCTGGAGCTAGCAGCAGTTATATTTGCACTGAAGATTTGGAGGCACTATCTCTATGGTGAGAAGGTAGAAATCTTTACAGATCACAAGAGTCTGAAGTATGTATATACTCAGAAGGAGCTTAACATGAGGCAGAGACATTGGCTTGAACTGATGGTAGATTTTGATATAGATCTGCAGTATGATCCGGGAAAAGCGAATATTGTAGCAGACGCTCTCAGCAGGAAGCCTACGACTTTTTTCTTGACGATGCAGCCCGAGTGATTGAGAGATCTACAGGAGCTTCAGATAGAGGTTGTTTTACCAGGACAGAGTGGCTTGCTGGCTAATCTTGAAATTAAGTCGTCACTTGTGGAAAGAATTAAAGAGGCATTGCCTACCGATGCTAGATTCCGAAGACTCAAAGAGAGGACAGAAGCAGGCATACAGACAGGACTTCGCATACACGAAGATGGGATATTGAGGTTTGGGAATCGCCTGTATGTTCCAAATAGAGAATTGAGACAGAAGTTAATGACTGAAGGACATAGCTCTATGTACTCTGTTCACCAGGAGGAACCAAGATGTACCGAGATTTGAGACAATATTATTGGTGGCATAGAATAAAAAGGGAGATTGCAAGATTTGTGGCCAAATGCTTAGTCTGCCAGCAAGTAAAGGCCGAGCATCAGAGGACTGCAGGTATGTTACAGCCGCTTCCTATACCAGAATGGAAGTGGGAGCATATCACGATGGATTTTGTCACAGGATTTCCAAGGAGCCCCAGCGGAAGAGATGCAGTATGGGTTATCGTGGATAGACTCACTAAATCGGCACACTTCTTGCCATTTAGAGTTGGACAGTCCACAGAGGTACTAGCCGACATGTATATGCGACAAATCGTCAAATTACATGGAGTACCGGTTAGTATTGTATCGGATCGAGATTCGAGATTTACATCTCATTTCTGGAGAAGCATGCAATAGAGTTTGGGCACCAGACTCAAATTCAGCACGGCTTACTACCCACAGACAGATGGCCAATCAGAGCGCACCATTCAGATCTTGGAGGATATGTTACGATCATGTATGCTAGACTTTGGAGGATCTTGGGAAGATCATTTGCACTTAGTGGAGTTCTCCTACAATAACAGTTATCAGGCCAACATTCAGATGGCACCATTCGAGGCATTATACAGAAGGAAGTGCAGATCGCCTATATGTTGGAGTGACGTTGGTGAACGTCAAATACTGGGTCCAGAATTGGTAACACAGACAGTGGAGAAGGTAAAACAGATTCAGAATCATCTTCGAGCAGCTCAGGACAGACAAAAGCATTGGGCAGATACGCACAGACGTCCCCTAGAGTTCAAGGAAGTAGAGCACGTATTCTTGAGGATTTTGCCCACTCGAGGTACTATTCGATTTGGGAGCAGAGGCAAGTTGAGCCTACGGTATATTGGGCCATTTGATATTCTAGAGTGCGTTGGTGAGGTGGCTTATCGTCTTGCATTACCTCCATCCTTAGAGGAAGTGCATGACGTATTCTACGTCTCACAGCTGCGAAGGTACGTGACCGTCCCAAGTCACGTAGTCGATCATTCAGAGATCGCAGTAGGCCCATGCTTGAGATATAAAGAACAACCAGTTGGCATACTCGACATCAGTGAGAAGACATTACGAGAACAGACAATTAGACTGGTCCGTGTAGCTTGGAAACATCATTCTCCTGGCGAATCGACCTGGGAACGGGAGGATAGTATGCGCCAGCGTTATCCTCACTTATTCGCGGAGGCAGTTAGTACCTGAGCAACTTTGTATTTTTATAATTCTTCCTTTAGTAGCTTATTCTTTGATTGCGAGGACGCAATCCTTTTAAGGAGGGAAGATTGTAAACACCCTAATTTTCAGAATAATTTTAAATACAATTTTTCCCCAATTTTCAGTATTTTTTGGATGAAGAACCAAGGTGGTTGTGATCAAAGGATTTTTAAATGCAGTTTTTGATGTTAAAATATAATGGAAATAATATTTTATGGTATAAAATAGAAAACCGGACATGGGGTATTTTTCTGTAAATTTATTGGACTCCGGAGTAGCGTTTTAAGCCCTAAAAACTATTGGTTATATAAACCCAAACTAAACCGAACCAAACCAATCTTGACCAAACCAAACTAGCCTATTGGGTCGGGTCGGGTCGGATCTGAGCCAAACCCGACCCGAAACCCATTGGGAAACCCTACCCGCCTGAGTTACTGTAGCGGCTATAAAGCCTCGTGAAGCGTGCCCAGCCGCCGACCTCACCGCGCCGCCACAGACTCCGACTTCTCCGCCGGAACCCTAGACGATCCCCCGCCTCTCGACGACTCCGCCAACACCCTGTACTCCCCGCGCCTCAACCGCACCCTCCGTTCGACCGCCCCCACGGTCATCACCGCCTCCGTCCAGTTCCCCCTCGTCGACCCCTAACTCCCCAGGCCGTCGTCCCCGTGATCGACTCCGCCGCCGTCCCCTCTACTCGACTCCCCGCCTCGAGCAGCCCCCAATTCCCCCTCGTCGACCTTTTCCCCTCCGCGTGAGTGCCGCCCGCGTCCACCACTCGACTCCCCCGCCTCGAGACGCAGCCGACCTAACCCCGCCGTACCCCTGATCTCCGCCGACCCGACTCCGGTCATCCCCGAGGCCGCCTGGCATCGACAGCCCCTCCCCCGACCGTCCAGTTCACCGATCCCCTCCGGCCGTGCGCGTCTTCCCAGCGGCTGTGCGTTCTTCGACCCCGTCGGAGCAGCGATCCCCTCCGGCTGCCACGATGTCGGACACAATCTGAAACCCTAGCTTGGACGCGTAGAAGACACCGGACACGAGCAGGACACGTGAAATTCAGACTTCTGGAGCCCTGTTCAGGTACTATTTTCTCCCTCCTCGTATCTCCATTTTCGATTCCGTCAGTTGTAACGCGTAGACTGTGTAACCCTCTCGGTGCCCGTGCAACCCGCTCGGTGCATCGCGTCTTGTGGTGATCGTAAACCGCGATCCTAAAACAGGAAAAATAACTCCCTATTTCACCCCGGAACTGAGTGCGCCCCGCCAAACGGGACGACTTGGTTGCACGCGGTCTTTACCGAAATATATGCGTCATTGATACGGACGTGTGGGATTTCACAGAAGTCGATTCGGATGTGCGTGCACACCGGAATCAACGCGTATCCGCCGACAACATCCCGTATCCATCAGTTCTGGAACACTCTGTAACTTTTTGTACACACGTCGGATCGAGACAAAACTTGCGCCATCGGACTCGTAGCAATACGCTGGTCCTGTGACCCAAGTTTGGTTCGATTCTGAGAACGTTGACAAAATCGCGTATCGTGGGCCCCACAGGCTCCACCTGACGGGCAATTTTGTGATCGGCTCATCGGAATCCAATTTTGAAAGTTTTGTTGGGTTCGTATCATCGTTCCTGACTTGTTGACACTGAGTTTGAGGAATTTGGAGACCTTTGATCCTGACACGCTTTTTGGTGCAAAGTAGCCCACATATGGAACCCGCTTTGGCCCAGAAATGTTATTTTTGCCCTTGTGTCCAAATTGGACTTAAGGACAGGCGTTTCTAGCTATTTGACATCTTCTGAGATTGTTGATGATGTTTGTTACAGCTTTTGGAGTAGTACCTACAGGATCCACTGATACCGGAACGACTGTTGATATTCGAACCCCAGGCAAGTGTACCTTGCCAAACTATGCAGTATTGTTACTTATTTTCCTTGCTTCATTATATTGCTGTGCATGCTCAACCTAGGACCGTGTGACGTACTTAGCGTCCAATTATTATTCGGGTGCCAATACTGTACGTGGTGTTGGGTATTGTCATCTAGAGATGGACATTTGTGACACTTTATATTTTCGTACTTGTCTTACCAAGTACACTATAACCCAGGACACTTGACACTATGCATGAGACAGGATCTTCCTGGGATATTCATGGTGATTCTGTATAGGATACAGGACTTGACATGGACATTATATTCTTAGATATTGTATGACTTGTTCCATTAGCTATGATCCCGCTTGACATTGACATGAGACGTTATGGTCATGATATGCGTGGTTACATTGGGTGGAGAGAGACACACAGGCTACAGGCTGTTTTATATATATATCTTCTATTATTGAGAGGTCGTAGACTCTCGGAGCAGAGCTAGACCCACTACCGGTTATTACCGCTACCGGCTCCCCGACACAGAGCTTGTAGTGGCTCAGCCTGAGTACTCATGATGCTCTCACTTGCATTTTCACTTAGATGGTTACTTACTTGCCCTATTTATTCTATTTATTTTCTGAACTGCATTTATTTTGGCATGAGCTTTCTTGTACCTTGCTATGTCCCCTGAGGACCTGGATCCGGATTATGTCCCCAGGATTTGAGGACGAGATCTATCCCGAGGTATACGGGACAGGAGCAGGAGCTGATCCAGAAGCTGTACCGCCATCCGAGGACGAGGTGTTAGCCAAAGACTTCTCCTGAGCATCCATGTTTTATGCTCAGCATTTATTTATTTCAGACATTTATATTCTGGTCTGTTGAACCATTATATCAGATATTTATCGGGTTATTCCCTGAAGCACTTTGTTGAGACTAGCTGATGATTTACATTCCTTATTTATTCTGTGGATCATATTTTATATTTTGTGTGGATGAGATTAGATGTGCCATGTTGTCGTAGACTTATTTTTACATCTTAAGTACGCCCTGATGGATCCATTAAATTGGGTTTGTCCATCGGTGCGTGCTGCTGGCCATTGGCACGTGTCTAGTCCCTCGGTATTTTGGGACTAGGGCATGACAATATACCCCAAGTTTCTGAGAGAAAAACCTTTTATCCGTCTTCTGCGAAAGAATGCCATCGACTGTTCTAGTTCTTCTTCGTTTCTTCTCCGAGCCTTCAAAGTTTCCAGTAATGGCCTCGAAACAACTCTCCTCTTATAAGGAAAAGAAGGTTGATTCTTCTTCTCGTTCTTCTGCCCAAGCGAGAACGACTTCGGTCGGGCAAGGCGAGCTTCATTCTGAGCGAAGTGTTCCGCCGACGAGCAGTGCACCCGGCCTTAAAGGTAGAGCTTTTGGGACAAAAAAGAACGACTGAAAATCCTTCGCACACATTGTACGTGAACGCGCTAGGTCGTCTTCTGTGCTGATAGCCTCTTTGAGAAAGATGATGCACAGAGATGTTTCATCTTTTACGCCCACATTTCTAATGTGTCAGCGCAAAAATTCCATATTTTTGCAGTCTGGCGTAAAAGCTTTGACTGTCGAAAGTTGGCGTATACTATATAATTTGAGTGTTTCGCAGGGATGGAAATTCTGGCGTAATAACTCAAATTTTGGCAGTCTGGCGTAAAATACAGACTGTCAAAAACTTAGCGTATACTGCCAGTCTTGAATTTTACGCCTCGGAATAGGATCCCAGCGTAAAAGCTCAAGTTTTTGCAGTCTTGGCATAAAGCACAGACTGTTGATTTTTGGCATATGCTGCAAGATCTGTAATGTCTAGTTATAGGAACTGATGTATTTTTCTTGCACTCTTGCAGTTAACTTGCATGCATCTTCGCTAGCCGATGTGATGGATTCTGCCGTCGGGATGCTGTACTCCAACTACCTGGAGGATTTGTCCCACGTGACATTTTCCATCTCTGGACCCCAGTATCTCGAAAGAAGGGAAATTTTAATATCAGCTCAAGGAGAGCGGATGTTGTTGAGCATGATCAACGGAGATCCCCTGACGTATATAGACGGGGACCAATACATAAAGTCGGCTTTCCTCTTCGGGGACATGATTGACAAGCATTCCCAGACGAAGCCCAAGAAAGAACTCTGGATTTTCCCTGCCGGGAGCTTGATTTTGTATCTGCCCATGATGTTGAGAGACTATCCCATCTCGGCATTCTTCCATGCTACACATCCTAGGAGGATGTCGTGGACACTGACTCCCGATCTTTACGGCAGGCCGGGCAAGATATTTCATCTGAAAGGAGCTGACCAGGGGTCATTTGTCAGCCGCCCTTCCGGCTCTGTAACGCCTTTCAGGGGACTGTAACCGGGCAGTGTCCCGAGTGAAGACAGTTTAGTGATCCAGCCGGTCTAATTACCGACCTTCTGCAACGATTTTATGGGGCACGGGGGAGTATACCCTACGGTGAACCCCCGGACAAGTGGGTGGATTACCCCTATAAATCTTTGATGGGCTCGCCTAGCTAAATGGGCCCTGAAGCATTTTCAGACTGAGCTGGAGAGCATTGGTCTGTTTGCAGCTGTGAGTGCTACCAGTGTTGGGTTACCGCTCAACCCCAACCTGTTTCTGGCACTGATGAAGCGATATATCTCGCTCACCGGGACTTTCGCCACTCCACTGGGGGAGTTGGGATTGGCCCTCCATGAGATGGCACAGATCTCGAGACTGCCGATGGGGGATACTCCATATGAAGAGTATGTTCCCACGAACCGGGAGTTGGGGGTTTCAGACCCTCGGGTAGTGGCCGTGTACCAGGAGCTGATGTGCCATTACCTCGCTTATACCGCTTTTTATAGTGAGCCTTCAGATTTGGCTCACACCAATAAATGGTCGTCCTACCTCTTCTTTCACCGGGCCAGGACTGCTAAGCCAGAGAAGGTCTTGGAATGCAACGATCAGCCTCTGACTTGTCTGAGCGTGCTTACTGCTCAGGTAATCGACGATCTCATGGAAGATGCTGGGGCTCCGGACCAGATCCTGGACGAAGGGATAGGGAAGTACCCTACGGGCACTAAGGCTTATAGTTATCTGAGGCATTGCCGCAGGCCTCTATCTAAGGAAGCTCAACTGGCTGGCTTTCTCTCCATATGGCTGCGCCGGCTGGTGGTGCCCGGGATTGCATCTGCAGACCGCATTCACCGTAACACGCTATGGCCTACAATGCGTCTGGTGCTCGGGGCAAGACTGGGCTTGCTCCCTGCCATGGTGTACCGCATTCAAGATGGCCTGAGGGCCATGACTGATGGGTTCCTTGCCGATGAAACTCGGCGCGATAGCTTTCCCAAGGTAGAATTACCATACCTGTATTTGATGGGATGGTTAATTCTACATAACCCCAGGGTGATGTCTCCCGGCTCTGGCAGTAGTTCGGGGGGTAGTTTCTTGTTGAACTACAAGAATTTCTTCTGAAACGTGACCACAGTTTTAGACTGTCGACGGGTGCTGAACTTCAGTCACAGCTGGAAGCTTTTCTGTACTGTCCCCTCTGTACATCTCAATCAACAGGGGATCAGACTTCAGGACGTGGGCGACGGGAAGATCGTTCTTTCTCCTGAGACTTTCAATTGGTTGGTCTGCATTAGACCTTCCCATCTACTGTACAGAAGTGAAGACCATTGCTTCCTTGAGCCCTACCTACCTAGTCGGTTTGCCAGGCAATTCGGGTATGACCAGTTGTATGTGGGCAACACCGTTACCAGCTTCAGGTCCAGAGGCTGACTCATCGATGGATCGAGAGGATGGTGATACTTTATCATGGATTGCACTGAAGCAACTTTTACCATGCCCACCATTTCTCTCTCCACGGAGCTGCGCATTCTCCACTCGTATGCCCAGTTTTATGTGGCAACGAACACCTTCCATCGCAATTTTGATATGCATAGAAGTTTTAGGATGCCCTCTTCCAAGCCTGGGGGAAGAGTCAAAATACCCTCGGTCTCTTCTGACGAGGGTAAAGAGTCCGTGACCCCTGATGAGCCTCTGTTGTCGGTACCGAGGGGTGAAATACCTCCGCCTGCAGGGGCTTTGGTAATCTCCGGGAAGCGAAGGGCTCCTGCTCCGAAGGAGACTTCCCCTCGCAAGAGGAAGAAGAAGACGTTTAATTGTCCTCTCCGAATTCCTGGTAATGAGGCTCCTAGAATTGAGCCTGCATCTCCCCCTGTTGGGGAGGATTTTTTGATTGGAGGTTCCTCGCCTTTTAGAGAGGGACCCTCTAATGTTCCGGCTGGTGGTGCCGGGGAATCTTTGCTGGATGCTGCTATCGCTGCTACTGCTTCGGGTAGTGGAACGAGGTCGGCTTCGGGGTCGAGCTGTCATGACCCGCACCCGGTATAGGGGTACGAGAGCGTGGGTACGTCCAGCCTACGCCGCAGCATCGGCGGTAGAATGCTGTCTAGGTCATGTAACTATCTAATCAATCTCACATGAATATCCAACTCCATAAGGAGACGTGGATATCATAAAATAATGCTGGAAATACTCAATCACATAAACTAAAGCACGATGAGATATCAAGGCAAGCAAAGAAATACAAGACAAGTCTAACGACAAAAAATAGCCATACCTGCAATCAGTAACATCCAATCCCTAAGTGTGTCGGAAACAAGTCCACTAAGGTCACAGTCTGGAAAAATATATCCAGTCAGGATTGGAACGAAATACACCTCTAACAGCAGTTCCACATATATTGATAAAAATCTATAGCACAATGTAAAGAAATACAAGACAGATAGGATTACTGGCAATAAGAAATACTGACGAGCATGGATGTACTGGAAATAGAAATACTGGAATAAATGGAATACTAGAGCATGTCATCATCAATGTACATCTAGCAATGAAATAGAAATACAAGTACACGCATGAACAATGAACTGGTATATAAGTGTGTACAAGAATAGTAACTAGAACATGTGGGGATGCTAGATCAAAACACTAAAGATACATGTCAAGAATCATCTAACTAAGTGTCTGAAATATCAGCACATTATATGATCGGCTTGGGACTGACGAAACTCATTACATTGGTTAGCGATCATCCTAGAGGTCAGGCTAATCCATCCGGATAGCTATGATGCGAGTAATAGTCAGGCTAACCATATGTAACAGTGATGAAACATGTAATGGTAAGGCTGCACCGACTTGAGGCGTGGGTGAGCTATGATGCATTTAAGGTTGGGTATGATCACATAAGCTACTAATATTTCCTCGTTTTCCTCCAGCTAGCACGATGGATTCCCGATCACGACTCCTCGTGACAGGTCTCAATGATACCAACTCATGTAAAGAACAGTGTCAGAGTCATGTATGCTATACAACAAGAGTTATAGAAATAATCAACATAAGGGAAACTGTCAGAGAATGTACTCGCCTTGGGTCCTTAGCTGGTAATATCAATGTCCTGTTCCAGAGTATCGTCTGGATGATCCAACCGTCCTATAGACTTATCATAAAATAATACAACACTATATCAGATGCTACACTAACACATAATCAAAAAATATATCAAACTCAGGGGCTATGCCAGGTAGGGCACTAGTCAACTAGGGTCAAGTGCGTCAAGTTGCACGGGCGTCTCGTTTGTGATTACTGTGCAATCCGACAGTCGGTGGTACGGGTCTTGCCAGTACGTCAGTATACGCGTGGCAGACAGCTAACAGCTCACAGGGTCATAGGTCCATGTAAATACGGGGTATCCGTAATTACACTTGGGTTACCTAGTAGAGATACATATATGAATATATATATTATACTCATAATATATACACCAATTAATTACGTACATAAAATATGTATATACACTGATAGAATTATATAATTTATATATATACATTTAAAAAATATACATTCCACATATATATTTATGTATATACAACAACCAATATTTATATATATATATATATATATATATATAAAAGAATATATATATATATATATATATACATATTTCAGTAAAATATACGTATACTATATTTATATATATATACATGTACCATTCTAATACATATACCAATTACGTATATGTGTACATATATATATATATATATATATATATATATATATATATACCAAAGGAGCACAATAAGATTCCGTATACCATTATTTGGATCAGCATCGGGAGAAACCCTAACCGTGTCTGTCGGTGCGACCAGCGAGATTCCACCAGATGAACCTCGGCTGGAACTTGATGAGGGTCTGGAAGAATATTTGCCGGTGTCTGTTGACACACCACCTTCTCCAGGTATGACAGCTTGCCTAGCATCATTAAGAAATGATTTAGCTGTACTGGCCGCAGACGCGACATATACACCATCGGTCATGGGTAAACGTCATCTTTACGCCTCTTTTTAGAAAAGTTAACATCATTTCGATATTAACTTCCTTTTGTCTTCTTTTCAGGGAAGGACATCTTCGGGGAGGGCAGTGTAGATGCGCCCTTTGTCTCTGTGTCAGGTCCTAGCGGCGACACGGAGGTGCCTGACTTTGAAGAGGAGATACTTTCGGGTGCCGGCTCACCCGGCGAAGAGATTCTGATATCTCAAGAGGAGGACGAGCCCGTTATTGCGACAATGCCTCCTTTGAGTACGCCGGTCACTTCGTCCGGTGTTGGCGCCTCTTTTTTTGTCGTACCACCTGTTGAGGCGATGACTGTGGTAACGTCGTCGGCAGTCATTCATGGAGGGGGATTCTCTGATATTGCAGCCACCCCCAGCACCCATTTGAATCTCACCAAGTTGGTTGAGCAGTTTTCTACCATTTTCTATGCCACTTTGAAGACGCTAGTATCAATGGTACTAGAGAAGAATTTGGGCTTCGAGACTATGAGGATGTCCTGCAACCTTACTATAGCGCAGATTAGATATTTCAGTGACACTGGAAGAGCTGATGCGCTAGAGCAGATAGTTAATGGTTTGGAACAACCCATTAATGAATATTTGCAGCTATCTCGAGGCAGCATCGACGGTCTCGTTTAAGCTAGGTTCGACTCCTTGACTGCAGAGCTTGCTGGGTAAATGGAAGCTCTGGACAAATCCGTCCAGGAACAGCAGCAGGAGATGGATCACGATTGTGCCGAACTGGAGTATGTTATTCCTCAACTGGCTCAGTGCGAAATCGAATATGAGGAAGTGACAGCAAGGGTCTGTAGATTGAGAGATGAACTCGCTCAAGCGGAGGAACTGGCTGTCTCTTTGTCGGCAACTCGAGATGTGCTGACGAATCGGAGGGAGACCGCCCAGCAGAATTTGACGCATGTGGGTATTGTCCACACGGGTTCCGTACATGCTCGGTCCGAGCTAGCTGCTTTGAATAATGATGCGGCAAGGTTGGAATGGGCTCGCGTTGACATCTTGAACTCCAGGGATGAGAGAATGGCTGCCCTGGCACGACAAATTTACGACCTAACTGCTCCTCCCAAATGATGTACTTTTTTGCTTTCCAATATACTTTTGCTCTTTCTGGAAATAATAAAGAGGCTTTCATCTGACTTTGTGGACCCATCATTTTGGAATATAAATAACAGGTTTGGGTGAAAGTGATATCAGAGGTAATATGGACGTGATATACTTTCGGTAAGTTTCAGCAGGATATATCTATTCAGAGGTTATATGGACATGATAGAATACGCTTCAGCTAAAATTTGTACACAAAACACTATCAGAGATAATATGGACATGATAATCGATAGCCAAATTAGGAAGGTTTGTTCAGAGGTAATATGAATATGACAAACTCTTGAGTTGTGACTCCATCGGGGATGGAGGTATACATCTGCTCAGAGGTAATATGGACATGGCAGTTTTTTTGGACCTAACACCACTGGCGTACTTAGAGTTAAGTACGGGTATTAAGTTGAGATGACAACCGATATCAGAGGTAATATTGACGTGATAATCGACAGCAAGAAACTTAAAAAGTTTGTTCAGAGGTAATATGAACATGACAATCTTTTGAGTTGTGACTCCATTGGGGATGGAGGTATACATCTGCTCAGAGGTAATATGGACATGGCAATTTTTGTGGACCTAACACCACTGGCGTACTTAGAGTTAAGTACGGGTGTTATGTTGAGATGACAACCGATATCAGAGATAATATGGACGTGATAATCGACAGTCGAACCAGGAAGGTTTGTTCAGAGGTAATATGAACATGATAAACTCAGTTGGGGAAATAAAGAAATGTTTGGACAATAGTTCAGAGGTAATATGGACATAAACTTATGTCTGAATAATTCACCGCGGAGTGATTTTCCTGAGTGGGGATAGACCTGAAGAATCCACTGGGGAAACTTTAGGGGTTCATCATTTGGTATTTTCTTAAGGGAGCAAATTATCACATTAAAAGTGAAATCAATTTGCAGTGATCGTCCCCTCATTTACAGATACAGAGTGATGACCTTGGCATCGATCAACTCCTGGATTCTCTTTTTCAGTACATAGCATGCCTTTGTAGGATGATGACTGTACCGATGAAAGAGACAATAATCTGGGTCATCAACTTTGCCTGCTCTCTCAGGATATCTTATGTTAGGAAGCTAAAGTTTGTGTTCCTCCATCAACATATTGAAGATTTCAATAATGTCATCTTCATCGAAGGAAAAAGTCCCTTTTGGTCTTCGGGCTCCCGATGCCTGAGTTTTACGTCCTTCCGGGAAGATCGCCACCGTTGTATCATCTTCGAATTCTGAGGGGATTCTACCCCCAGTTTCGAATGGTGCCTTATTTTGTCGAGGTAAGCTACCCCCAGACAAGTCATGGCATTTGACCCCTGAAGTTGATTTAGAAGGAGCTGCTTCTAGTTGTGCAGGATTAGCCTTTGGAGGTTTGGAATTTACAGGAGATATAGTGTATCCTAACCCAAAACGAGTTTGTTGACAGTAAGGATTACTATGCAACGGTGTTCGTCTGCCTTTTCCATAGTTGAGGCCTTGTTTCAACTTCAAATCATAACCCATGCTTTGTATAATCCTTAAAGTTTGGGGGCTATATCTGGAGATTTGCATTTTGCCACCCTCAGACCCGCAAAATTCTTCCTGTACAATCGGGCTGCTCCGCATGCGACCGAAGACTATTGGATGCTGGTCGTCGCGAGTTGGAGGAACAATATAGACAGAATCTTCATGTGGCCCATGCGTCATGACGGCATTAGATGTTGATGCATCTTCCCACATGATCTCCCCACATTTGATAGTTAGGGGAAATGAAACATGTTTATGATCCCTGCCTTTGCGTTTTTGGATCAGATACTCACGCAGGTCTGAAGGATTTATAGAAGAAGAAGAAGATGGCATGTTCCTCCTGTTCACGTCAGTGGGCGTGCGGATGTTGGGAACCATAATCCTCCCTGTGCCACCCGTATACAACAGGTTGGCCATCTGGGTAGCGGACGATCCTCGAGGAGTACGTCTTTCCGCAAACTGAGCCTGCTTTACGCTGAGGGGCCTCACCTGGCATAAATTGGAGCTCTGCTCAGGTTGGCGTAAAGCCGAAGAGGTCCTCAGTCGTCCGTCAGCTCCTCGCGTAATCCGGAGGGCGGGCATATTCTTCCCTTGATGGCGTAAAGGCCGAGAAGTTGAGTATTCCGCCACTTGTTTTCCCTTGCGTAGATTGCAGGAATCATCTGCTTTTCTGCTGAAGGCAGATGCATTTTTATGTGTGGAGGGCGTTTGGAACTTCTGATTTGGCGCTAAGGCACTGGCAAAAATTCTGTCTGCCACATCATCGATGGGAAACTGGATTTTACGCACAGAGCACGGATTAGGCTTCTGGACTAGCGCTGAGGCATTGTCCGAAGTTTTGTCTGTTCCGTCAGTGACGGAAGACTGAGTTTTGCATGCAGGGTGCGATGTATACTTCTGGATTAGCACTGAGGCATTGCCAGAAGTTGTCTATTCCGTCAGTGACGGGAGACTGAATTTTACGCGCAAGGCGCGGAGGGAGCGATGCTACAACCTCGTTGGTCGGAGAGGTCAGAGAGTCGACAAGAATGGTAATGGATGTCTTGGTCATCCAGACCTTATGCAGCTTTCTGTTGTCTTGGACAGAGAGAGAGTGAGAGCTACCCCCTGTTCGAAGCATATCTTCGTAGGCAGACTGGTCGAACTGGACGACCAGTGTCTTCTTTACGGATCCCACGGATACCGCATCGTGTTGATCAATTGCTTCCTCATCAGAAGGGAAAGATGTCCCCAGCAGAGTCACGATCTTGTTTTGGATAAATAAACGAAAGAAATAAGGAAACAACAAGATTTTTTTTATTTACGAAAAACTCGGCTCTTCGGTTTACAAACAAGTTTGTATAATTTAATCCTATACGAGGAATGTCGAAGTACAATTTATTTAATCTGGATAAATATTGCTATAGGAGTCTGATCTGCAGTCGATCACTTTGTTCCTTGGACTACACTATGATGGAGTGGTACCATAGAAGACAGAAAGCAGCTTCGAAGGTTGCTGAAGAGAGTGGATGCTAGATGCCAAAGTTGTCGATCACTACTCTTTGCTTGAGCTCTGGATTCTTCTCTTTTTCGACCGTTTTCTCCACCAATTTTTGACCTTTTTACCTCCGGACCTCTGTTGATAGAGGTCTCTATTTATAGAGTTTTAGTGACAGTGACCACTCAGTTGGTGTAGAAACCGAGTAGTGGAAATTATAACACCCTTTTACACGATGGTTACAATAACCATTGCCCGCGTATAGATGACCTTTTGAACGAGCGTGTGATGTGTATCCAACTAAGGGATAACGCGTATAACTGCTACGAAGATCAAGGCGTAGAAGCCACGTAGGTAGTTATCCTTTGTGTAGAAGAGGTTGGCGTAGAAGCCAATAACTGTCACCATGGCGTAGAAGCCAAGTAGGCATAAAAGCCGAGTAGGCGTAGAAGTCGAGTAGGCGTAGAAGCCGAGTGGGCGATAGAGGCCGAGTGGACGTAGAAGCTGAGTGGGCGTAGAAGCCGAGATGATGTGTACGTTTTAGCCGAAATTATAGCTTTTGGAGATATAATCAAATCTCTTGCATTAAATGCAGAGATCTGCCCCCATCCTGCGTATTAAATGCAGAGACGTGTCTTCGCAGATTTGCTGTCCCAAAGATTTGCCATCATTCTGCGTATCAAATGCAGATACGTGCCTCGAACCCTGTACAAAGAGGAACTGCTGACGTGGAAGTCTGTTTGTCTTCTGCGGAGCGTAAGAAGCTCACGTCTGCCTGTGTAAAACAAGGCAGCGTATTCCAGAGGCGTGTCTCAAAGATCTGTCATTATTCCGTGCATTAAATGCAATGGCGTGCCTCGAGGGTCTGTCAGCCTTCCGCGTATTAAATGCAGAGACGTGTCATGAAGATCTGCCGTCCCAAAGATTTGCCATCATTTCTGCATATTAAATGCAGAGATGTGCCTCGAGCTCTGCCATCACTCTGCGCATTAAATACAGAGACGTGCCTCGAGCTCTATACGAAGAGCAGATTTTGACGTGGCAGTCTGTCTATCTTCTGCGGAGCGTAAGAAGCTCACGTCTTCCTGTGTAAAACTAGGCAGTGTATTCCCTTGCATGCGTAAAAGCAGTTTACTCCAAGGAAATATCACTAAACGACAGTCTGGGTCGCTGTGCCGCGCCATCATTATAGCCGTCGTCTGGGTAGTCGTGTAGTACTCTTTGTCAGGAGTCAGGCGTCAGGTTCACTGCACGATTTTTCAGGTTCACTCTACGACTTGTCAGGTTTATTTCGGGGAATACGAAGCGTCCCTCGTACACTTCAATGCTGCATTAAAAGCGGATGAGTTTTACACCATAAAGGCGATGTGGCACCCCTTTTACGCTGAAGCAGCCTGGACATACTGCATTACGCGGATGGTCCTTGAGCTTATATTTTACGCTGAGCTCAGCAAAAAAAAGCTCTGTTGCACGTTGATGGCTCCGAAGTCATTTTTTTATGCTGCATAGCATCAACATGCTGCGTATAGCTATCCAGCGTATTTTTTATGCTTCTACAGCGTATTGCGCAAAAGCGATGATGTGGACGTCTTTAGCGAAAATTATGGCTTTTGGAGATATAATCAAATCTCTTGCATTAAATGGAGAGATCTTCCCCCATCCTGGGCATTAAATGTAGAGGCGTGTCTCGAAGATCTGCCACCATTCTGAGCATTAAATACAGAGGCGTGTCTCGAAGATCTGCCACCATTCTGAGCATTAAATACAGAGGCGTGTCTCGAAGATCTGCCACCATTCCGAACATTAAATGCAGAGACATGCCTCGAGTTCTGTACGAAGAGCAGCTTTTGACGTGGCAGTCTGTTTGTCTTCTGCGGAGCGTAAAAAGCTCACATCTGCCTGTGTAAAACTAGGCAGCGTATTCCCTTGCATTCGTGAAAGCAGTTTACGCCAAGTAAATGTCACTAAACGATAGTTTGGGTTGCTGTGCCACGCCATCATTGCAACCGTCGTCTGGATAGTCGTGCAGTACTCTTTGTCAGGAGTCAGACGTCAGGTTCACTGCATGATTTGACCGGCTGAAGCAGCCTGGACATACGGTATTATGCGGATAGTCCTTGAGCTTATATTTTACGCTGTGCTTAGCGAGAAAGCTCTGTTGTACGCCGATGGCTCTGAAGTTATATTTTACGCTGCCCAATACTAAAATGCTGCGTATGACTCTTCAGCGTATTTTTCATGCTTCTACAGTTTAGTCATACGTTGAGGGTTTCTAAATGCTAATTTAATAAATAGGGATTTGTCAAAAGGGTTTTACCTAGTGGGTTCTTAGGTCTAGCCCATTAACCCATGCATTTAAAGAATCTCAAATAATTTATATAATAAATATATCATATATTATATTAATATAATAAATTAAATATGGCAATTTATAATAATGTCCTAATCTATAAATGTGGTAGTGACGCCCACGATTTGGAGTTGGCAGTGGTCATCTTTGCTCTGAAGTTGTGAAAACACTACTTATACGGAGAGCGTGTGGAGATCTTTACTGACCACAAGAGCTTGAAGTATGTGTTTACCCAAAAAGAGCTGAACATGAGGTAGAGGAGATGGTTGGAGTTGATGAAAGACTTTGACATATTATTATAGTACCATCCAAGAAAGGCGAACGTAGTTGCAGATGCGCTGAGCAGGTATCCGATAGCTATGTGCCTGACTACAGATCGTTATCTTCTGGCAGATCTAGAGAGCTTGGGCATTGAGGTGATAGTGCCTGGGGTTGAGATGCAGATGTGGGGACTGCAGATTCATTCAGAGTTGATAGACCAGATCAGGGCTACATAGTTTGAGGATGGGTCCCTGAGGATCATCAGGGCGCTGGTTCAGATTGGAGTATCATATGACTTCACCATTGCTGATGATGATTCATTGTGGCATGGTTCCAAGTTGTGTGTGCCGAGTGGGTCGTTGCACGAGAAGGTTCTTCAGGAGGCGCATCGATCCCAGTACTCTATGCATCCAGGTGCCAACAAGATGTATAGAGATCTGAGAGAGCATGTATGGTGGTATGGGATGAAGCGGGAGGTAGCACACTTCGTATCCCGATGCTTAGTATGCTAGCAGGTGAAGGCGGAGAGGCAGAGGCCAGGAGGGTTGCTCCAGCCGTTACCCATTCCGGAGTGGAAATGGGAGCATGTGACCATGGATTTTATTTTTGGGCTTCCCCGTTCTCTAGGAGGGAAGGATGCAATTTGGGTCATCGTAGACAGGTTGACCAAATTAGCCCACTTTCTACCATTCAAAGTGGGTACATCTACGGAGAGACTAGCAGAGATGTATGTGTGCCAGATAGTCAAACTGCATGGAGTTCCTGTGAGAATAGTATCAGAATGGGAAAGTCGCTTTACTTCGCATTTCTAGAGGAGTCTGCAGGCTAGCTTGGGCACTCAGCTCAAGTTTAGTACTGCATATCACCCACAGACAGACGGTCAGTCAGAGAGGACCATTCAGACCCTTGAGGACATACTTCGCACTTGTGTTCTGAATTTTAGAGGCTCATGGGAGGATCACTTGCACTTGGTAGAGTTTGCTTACAACAACAGCCAAGCCAGTATCGAGATATCACCATTCGAGACATTGTATGGAAGAAGGTGTCACACTCTGTTATCATGGGATGATATAGGCGAGAGAGTTTTGCATGGGCTGGAGATGGTGGTGGATGCGGCGGAGAAGGTCGAGCTTATTAGAAATAGACTTCGGGTGGCGCAGGACAGGCAGCGACATTGGGCCGATTGCCACCGGCAACCTTTGGAGTTTGAGGTATAGCTTAGAATTTAGATTTTGTTCTTGTGTTTGCTTGTGATTGCTTGTTTTAGATTAAGTGTTGAGACCTTGTTTGTGCTAGGTTGGTGATCTGGTGTTCCTGATGATTTCTCTGACGTGGGGCACTATTTGCTTCGGTGGAGGCGGGAAGCTTAGCCTACGTTTTGTCGGACCCTTCAGCATCCTTGAGAGGGTCGGCGCTGTGGCGTATAGGCTAGATTTGCCACCTACGCTAGAGGAAGTTCATGATGTGTTCCACATGTCGCAGTTGAGACGGTACGTGGCGGATCCCAATCACATATTGGATCACTCAGAGATCGTGGTGGGGCCTACTCTTAGCTATCCAGAGCAGCTGGAGGAGATTCTGGATCAGCGGGAGAAGGTGTTGAGGAACCAGACTATTCTCTTGGTTCGCATCAAGTTGAGGCATCACTCTCCAAGTGAGTCGACCTAGGAGAGGGAGGATGAAATGCGCGAGCGATACCCTTATCTTTTCGAGCCCTGAGATTTGGTTCTTTCTTTTCCTCGCATTCCTGTCCTAGTTTCATCTTTTAATTTCGAGGACGAAATTATTTTTAGGAGGGTAGGCTTGTCACTACCCAATTCTAGAAAATAGGAATTTTTATTTTTAATTTGGTAAATTATGTATTGACCATAAATATTCCTATTTATATTTAATTAGTGATTGTATTTATTTTTATTAGTTATTTTAGGGTTTTGGCTTGTTTGGACCCGTGTTAGACCCTAGTGGACCCATGTCAGACCCAACCAACGCCCTTGTCAGACTTATTTATTGGTGTAGACTAGTTATTTATATTTTAATTAGTTAGTTGGAGTATTTTAGATTAGTTAGAATGCATTTAGAAAACCCTAAACCTAAACCCTAGTTTGGAGGAGTATTAGTGGAGGGTATTTTGGTCTTTGTGTTAAATGCAAACCCTAACCCTATTTCCTTACATGGCCGTCCATAACCCCCCTTCCTTTTTATTTCTTCTTCTTCATTTACTTCTCTTCATTCTCCTTTCTTCACTTCCTTCCTTTACTTCTTCCATTCCAAGTAAGTTTAGTACCTTCCTTCTCTTCCTTCATTTACTTCTCTCATAAATGCAAACCCTAACCTTTCATTTTCCTCTAACCTAGGTGTGTAGAGCCTAGATTTGGTGTAGGAGCTTGGTTTGGAGGCTTGGTGTGGTGACTTTGGAGATTTTTGGAGACTTTGGCCTTGGGATTTCAACTCCCAAGAGGTAAACCCTAACTTTCCTCTTAGTGATTACTCTAATATAGTGTAATTAGTAGTTTAGAATCTTCATAGACCTTAGGGATACCCATGGGAGGAAGTTAGAACTTGTTTGGATGTGTTTGGAGACTTTGACCTTAGATTTTGTGTCAATTTTGGGTGAAATCCGAGCTTGGCCCAATTTTGGGTATTGCCCTAGGTTAGACGGACCTATGTAGACGTGCTTGGGTATCTTGAGGGTAGGTAAGTATTCCCGTTCGGACACGTGAGGTCGTATTATCACGACTCGCACCCGGTGTAAGGGTACAAGTCGGAAACAACGCCCAGCCTACGCCGCAGAATTGGCGGTAGAACGCTGTCTAGATAATCTATCTAACAATATAATGAACCACGAATAATGATAGTATACTCAATCACAGAACTAAGATAGAAATGAGCACGAATCAAATAAAGAATAGAATAGTCACAATACAACTCATGAGTCTAAAATAATACATCAATGAGTCTGAAAAAGTAACAAAATAAGTTAGAGACAAATCCAGTACAAAGAATACTACGAAGCTACAACTCCTGGGTCAACTGTCTCAGTTGGGATAAGTCCCTCCTGAGCCAGGGTCTCAGAATGTAAACCCACAACATCCTGGGGTCCATAATAGGTAGGGTACCACTCCTCAGCGTCATCTGGAAAAATATATCCAGTCAGGAAAGGAGCAGAGTACATCTCTAACAGCAGTTCTAATTAATGATAAAAACTATGTAACAGTAAATAGCTGTGGATAAACAAGATGCATAATAGATACAAGAGATATATATACAATAAGGAAATTCTGGAAATAAATAAAATAATGAACAATATGCCAATGAAACAGGAATACTAATGACTAAGTGTGTGAGTACTAGCTTAACATATGATCGGCTTGGGCAAGATGCAATGCGGCCCGGCTAATCATACGTGCGGTGTATGATCAACACTATTCAGTAATCAGTACTTGATACAATAGGGATATTGATCACATATCTATACTAATACTCCCCACCCCCGACTGGTATAATAGATCCAACCACAGTATGCTATGGCACGAGATTCCCCAAGAAGATAACGACTCTTCCCGAGAATCGGTGTCTGTACATGTACAAGATAACCAATGAAATAATACTTGCACCATATACACCATATACCAAGGAATAAAATCTCATGACGAGATCTGGATATACCAATCCGTATAACCATAGTGTCAAGGGAACATGGATATCTATACTAGATACAATGAACATAGAGGATATCATAAATGAAAAACTATCAGAGAATGTACTCGCCTGAATTCCAATGAATAGTCTAACAGATGTTTGACTCGGTGTCTCGAAGACCTAGATATGGAATACAACATCAATAAAAGGTCCCGAAAAGAGAATAAGTTAAACTAGTCAACTTCTAGGTCAATAAGTAAATTTTAAGTCAAAAGTCAACTATGGTCAACTCTAAGTCAACTATGGTCAACTATGGTCAAACCAAGGTCAACTATCTATTTCTAGGTTGCACAAGTCTAACACAAAAATCTTGGGTCAAGATATTAAAATTTAAGTCATAAAAACTATATCTTAAAATATTAGGATACCGTATCTCCGGATATGTAAATTCCAAGGTAAATATCACAATACATATATATCAAACAATTATGTATAATAATATAGAATATTTGTTTACACATCAAATAGGTACCGTGATTTTGAACCAACTTGATATCTCAACAAAATCACAATCTTGATACCCAAACCCCGTATCTTTAGTATCCTACTTACCTTGGTCTCCACAAGGTAATACTCAATATGTTGATATAATAATACCCTCAAATATAATATATAAATATATACTAATATTATACAAATAAGGAATATAGCAATAATAATATGTATCTCAATATCAATACATATATATATAAATATAAGTATAAGTATATAAACCCAAATACATAAATCTGCCTAACAGTCACTGAAAACAGTGTTGAAAAACACTAATACTCTGAAACCAGACTTTCAGTGACAGTTTTGGCTGTCATTGAAGCCACCGTCGCTGTTGCTGTTGAAATCTGCACTACTACTGCTGCTTTGGTGACGGTTTGCAACCGTCACCATTCTCGCTGTCGTTGCTGTTGCAATTCTCGCCGCTACTGCTACTATTTAATGACAATGGCGGCTGTCATTAAATGCCACCGCCACTGCTACAGCGGCTGCTGCTGATCCCGCTGCTAATAATGACAGCAGCTCTGTCATTAAACCAGCTGTCGCTAAAAAAATAGTTATATATATATATATATATATATATATATATATATATATATATATATATATATATATATATATATATATCAATATATATGTATAAACCAAATAAATAAATAAATAAGTATCTATATATATATAACCCAAATACACATACACACACACACACACACACACACACACACACACATATATATATATATATATATATATATATATATATACCAAATAGCTATAATACACCCCCTCTATAATAATGTATATATTATAACATAGCCAAAAGCACACATACATAAATGTTATAATTACACCTATACATATATCTACATAATCCTATAACAATTACATATAAAATAATTACCCAATCAAACATACATGTATATATATAATCAATATATACATATATATCCATACAACATATTGTAATATATGCATGTAAAAGAAAGCTACATAATATATATATATATATATATATATATATATATATATATATATATATATATATATATATTCTATTAGTACATATATAGTACATAGATCTATGATACAATAATCAATATAATAAATACACTATAATACATATATAATATCTATATATATATATACACAATTATAATTCAAGAATTAAAGCACAATTAATTAGATCTACACATAAATACACAACACATGAAAAGTATCACACCGTATCCCACTAAATCTAGGATACGCAAGTGACACGAGTCCACCACACATCCAATTGCACCCCGAAGGACACAAACAAATCATATATAATATTTATGAACAAAACAAAGTGTCAAATGTACATCTATATGTCCGTGTCAAAATACGACATGTACAAAGTCCCGTGTTGGAGGAATAATCCCCAAAACAACACGTATCACCAAATTATTGGGATACGACCTACACGTACCCAATTGTGGATACGACACTAATCCCAAACACATAAACACATGTCAAATTGATCTATAGGATCAATTGACACACACAACAAATGTCAATCTCGGAATTCCCCCAAAATTGACACAAAAAGTACCATAACTTTCTTCATAGGCCTCCTATGAACACAAAACCAAATCCTATGGGTAGTACATGCATATGGGTTGATTTTACATGATTAAATCTCAGATTTAGAAGCTATTTTAAGGGAAAAAACTGAATTATACCTATTGGGAGATGGATTTCCAATGAAACCTCCAATTGAGATAAAATTGCTTCCAACTTGTAGATCATTGCTCCTCTTTGTAGATCCTTGCTTTCTCCTTCTAGATCCTTACTTCTCAAGTCTCTAATGGTGATTTGGGAAGGAATTAGAATAAATTTGGTAGGGAAATAAAGTGGAAATAAAGGAAATTTGGTAGTGGAAAATTCTAGATCTAGATTTGGAATAAAAAAGAGGAGAGAGAATTTTCCCCCTCTACTTATATAGGCCGGCCCCTATTTCCCCTCCCTCATGTTATCATGTAATATCCATTATACCCCTTGGGGCCTCTCATGAAGAAATAATTAAGGAAGGAAGCTTCTAGTCTAATGATTTAATTAATTTAATCTATTTCCTTAACAATGGGCTTTCTAAATGGGCTAAGTCTAACTAATTAATTCATGTTGGTCCTTGGGTCCAAACTAAACTAGTTAGGTCCACTAATACAAGTCCAAATTAAATAAATAATATCTAACAATAATTAAATAATACCACAAATAAATATTTACAAAGCACAATAATTTATTAAATAGAAAATTACTAAAATACCCTTTCCTAAAAATGTGGTAGTGATACGTATCGCGGAGTTTTGGGCATTTCAGGTGATTTGGGGGTTTTTCCTTCGACGTGGGTTCCACGTACATGTGGAATTTTGCCACAGATCTAAAATCGGAGAGTTAGTATTTTTGTGAGGTTCTAGACATTGACTAGAAATCGTGGGAAAATTTTGGGTCAATTCTTATTAGATTTGGCGTACGTTTCGCGAGGTATCGCAAATCGCACTCTACGTGTTCGTCGAAATAACCAAATAGCTATATATATACATATATATATATATATATATATATATATATATATATACATATACATATACATATACATATACATATATATATATATATATATATTTGTGTGTGTGTATATATATATATATGTGTGTGTGTATATATATATATATAAGTGTGTGTATATATATATGTGTGTGTAGTGTGTGTTTGAGTGAGTGAGTGAGTAAGTGAGGTAGAGGGGAATTGGAAGAGGAAGAAGGGAAGAGAGATCGAGAGAGGATGAGATAGAGAGATGAGGGAGAGAGGAAGAGCAGCAGCAGCAAAGTAGCTCCAGTAGCAGCAGAAAGTGGCAGCAGCAGTAGCAGCAGCTAATGGTAGCAGCAGCTGCAATATTTTGCAGTAGCAACAGCAGCAGTTAGCAAGTAGCAGTAACAGCAGCAGGTAGTAGCAGCAGCAGTGTGAGAGAGAGCTATATATATTTATATATATATATATATATGTGTGTGTGTGTGTGTGTGTGTGTGTGTGTGTGTATATATATATATATATATATATATATATATATATATATATATAGGTATAGTTAGCAAGTTAGTTAGAATTAGAGACGGGTAAGGCTTGAGTATCTCAATACCTTGAGATATAAAGGTATTGAAGGTAACTTGAGATACTCAAGGTATTGGGTATCAGGGCGAGGTATTGGGTTTTTGCCTAGGAATAGGGTTAGAGTTGGGTTTATATATATATATATATATATATATATATATATATATATATATATATATATACGTGTTAGGGTATATATTAGAAGGTATAAGTGGGGTATATAGCGTAGGTTGAGATATCGGATACCGAGAGTATCCCGGTGTCACGACCCGCACCCTTGCTTTGGGCATGAGTCATGAGTACGCCCTGCCTACGTCGCAATGTCGGCATAAAATGCTGTACAATAATCCACAAATAACCTATAACTCACAACATATATATCTCTACATTATACTCAATCACAGGCACTTGTTTAAAAGAATACTCCAAGATAATATTAAAATAATAACCTTGATGTGGGTACAATGAATCTTTTCCAAAACTAATTATCCGAATACAATGTTCAAAATTCTTTAGGAAACTGTCGGAGAACAATCCGATCCAAATAACTAACAAAATCAACTACTAATAAACTACTCCATCGTAGACGGTATCTGAGCTGCTAACTCTCCCTGATCGTCCGGAAGGGCAAGATCTGGCTCTATTATGTCGTTAGCATACGGTCCATATTGTGTAGGGATTTCATCCTTAATGTAGTCACCTAAAATGTTTATCCTGTTAGGAAAGGAACGAGTACATCACAATAAAAATAGTTCCAACACATGGTAGAAGCTATAAGACAATAAATAGCAAGGAATATATGATAGCAACAAACTGAACTCACAATAAAGCAACTAGAATAACCAAATGCTGAAGTCCTGTCATGGCAACATATAGTATAATATCTCCAAACAACAAAAGAAATAACTACAATGGATGGAAGAACAGATAGGAATAACTACTCTATGTGATTTGAAATACCTTGTTGCCATGTGAACGGCTAGGGGGTAATATCCGGCAAACCACACGTGTCGTGCATGACTGCTATTATTCCAGAAAAGACCATGGGATAGAAAGGGTAGTTCACATGTCCACTAAGTATTTCCTCTCCCCACAAGTACACATGGATTCCAAATCAGTCACGAAGAAATAAAAATAATCCAGAACAATCACTTATCTCATAATAAGAATCCATCATACCAATCCGTGTAACAAGTGTCAAGAATCAAATAATCAATACTAAGCATGCATTATAGAGACTATCAAGTACTGAAAGTAATCACGAAAATGTACTCGCCTGTGGTCCTTAGCTGGTATGAATCAGAATCCCAGTCACAGTCCAACTAGCCTATGTATTACAAATTTATCATGTCAAAAGATAATTTATTTTCATTTATTTAATTTTGGAATAATTACTCTAAAATCCTATTTTAATCTTATTATTCTAATTTTTAGGTCAAATCCTAATTTTGTCCAAAAAATCTAAAATTTATCGACTCGAGACTCGTAGCACGCAAATCAAGGCGATCTGTTGACCGAAAAGTCAACCAACACAAACTCAACTTTTATGCATGATTTTCTGTAGATTTTAGTATAAAAAATATGCTGGAATTTATGGCTCGTCCGAATTCAAATTTATTTGGGAATTATGGCACATACAAATTTTGTATCGTGCACTGATGGTTATATTCTAACCTAGAAGTTCTACAGAATTAACAGTATATAAATATGTCAAATTAAATTCTAGAAAAATATATGTCAATTAACTCGACATTAGCTTTCCGAATCTTCAAACAGTTCATGATTCTGATTCATGGTTCTCCCGGAATCACAAAAACATCGAGACGCATTTATTTTTGGACATGCTGTGTTCTACGAAATTTCTAGAATTTAATACTCATAATTTCATAAATTTTTTATATAATCAGAAATCTAACCTCAATATCATTCCAGTACAAGAAACTAGGTCTCATTTGGAGTTTGAAGCTATGCACAATGGCTTCTGGAAGATGAAGGAACCCTAGATGGCAATTCCCCAAAATCCGGCTCAAAGAAAGCCCTAAAATTATAAACTAAATATCCTATATATATAGAGGAGAGAGGGAAGTCGCGGCTCGTGAGCCTGCCACGTGGAAGCCATTCGCGCTACCCCGCCCAGATCGGACGGTCCAGATTTGTCCCGGCTTGGCTCAGCTGAGTCCGAGTCGAACTCGGACTCGGCTCAGCTCTGGGTCGGCTCGGCTGCACCCGTACCCAGCTCGCTGTCACTGACAGGCGGGCCCTGCCCCGTTGGCTGCGGGAGGCTGACGGGTGGGCCCATTTTGGCTGACTGGGTAGAAATAATTACTTTTTTGGGTTTTTATTTTCAGAAAATAGTTTTTAATTCAGTTTTGCCTAATTAACTCAAAATAAATGCTAAAAATAATCCGAAAATTCCCAGAAAATTCTAGAAAATATATTTGATTATTTAGAACCTAAAATAAAAGTTTGGGATATTTTTAGTTAAGTTTGGACCTAAAATAAATTCTTGAAAGTCCTAGAAAATTAGTGTTACTAGTTTTTAATTAACAAAAATATTATGAAAAAATCTCACTAGCCCTAAATTAACCAAAATACAACATTTAAGCTAAAATCTCACGATATAGAGGTTACACCCGGTATCTCAAGGAGACGAGTTTAAGGGTTTACTAGCTTAATCAGCTATTTTGACCTAGAATTTTAGGGGCACCCTAGTTTGACCTAGAGTTGACCGTAATTGTCCCGTTGACCGCCAAAGTCAACCTTTGACCTAGTTTCGGCCTAGAGTTGACTTTTTGGACCCCGGGTTGACTTTTTGACCAAGATTTTACCGGTTTGACCCGTTTGACCTAGAACAACCCTAGAAGCTTTTTTTAGTTATTTTATATCTGTTTAACTCTTTAGAACCCTGTTTAATCTTGCTTTTCGTAATAGGTCTTTGCGACGCCAGTCCGGATCTTGGTCCTTACCAGTTGCTCAGGACGTCAAGCAAGTACCTACCTCTAATTGTTTCCATTTTATGATAGCGTATATATCACCTGTTCTAGAACTTTAAATACTAGATTCTGACATATTATTTCACGAGCTGGTACTAGTTGGATCCCGTCATGAAATGTTATCCCCTTACCGTGTTCAGCGGGTACTCTATCACGTGTATTTTATTATGTACTTCGGGTATTGATTCTCATGTGCTTTATGTGCTTCGTGTGCTCTCGCTTTCATGTGCACGAGTTATTTATCATGTACGTAGCATATCGTAGTTGGATCCAAGAGTATTAGTGGGAGAGGGGAGTAAAAGTTGGTTATATGATCAAATCCAAACAATATTCATGTGTATATCGGTTATGCAACTCACGCATAACGAAGTTATCGTAGAATAAATCATGTGCAACCCAAGTCGATCACATAACAAACTTGTGCTCAAGGCACTTAGCTAGTATTCCTATTTTCTCACATGCAGTTACTTCTCTACTACTTGTATTATTTCCCAGTTTCACATTGCATTTACATTATCAGTTCCACCATGTATTTACTTTCCTGTGCATTTTGTATTCTTTTCTATTGCTAGTCATATATACCTTACCATGTATTTGGAGTTGCTTTCAGAGTTATGTTCTTCACTCCAATCTGGATTGGATATATTTTTTTAGAGGATCCTGAGGACTTTTGTCCGACTTACTACGGGCCAGGTGTCGATGATTGTTGCGACCATGAGATAGAGGAGGATCCCATACCAGCTGAGGAGACGCCGCTAGCACCCTAGTATAGCTAGGTGGGTTTCACTGGGTTTATTCCCAGTTGGTTTTGGATGACTGTATTATTATTTTGCTACTGTGAGATGTTGTAGACTCTTAGACTTGGACTGTATATTTTGGATATTGTACTTGCTCTCTTTGGTTCTTGTTTCTTTTGTTGATATCTTATCATACTTTTACTCTTCCCCTAGTTATTGTGATTGAGTTTATGTATATATCATATGTTGTCCTCCTTTTAGAGAGGTTATCTTGACAAGTTATTGTGAGTTATAGATAGTTGTGACCTAAAATGGACCTAGACAACGTTCTACTGCTGATTTTGTGGCGTAGGCTGGACGTACCCATGACTCATGCCCAATTTTTTGGGTGCGGGTCGTGACAATATCAATATTTCAAATATATGAACAATATGGGAGAAGTCAAAACAGAGGTAACTGACCTCAGCCCATTCAAAGGTGTCAAAGCCTATTTTGTTGACTCTGTACTCTATACACTGGAATATATATAAGAAGAAGCTAATCAAGCTAGTGATGAAGTTGAAGATCCCCCAAAGTAGAGCCTTTGATAATCTAAGCCAAATGACGTATTACTCGTCCAACTCCTTCGAAGCCTCTCAACATCAACCAGCATAAATTACCTCTATTGATTATCAAACTTTGATTGAATGAACTGCCAATACTGGAGAATAAGCCCCTTGTTATCGACCTTTATGGTAACAAGCAACCAATATCAGTGAATTAACCCCTAGTCATCAATCTTGCCAAGCCTTCTGTCAAGGCTAAAGATTTTGCTGACTATATGGAAGATAAAAAAATCTTGTATTTTATGAATAAAGAAGACACTACTTCGTACTACGTTGTTGTTCAACCCTTTGTTGAGAAATTCTTGGAGGCTCTTCATCTCCACAAACCTCTGTCCATACCCTTGGCATCTTCATTTTAATATAGTTCATTATATGAATAATATGAGGATGCATACTTCATCGTCACAGCAAGACAGGACAAGCAACGTCAGATAATTTTTGGCAAAGCTAGAAGCAAAAGAGGCATACAGACTACTAATTTTGACAAGGATAGTGGGAATATACAATCGTATCGTGACAGCCAACTAGCCAAGAATATTATACAAAAAATAGACTACAACTTAAAATATGGTTTGGGACTGAATTATAGAAAAGACATATGGACTCCTATACATCACTGCTCTCCAAATGGTAAGCCAAAAATATAATACCAACGGACTGGTCGGGGTTTGGGATACGTTACACCACCAACAAGTCCTGAAATTTTAGAATCGAAAAAAAGAGACACATTCTCATTCCTCTAACTCATTATTATGGGATTTTAATGAAAGCATGTTTGACATATTCAAATAGGATTTTTATATAAATATGGTGTCAACTGCCCCAGATGATAAAGACGCTAAACTATTAGAACTATTCTAAAATGATCCATGAGCACAACAAATAGATACTCAATAGGAGCTTCGGTTTGAGCAACATGAACCACCCATAAAGGATGATATAATCCAAATTGATGTAGGAGAAGAGTCTTCACCAAGACCAATCTTTATTAGCAAAAGTCTTCGTGAATAAGATCAACACGCTTTACTCTAGCTAATAAAGGAGTATATCGATGCCTTCGCCTGGAGTTACGAGGATATGCTTGGCCTAGATCCTCAAATAGCCACACACAAGTTCAATATTCTTTCAAATGCAAAATTGGTGAAATAATAGCAACGATAAATTCCTTAAGAAGTATTATGTTTAAGCACGACATATTCCTCTCCGTCTCCAGCAAATTAAAATAATATGTACAATAAATATATTTTTTAATATCTAGCAACTCGTAGCCTACACGGCCTCTCAAACTGTTACCTATATTCGTTCTTGAATAAGACATGGGTAATGGGTTCTCAAAGTTCCCCAGTGGGACAATACTCAGATCTAACGAAATACTCTCGTTGAGATCATCTAAACGATTCTCTCCAACAAAAATATTTTATTCTTAAAGCCTAGCTATTTTAACGATAACTTACTCCTGATCCCCAATTGGGTCAAGAATAATCTCATATGTTTATTTACCAGTCAATAAATATAATGTGATTCATGTCCATATTACCTATGAATTATTTTCTATTTACTATCCCCTACAGAGAAGACAATAGTTCACCCTTGAACTACTCTCTCTTCTCTTTTCCAGTAGAATAAACTAGTGAGCTATCACGTCCATATCACCTTTGAAAGTATTGCATTCCATAAAATTTATCATTTGTATTCAACATGAGTATGCCTTAAGTGATAAATCTATCAAATTCTCTAAAGAGTTATTCTCGTACGAGGAGGTATTAGCAGAGACCAGAGTGCAAGAGGCAATCAACAAGGAGTCAATTACTCAGAGGCATTCCAACACAGCAATTGTACCTACCAGAGGAAAACAAGGAACGAGAGGCCCAATCCGACGTCCAGGGACGTAGAAGCAGAGGGTTGTATCATACCAGCCGAGGAAACTTCTGACTTGTCATTATTGTGGCATGATGGGGCATGTTGCTAAAGATTGCCGAAAGAGACAGGGATTATATATGATCTTCGGGAAGAGCCAACATGTGGCTCGAGATTACCCATAATATAATTCTATAACACCACCGATAGTTTAGAGGCCAGTTTCACCTGCACAGAAGGCACAATATTAGGCAGCAAGAGTTCAATGACCACCGACACCTAATAGACAGCAGAAGGGAGCACCATTGCTACCACAAGAGGTGCAGTTTAATAAAGCCAGATAGCAGGCTACCAGACAGAGGCGTGGTCAGGTTTTACACTTACAATTATAGAGAAGGAGCCCGATGGGGAAGCTATCACAGATGCCATCTTAGTTGCTTCATTACCTGCAACCGTATTATTTGATTCTGGGGCTACACTATCATTTATCTCTACTAGTTTCATAGCAGTGCATATAATAGCCACTCTCTCCTTGCCTAAGAGTTATAAGATTCTTACTGGAGGAGGTATTGTGTCGGTTATCAGTACTATTAGAACATATTCGGTAGTTGTGTGTGGTTGAGAGATAAGAGCTCGACTTTTGGTATTTTCAATGCCAAAATACGACATTATTCTAGGGATGGACTAGTTGAGCTAGTACCATGCCACTCTGGATTGATGTAGGGGTAGTGTTATATTTAGACCCCAGATCATCCAGAGTTTGAGTTCATGCAGGGGACTATTGAGCAAGTAGTAGGGCATGCATCATGAGTTAACATGATGATGGAGGCAGCAATTTTTTCCATAGTTACAGTGTTCGAGGATGTTTTCAAGATGAATTGCTAGGACTTCCACCAAAAAGACAGGTAGAGTTCACAATTGAGCTATTACCAGGAGCATCACTAGTTTCTTCTAATGTGTACCGGTAGGAAAATAAAGAGCTGGATGAAATCAAGCTGCAGTCGAAGGATTTGCAAGACAAGGGTTTTATCCATTCGAGTGCATCAACCTGGGGAGCCCCAGTATTGTTCATACCAAAGAAGGATAGAGCAGTACGAATGTGCATTAATTACAGATCCCTTAATGCTTTGATAATGAAGAACAAATACCCTCTGCCGCGGATTGATGACTTGTTCGACCATTTGGCAAGAGCAAAGGTGTTTTCCAAGATTGACTTGAGATCGGGGTACCATCAGTTGAAGGTGAGGAAGAAGGATATTCCAAAGACGGCATTCAGGACTCGTTATGACCACTACGAGTTCTTGGTGATGTCTTTTAGACTGACTAATGCACCTGCTGTCTTCATGAACCTGTTGAATGGAGTCTTCCACCAGTTCTTGGATTATTTCGTAGTGGTTTTTATTGATGACATCTTGGTTTTTTCGAAGAACCGTAAGGAGCACGAAGAGAACTTGTGTCACTCTCCATTCATGATATACGTATTTGGAACGTATTATCTCTTGCTTGTATTTACTTCTTGCTTATATCATTTCTTGCTTGTATATTTATTAGGTTGCATGCATTGAGACTAGACCCTATTTCTTTGGTTTAACATAATTTATAGTTTATTTTGTGGGTTGGTTCAAGTCATGAGAGAATCCATGGTCTAAACATTAAACCCTAGCTATATAACACAACATCTTTCTCTCTCTTCCCTCATTCTTCACTTTCCTTCTCTTTCTTCTTCATTTAGGCAAGTACACCTTGCATGAGAATGGAGAACATGGTATTTTTATTCTTTTGATTTTTCTTGTATATTATTAGTCTAATGTGTGCACTATAAGATTTTAAGCAAGTTTAATACTTGGGATTTTCAGTTTTGATGGATGGATTTGGCTAGATCTATATTTCTAACTTAGGGTTTTATGGGTTCCTTGAGTTTTTCTTGGTTTTGATATACAAAAATGTTGTATTTTAGAAAACTAATTATTTTATGTGATGGAGTACTTTATTTCGAGAAATTTAACTTTGGAATCACTTGATTTGGAGTTGAGATAAGGATTTTATGGCAGAACGAGTTTTCAGGTTCTTGGAGATTTTTCATGGCCGAACTTGCTGTTCTGGGACGATGGAGTACCATGCGGCCCAGAAATATGCGGCCCTCCAGCGTGCGCCCATCTTGTTGGACGTATGTTTGCTTTGTGCATGCGTTCTAAAGTCGAACGTATAGTACCTTGAACGCATAAAAATTTACTAAGGCCTGACTCCATGCGCCTAGAGTCCATGCGACCAGGATACTATGTGACCCTGAGCCATGCGTCTCTTCTTTTTGGACGCATGCCTATGCACATATTTTGTGACTCTATACGACTTTATGTTCTTTTGCCTTTTCCTTATGACACTTTTTGGCTTCTCACATCAAGTCACATCATTCACTTCTCTGACTTGTATTTATTGCCTGTCACTCAGCAGTTCTCCCATGGCGTGGACTTTGTCTTTCCCATGCGTCCTAATTTCCATGTGTTCCTAATTTCTATGCGTCCTTGATTTCCATGCACTCTGATCAACAATGCGGCCTTGATCTTCATGCATGAATGCGACCCCCTACACATAAGGCAACTCTAGATGGGGGTGAATAGAGTGCAGCGGAATAATCTACCCAATTTTAGATTATCAAAATGAAGGCAGTTGCTAACTAACTGTGTATATAGAGACAATAAAGTAAAGCAGTAAAGTAGAGAGAGAAAGCAAATACAAATACCAAGATGTATACTAGTTTCCCTCTGAGAGGACTAGTCCAGTCCCGAGAACTCAAGCTCGGAGTTTTATCTACTATAATCACTAATAGCGAATCATAAGCTTTGATTCGAAGGCTTGCCACTTCTTACACCACAAGGTTTGATCCGAAGTCTCGCAACTTCACATCTTAGAGAGAGAGAGTAACTGATGGAACAAAGCTCTTTACAACTCTGAAGATTTCTAGACCGAAATCTCACTTAGAACTAGAAAGGCTAAGGAGTTGCTCTTTGAGATAGAAAAATTAAGGCTTTAGAGGTTTGATTACAATAGGATAGAAGACTTAAGAATGGTTGAGTGAGTAAGAATGAAGAATTGCAATCTATTTATAAGGTATAGGCAAACAAAATTCGGCCAGAATTCGGATGGAATTTAATTCAAATTTCCAATCGTTGGGCCAAAAAATCAGGATCTATTGAACTGGTTGATTTTATACCAAAAGGGTAACCGAGTTCGGCACGAGTTTGTCCCGAGTTCGGTCTCTTAGTTGGTAGACTTTGTAAATGAATGTAGCATAATTTGGTGGATAGGTTCTTTGATTCATTTGAGTGGACTAGGCATCTGGGTATAGGTACTTAGGTTTTGCTAGTGCGACTCAGCTTACATCAGTCCTAGACTTAAATAAATAAAAGATTATATTTGAATAGACGTAATACATATGACATGTAAAAGTAATGTTGAGGCTTCAGATCGCGACATATCAATGCATGGTTTAGTTAACTATCAAAATCAAGTTGACTGAGACCGGATTGACCAATAATCTCCCCTATTTTGATAATTGACAAATTATGAATGATATTGCAAGTCTTAATATGCTAGGCTACCCCGTAACTATGGAGTAGTTGATATGCTGAAGACAACGTCTGTCAAGTATCGTCTTGTATACTAATATCATGTATATCTTTCTTTCCCGTTGTCATTTGATCGAAATGGCATGCTCACCAGATATCGGTGAGATGACAAGAAAAATAAAAGAGTAAAGTATATACAGGATAATATGTAATGACAAAATAAAAATTGTATTTAAACTTTTATTCTTTTGAAAGAAAATATACAAAAGTAGATGTGTAGTGGAAACATCATATAGTGCCTCTAAAAGTAAACTTTTTAAACATTTAAATTCGTTGAGTAACTAGTTGTCATGTTCATCATCTTCATCATCCGGTTCAACTAATATGTTTGGATCAAAGAAGGCATCAGCTGGATCCAAATATTGCTGAACATAAAGGTGATCAATACAAAATCCTTGTTGATTCGGATTTCGGAGAATCGAAAAAGGTCCGGCTGGGTGCTTCGATAGGGTGTACTGAATGTCTATCAAAGTGTTGCCAAGAGCCTGAGTCTGAAGAGTTTGGCGATGATCAGTAGCACGATTGCGTATATCTTCTTGGTGGAAGCGATCACGCAATATATTAAAAACTCTAAGGTTTGCGGTTGTTCATCAACAGGAGGGACAAAATCAACAGGATGAGTGTTGGAGTTTGATGATGAGTTATAATATTGAAGTTAATGCCGAAATACAAGTGATATAAAGCTGACATTTCTAGATAAAAGACCTCATCAAAGTAAGTCTTCTTAGGTAGAAAAGTTAAAAAGATAATACGATACATTTCAAAGAAGTGACCATTCAAATATCTAGCATAAAATTTTCTAGGTGGACATTCAAGAGGGTGACAAAGGATATACTTGAAAGAATCTAGGGTTAAGTTATGGTCGAATTGAACTTGCGTGATATCGACCAAGGTTTGTCCATCAGCAAAAATGCGTAGGATTTCCCCCAATTTATTCGCATCAAATTCAATTGGAATGACATGAACTCTAGATGAAATAATGTCATGTTCATATGTTAAGTTACAATAGAACATTTGAATAACATTGGTGTAAATTTTGGTACTGGTCGTAACAAATTCTTCAAGTTAAAGTTTTTGAAGAGTAGATAGATAGTCTTTGTGTTGAGAAGTAAAATCAATAGGATGGCCAAAACAAATGTGTCTCTTAGAGAAGTTATTAAACCAATCATTTAAAATTTTGAGTCTTCGAAAGGTGAAACCGTCGAATTCTCCTAAGTTTGGCATAATGGAAAAGAAAAGTGAGTCGGAAAAGGAATCTTATTTCCTTTTAGGGGCCATTGGGAGAGGATATAGGAGAAAAAACTAAGGTTTTATTTATGGAGGAGGAATAATTTTTGTTGGTCTGAATGAATGAACAACGAAATGATCTATAAATAGAGTAGCATAAACCTAAATTAGGAAGAAGATTACATGACATAGCATATTCTATTATTAAACTAACCAAGTTCAGTCCGAGCTCGGCCTGAGTTTGGTCCGAATTCTGTTGACATTTATTTCCAAAATCTCAATGTAACTTTAATCGATATTATGCCTTTCTTGACTTGATATAAATACAGAATAATAAGTGTTGAACTTAAATCATACATTTTAAAGAGTTTAAATCATCTCGGAGTAGTTGTAGAGGCCGGATCCCAGCTAG
Organism: Iris macrosiphon; assembly: GCA_036927795.1. NCBI lineage: Eukaryota > Viridiplantae > Streptophyta > Magnoliopsida > Asparagales > Iridaceae > Iris > Iris macrosiphon. Next base: position 102,140,321 of record JAYESA010000015.1, on the reverse strand, counting down.
TGGTTGTCCGAAGACACTTAAATACCGTATCGCTTAAGGTTATTCACACCTTTTTGACAGAAGGGCCATTTCGGCTTGTATCTAAATTTTTAAAACTTTTTGAAAATTATGACAAATTGTTTTAAAGCATCTTATGATTCTTATATTTTATCAGAATTCAAAAGACCTAATTCTAGACGGATAAAGTTGAATCGATCTTCAGCTAAATATTTAGTAAAGATGTCTGCTAATTGATGTTCCGATCCACATACTATAAACAAATATCTCCGTGTAATTGATGATCCCTTAGAAAATAAAATAAATTTCTATGTGCTTAGTAGGTGAGTGACATACTGTATTTTTAGTAAGATTAATGGTGCTAGTGCTATCACAGAAAATAGGAACGTTCTTAGTGCAGATTGAAGTCTTCTAGGGTTTGCTTCATCCACAAAATTTGAGCGCAACAACGTCCTACGGCGATATACTCTACCGCAGTTGTTGATAATACAACAGAATTTTGTTTCTTGTTAAACCAAGAGAATGGTGCTAGTGCTATCACAGAATTCTGTCGATGATCTCTCCTCCGGCCAGCAACCACCACCCGGCCGCCAAGGTTGTCACGACCCTCACCCAAAAAATCGGGCATGAGTCGTGGGTACGTCCAGCCTATGCCGCAGAATCGGCGGTAGAACGCTGTAAAGGTTCGTTCTAGGTCAAAATCTATAACTCACAAAACCTGTCAATAACCTCTCCAAAAGGAGGGCAACCATGCAATATATATATATGACTCAATCACAATAACTAGGAGAAGAGTAAAAGCACGATAAGATATCAACAACAAGAAACAAGAACCAAGGAGAGCAACACAATATCCAAAATACAGTCCAATTCTACAATATCACAGAAGCAACAAAATAATAATACAGACATCCAGAATAACAACTGGGAACAACCCAGGAAACCCACCTAGCTAACTAGGGTGCTAACGGCGTCTCCTCGATGGGCTCCTCCCCAGTCTCCGGGTCATAACACTCCTCGACGCCCGCCCGTAGAATGTCGGGCAAAAATCCTCAGGATCCTCTGGAAAAATTATGCCCAGTCAGGATTGAGCGAAGTACATAACTCTGAAAGTAACTCCAAATACATGGTAAGGTGTATATGACTAGCAATAGAAAAGTATACAAGATACACAGGAAAATAAATACATGGTGGAGCAGATAAAGCAGCTGTAATATAAATTTGGAGAATAATACAAATAGTAGAGAAGTAACTGCATGTGAGAAAACAGAA
>JAYESA010000015.1:102131552-102134052 GCA_036927795.1 Iris macrosiphon | reverse complement strand
CTTCACTTGCTGGCACACTAAGCATCAGGATACGAAGCGTGCTACCTCCCGCTTCATCCCGTACCACCATACATGCTCTCTCAGATCTCTATATATCTTGTTGGCACCTGGATGCATAGAGTACTGGGATCGATGCACCTCCTGAAGAACCTTCTCACACAACGACCCACTCGGCACACACAACCTGGTACCATGATACAATGAACCATCATCAGCAATGGTGAAGTCATCTGATAATCCAATCTGAACTTGCCCCTGATGCTCCTCAGGGACTCATCCTCAAGCTGTGTAGCCCTGATCCGGTCTACCAACTTTGACAAAATCTGCAGTCCCCACATCTACATCTCAATTCCAGGCACTATCACCTCAATGCCCAAGCTCTCTAGATCTGCCAGAAGATAACGATCTATAGTCAGGCACATATCTACCGGATACCCGCTCAGTGCATCCGCAACTATGTTCGCCTTCCCTGGATGGTACTGTAACAATATGTCGAAGTCTTTTATCAACTCTAACCATCTCCTCTGTCTCATGTTCAGCTCTTTTTGGGTAAACACATACTTCAAGATCTTGTGGTCTGTGAAGATCTCCACACGCTCTCCGTATAAATAGTATTTTCACAACTTCAGAGCAAAAATGACCGCTGCCAACTCCAAATCGTGGGTAGGATAGTTCTTCTCATGAGGACGTAATTGCCTAGAAGCATAGGAAATTACCGTCCCATTCTGCTGCAACACACAACCCAGTCCCTTCCCCGATGCATCACTATAGATAGTGAAACCTCCAGATCCTGATGGCAACGTCAACACTGGAGCTGTCGTCTACCTCCTCTTCAGCTCATCAAAGGCGATTTGGCACTCCTCTGACCAAACAAACTCCATGTCCTTCCGGGTCAGTCTGGACAACGGCTCTGCAATCCGAGAAAAATCCTGAACAAATCTCCTGTAGAAGCCTGCCAGTCCTAGGAAACTCCTGACCTCGGCTACTGAACTCGGAGCACTCCATGCCTCAACTGCCATGATCTTTCTCGGATCCACCGAGATCCCCTCTCCAGTCACCACATGACCAAGGAATTCAACCTTGTCAAGGAAGAACTCACACTTCGAGAGCTTTCTATAAAGCTTCTCCTTCCCGAGAGTCTCCAGTACTATCCTCAGATGCTCCTCATGCTCCTCTGGGGTCTTCGAATATACTAAGATATCATCTATAAACACTACCACAATCCTGTCCAGATATTGATGGAATACCTTGTTCATCAGATTCATGAATACTGCCGGGGTATTAGTCAACCCAAACGGCATCACCAAGAACTTATACTGTCCATACCTGGTCCGAAAAGCTGTCTTCGGAATATCCTTTCGCCTGACCTTCACCTGGTGGTAGCCTGTCCTCAGATCAATCTGAAAAACACCCTCGCTCAGCTCAACTGGTCAAAAAGATCATCAATACGCGACAGCGGATACTTATTCTTGATTATGAGGTTGTTCAGAGCCCTGTAGTCGATACACATCCGTATCGACCCATCCTTCTTCGGCAGAAAAAGTATCGGAGCACCCCATGGGGAAGAACTAGATCTGATAAATCCTTTGTCCTGAAGCTCATCCACCTGCTTTATCAACTATATCAGCTCACTATTGTTGACTCTATAGACGTGCAGGGATATCGGCTCCGCGCCTGGCACCAAGTCTATAGAGAACTCCACATCTCTGTCCGGAGGTAACCTTGGAAACTCCTCCGGAAAGACATCCATGAACTCCGCTATCAGTGGGTGTTGCAACCTCGGCTCTACCACCAGGGCTCCGCAGAAGACTCCCTCGCTCTGCTCCGCTGCTCCTCTAGCAAACTCAAACTCTGGCTCACCCGGCGGACTAAACAACACTCTGCCTCCACGATAATCTATACTAGCACAATGCATACTCAACCAATCCATCTCGAGTACAATATCGTAGCTCGGAAGTGGAATTACGAGTAGGCACACACTCAACTCCCGGCCTCCCAAGGTAACTCTCCGGTCTCTACAAACATCACTGACTAGGATGATGCCACCCCCGGTCATGATCTTGCAGAATCTAGCTAAAGGTTCAGCAACAAGATGGTGTCTAACAGCAAAAGATACAGACACAAAGCTATGGGAAGCACCAGAATCAAATAAAGCAAGTGCTGGAATGGAATCAAGAAGAACAGAACCTGAGATCACATTACCAACGGTGCAAGATACGATATCATCAAGGAAGGACAGTAATATTGCAAAAGAAAATAATTTCAGAAAAATTAAAGATAACAAAAATCAGGAAGGGTCCTAGTTATGATTGAGCACACTCTCTCTCAGCCTATATCCTATCGCAGGTAGACCTAAAAACTAGACCTGCATACTAGACCTGTATACTAGACCATGCATGGGCCGCCACCAAAAATGGGTTATGACCCGCACTCAAAAAATGGGGCATGAGTCGTGGGTACGTCCACCGTACGCCGCAGAATCGGCGGTAGAACGCTGTAA
>JAYESA010000015.1:101934052-102126552 GCA_036927795.1 Iris macrosiphon | reverse complement strand
AGTTATTGATTGAGCTTGTACCTCTCCTCTAGGTACTACGGGACCTGCAAACTCGGGCGTTGTACCGGATCCCCATCATCAGCAGACGGACACAGGCAAATGTACCTTGCCACCCTGTATTTCATATTACAGATATTTATTGTTTTTTATGTACATTGTGCGCGTATGTTTGGTTACGATCGATACTTTGCGTCCCGATCACAACCGGGTGCAGACGTTCGTCGCAACGTCTTAAAATGATTGTTAGATGTTCGTAACACCTCGATGTACGTACCTGAGTATATTGACACCCTAGGACACACTCATACACTGTGATCGTGCCAGATTCCTGTATCTTGATACTGACATCATGACCAGAGACTGGGACGACCTTAGGGTCACGTCTGTTGAGTTATTTCTATGTATCGAGACTGTTAGATAGAGGTTCAGGTTCAGCGTACCATCGTTGACCACTTGGGAAGGGGAAGACAGTTATTAGATGTTTGGTCTCCTCTGTACGTGCTTATATATGTATATATAGTGATCCTGTATTCTAGAGTAGTGTATCACCATGTGACTCTGTGCTCGGAGCTACGGTATACCCCGTGTGTCTCTGTGTTTGGAGCTACGATTTTATTTTAGATAACCCACGCGTCGAACATTGTCTTCAAACTGTGTCTCACTAAGTTGGTTATGCTAGACTACACCGTTGTTGCACTTGTACTTTCTGTTGTACTTTGGCATGCTGTATTTTGTACCTTGTTACGTCCCTCTGAGGACCTGGTTCCCTGCCAGTTTTGTAGCATAGACGATTATGGAGCATTTGGAGTTGTTGATAGAGTGGCATGTCTTGCGGGCACTGTACCAGGTACTCATATCATTTCCACCGGCATTATGGTTACTTTATCCTTATTGATTATTCATCTGCTGTTGTAGACTAGTATTTGTAGACTCATCTCTTCTCGAGTCTATTCGAGTTTGTGTGTTATTGGGCGACCGACTTTAGCACTTATAGCTCTTTCTTGTATACTGCTGTATATTTTGGATTGAGACATAGAGGTTTACATTTATGGGATATCTAGATAGTGCCCTTTATATTTACAGCTTATACGTATTTGAGTCAGACCAGAGTCTGGTCGAATGCGTAGTTGGCGTGTCACGTATTCCTGGTCCTACATATTTTGGGACTGGGGCATGACATATACGTATCTAACTGTTAAGGAAGTAAGTAACTATATACCTAAGAATTTAACTATTTGCTAACTGCTCATTCAAAGGTACACTAGGCTTAACTAACTGGAAAATGTATACATATAGTTATAAACAATCATAAGGGAAAAATATGATACCCACATAAATCAAGGCCTGCTGGCTCATAGAACTGAGGTATAATCCCCCTCAAAATTTGGAAAGTCTGCTGAACTTAGCCCAAAAGCTAACATACACAGGCAGGCAAATACCAATATGTGATGTATTTGACCCTAGTGAAAGTGATAGCAGCAGGAAATTCAGTAGCTATTTGAACTTCCTGATACCCAAAACAGAGGCAAGGATACTAACTGTCAATAACTCATTTCTTAACTGGAATGAGATGCTACAACTAGATCTTAACTAATGCTACCTGATACCCACACAGGTTTACATAGACACATAATCTGGACTGATACACACTCGTATCTCCCTACTCACTGACTGAACCTGGGAGCCCCATAGATGCAGGCACTGCCCTTGTATCCCCTGCCTCAGGTAATAGCCTCTCCTCCTCTCTACTACTAATACCAATACACTCATTAGAGTATAGACTGATACCAACACCTATGCCAACCCCTTGCACAAACTCACAGTCAGTTACACTGTGAACTCAACCCAATGAACACTGGGACTAACTGTGTGATACACTCTTGCAGTGATCACCTGGAGACACAATACTCACTAATACTTAACCTTGATACTGACACATAAATACTGATATCTAGACACTCTCACAGTGTCACCTACAATTCACTGATACTAATGCTCAGTAGAACACCACATTCATACTGATACAAGGAGAACTCACTGAAATAAAGCCCCCCACACTGACACTGATACACTGAACCACAGTGTCAGTGTCACAACTCACTCACACACCCCTCACTGACCGAGACATGACTGATACATGATACACTGTCACAAAATCCCTACACACTACTATGTGAGGAACCGGATTCTTATTTCCCCCAATTTGAATGCTATACACAGGCACAAACACCTCTAACACTAAATATGTACTGATATTGACACAGGAAACACACGACTGATCACAGTATCAGGAAATTGATACTGCACATCAGACACATAAAACCTGACTCACAGATACACTCTCCCACTCACTGTTCACTACAAAGTTCCTATACACTCGACACTCACAGTAACTTACATGTCTGCTGTGGCAATTAGATGCCTAACACTTGAGCCACTGAGGTTATCACTACTGACCCCCAGTATCAGTCCTCCTACCACAATACCAAATCCCCCAAGTGCAAAACCTCACTTGGACCTTAATACTCCAGTATGTCCAACTGCTCACTGAGAAAACTAAACTCACACAGACAATTTTATACTGAAACCAAGTACTCACAGTTCACACACACAGTGAACTCGACTGATACTCAGTTTATACTCACTGAGATACACACAGACACACTGATACAAATCTGCTCACTCAAAACTCTCTGCTCAGAGGTGATACACAACACAACACTTGACATACACACTGACTGAACTGATACTCCTACATCCACTATTCCATACTCCTTCTACCCCAACACAGGTACACTGTACTGTGAGGAATCTCGACTGCACAGTAAACTTCCCCATGGTATATTCCCTACTCTAAAAGACACGATTCCATCAATGCACATACGTACATATACATATATATAATATTCGTCAAAATATACAAGATTAGAATAGATTGAATAGCTATTCACCCTACTAAACATATCATCAAACACTTAGTGTGCTGAAATCGGGTTCCATATGGTATTCGTGATTACCCACTCTTAAAACCCTAAATCAAAACCAAACCTCTACGTACATGATGCAAACATGCATGAATACATATATCTAAAATTAGGGCTCACAAAAATTGGGGAAGAATGTATTATAGGATCACAAAACCCTAAAACATCTATGACTCCATGGAAAATCCTCATGCAACCCAAAGAGTCATTCCTAATTCATATGGTGGGCTCATAATGGCCAAACAATAAATAAAACAGAATTAAATAAGGTTTTAATTCGAATTCTTACTTATTGGGAGATGGATTCCCAATATAGTTTTTCTTTCTCCAAGCCCCCTTGGTCCAAGCTCCTAGATCTCTCTTGATGAAGAAGGAATGAGGGTTTCTACGGCTAAAAATCCTGAAATTTGAGGAAGGGAAATTGATTTCTAAGTGGAGGATATATTTAGGGTTTTCTTCATAAATGAAGAAGCTTGAGGGAGGCCCCCTCTCATTATATAGGACTAGGGTTAGGGTTAGGGCTTCTAATGCAAAGTGTTTATTTTACCCTTCATGACTTGTCATGAAGAACTAATTAATTAAAGGGGTATAGTCATACATTGAGGGTTTCTAAATGCTAATTTAATAAATATGGATTTGTCAAAAGGGTTTTACCTAGTGGGTTCTTAGGTCTAGCCCATTAACCTATGCATTTAAAGAACCTCAAACAGTTTATATAATAAACATATCATACATTATATTAACATAATAAATTAAATATGGCAATTTACAATAATGTCCTAATCTAGAAATGTAGTAGTGACAAGTCTACCCTCCTAAAAAAATTTTGTGCTCGATATTGAATTGAACTAGAACAAGAACAAAACCAGACAAGGAATTATACCTCAAGTCTCGAAGAGATACGGGTATTGTTTGTGCATTTCGTCCTCTCTCTCCCACGTCGACTCGCCTGGAGAGTGATGTCTCCATGCAACACGGAACCAAAGGAATAGTCTGGTTTCGCAATACCTTCTCTCTGCGATCCAAGATCTCTACTGGCTGCTCATGATAGCTGAGAGTCGGACCAACCTCGATCTCCGAGTGATCTAGTACGTGACTAGGATCTGCCACGTACCGTCTTAGCTGCGACACGTAGAACACATCATGTACTCCCTTTAGTGCATGTGGCAAGTATAGTCTATAGGCCACTACACCGACCCTCGCAAGAATATCGAAAGGTCCGATGTAGCGTAGACTAAGCTTCCCGCCTCCACCAAAATGAATCGTGCCCCGTGTCGGAGAAATCCGTAGGAACACCAGATCGCTAACCTAGAACAAAAAAATCTTAACATGCAGTCTAAAATAAAATAATCACGTGCCAGAAAAATAACAAACCTATACCTGAAACTCTAGGGGTCTACGGTGGTTGTCGGTCCAATACTATTGTCTGTACTGCGCCACTCGCAGTCTGTCTCTGATGAGTTTTACATTTTCTGCTGCATCCACGACCATTTCTGGTCCTAACAAGGCTCTCTCTCCCACGTCATCCCAAGATAATGATGTACGACACCTTCGTCCATATAAAGCCTCGAATGGTGATATCTCAATGCTGGCCTGATAGCTGTTGTTGTAAGCAAACTCTACCAAGTGTAGATGATCCTTCCAAGAACCTCCAAGATCTAGAACGCAAGTGCGTAGCATATCCTCGAGAGTTTGAATATTCCTTTCAGACTGCCCATCTGTCTGGGGGTGGTATGCGGTACTGAACTTGAGCTGAGTGCCCAAGCTAGCCTGCAGACTCCTCCAAAAGTGGGAAGTGAAATGACTATCCCAATCCGAGATGATGCTCACAGGAACCCCATGTAATCTGATAATCTGCCGTACGTACATCTCTGCTAGCCTCTCTGTCGATGTACCCACTTTGAAGGGTAAGAAGTGGGCTGATTTGGTCAACCTATCCACGATGACCCAAATTGTGTCCTTTCCTCCTTGAGAACGCGGAAGCCCTGAAACGAAATCCATGGTCACGTGCTCCCACTTCCACTCTGGGATAGGTAAAGGCTGAAGCAATCCACCTGGCCTCTGCCGATCCACCTTTACCTGCTGGCATACTAGACACCGGGATACGAAGCGTTCTACCTTGCGCTTCATACCATACTACCATACGTGCTCCCTCAAGTCTCGATACATCTTGTTGGCATCGGGATGCATCGAGTACTGAGAGCGGTGTACCTTCTACAAAACCTCCTCGTGTAGCTCCCCGCTCGGCACACACATCCTCGTGCCGTGCCGTAAAGACCCATCATCCGCAATAGTGAAGTTGTCTGACAATCCTATCCGAACCTGTGCCCTGATACTCCTCAGAGCCTCATCATCATATTGCGCAGCTCTGATTCTGTCCATCAGCTCGGACTGTATCTGCAATCCCCACATTTGAATCTCGATACCTGGAACTAGCACCTCAATTCCTAAGCTTATAAGTTCAGCCAACAAATGTCTATCTGTCGTCAAGTACATAGCTATCGGATACCTGCTCAAGGCATCGACGACTACGTTGGCCTTTCCTGGGTGGTACTGTAATGAGATATCGAAGTCCTTTATCAACTCCAACTACCTCCTCTGCCTCATGTTCATCTCCTTCTATGTAAACACATACTTCAAGCTCTTGTGGTCTGTGAAGATCTCCACACGCTCTTCGTACATATAGTATTTCTATAGCTTTAGAGTGAAGATAACCGCTGCCAACTCCAAATTGTGGGTGGGGTAGTTCTTTTCATGAGGGCGTAATTGCCTGAAAGTATAGGCAATTACCTTCCCGTGCTGCTGAAGAACGCAACCCAAACCCTTCCCTGAAGCATCACTGTAGATAGTGAATCCACCTGTCCCTGATAGCAACGTCAAAACTGGAGCTGTCGTCAATCTCTTCTTCAGCTCATCAAATACGGCCTGGCAATCCTCCGTCCAGACAAAATCCATATCTTTTCTGGTCAGCCTAGTCATTAGCTCTGCAATCATGGAGAAGTCTTGTACAAACCTCATGTAGTATCATGCTAGCCCGAGAAAACTTCTGATCTCAGCTACCGAACTGGTGGTAGTCCATGACTCCACTGTCTCGATCTTCTTTGGGTTAACTGAGATTCCGTTACCCGTCACCATATGCCCAAGAAATTCAACCTTGTCAAAGAAGAATTTGCACTTTGAAAGTTTTTCGTACAACTCCTCCTTCCTGAGAGTCTCTAAGATCATCCTCAGGTGCTCTTCGTGCTCCTCTGGGGTCTTGGAATACACAAGAATGTCGTCAATGAACACCACCACGAACTTGTCAAGTTACTGGTGGAATACCTTGTTCATCATGTTCATGAATACTGTCGGTGCATTGGTTAAACCAAACGACATTACCATAAACTCAAACTGGCCATATCTGGTCTGAAAGGCTGTCTTCGGCGTGTCTTATCTCTTCACCTTCACCTGGTGATAGCCTAACCTCAAGTCTATCTTTGAAAACACCTTTGCCCCGCTCAACTGATCGAAAAGATCATCTGTCCTCGGCATTGGATATTTGTTCTTGATAGTGAGGTTGCTCAGAGCTCTATAATCGATGCACATGCGCATTGTGCCGTCCTTCTTCGGTACGAACAATATCGGAGCTCTCCATGGTGATGAACTAGATTTGATGAAGCCTTTGTCCTGCAGGTCCTCAACTTGCTTCTTCAGTTCTGCCAGCTTGCTGTTGTTGACTCTATAGACATGTTGTGAAATGGGCTCCGCTCCTGGCACCAAATCTATAAAGAATTCAACATCTCTGTCTGGCGACAAGCCTGGCAACTCCTCTGGAAATACATCCAGGAACTCCGCTATCAGAGGATGTGGCAACTCCTCTTCTTCCATCCTGGCTCCGCAAAAAGTGCTTATGCTCTGCTCCGCTGCTCCTCTGGCGACCTCGAACTCCAGCTCTCCTGGTGGTCGAAATATCACTCTGCCTCCATGACAATCTATAGTAGCATGGTTCCTACTCAACCAGTCCATTCTGAGTATAATATCGTATCCCGGAAGTGGCATGACGAGTAAGCACACGCTCAACTCTCAGCCTCCCAATGATACTCTCCGATCCTTACAATAATCACGGACTAGAATAATGCCTCCGCCAGTCGTGATCTTGCAAGTCCTATCTAATGGTTCTGCCTCTAAATGATGCTTAAGGGCATAAGATACAGACACAAAACTATGGGAAGCGTCAGAATAGAATAATGCAAGTTATGGAATAGAATCGAGAAGAACTGAATCTGTAATCACGTCTCCGGCTGGCTCGGCCTCCTCGACCGTCATGGCGTATGCTCGCCCCTGGGGTGCACCACTCTACTGCTGCTGGTGCTGAGCAAACCTCTGCTGCTGCGGTAGAAGTAGAGGTCCCCTCTACTGGCCTCCTGGTATAGTAGGTACCCTGGCTGGTCCCCTCTGAACGGCTGCTCCACCCTGACCTGGATGAGTCTGGATAGATGGACAATCCCTTAGCTGATGTGCTGATGATCCACAGGACAAGCATGTACCCAACCTCTTCCTGCAGATGTCTCTATTGTGTCCTGCCTTCCCGCAGTACGCATACTAAACAATCATAAGGGAAAAATATGATACCCACATAAATCAAGGCCTGTTGGCTCATGGAACTGAGGTATAATTCACCTCAAAATTTGGAAAGTTTGCTGAACTTAGCCTAAAATCTAACATACACATGCAATCAGATACCAATATGTTATGTATTCGACCCTAGTTAAAGTAATAGCAGCAGGAAATTCAGTAGCTATTTGAACTTCCTGATACCCAAAACAGAGGCAAGGATACTAACTGTCAGCAACTCATTTCTTAACTGGAATGAGATGCTACAACTAGCTCTTAACTAATGCTACCTGATACCCACACAAGTTTACATAGACACATAATTTGGACTAATACACACTGGTATCTCCCTACTCACTGACTGAACCTGGGAGCCCCATAGATGCAGGCACTGCCCATGTATCATCTGCCTCAGGTAACAGCCTCTCCTCCTCTCTACTACTAACACCAATACACTCATTAGAGTATAGACTGATACCAACACCTATGCCAACCCCTTGCACAAACTAACAGTCAGTTACACTGCGAACTCGACCCAATGAACACTGGGACTGACTGTGTGATACACTCTTGCAGTGATCACCTGGAGACACAATACTCAATGATACTTAACCTTGATACTGACACATAAATACTGATATCCAGATACTCTCACAGTGTCACCTATAATTCACTGATACTAATGCTCAATAGAACACCATATTCACACTGATACATGGAGAACTCACTGAAATAAAGCCCCCCCCACTGACACTGATACACTGAACCACAGTGTCAATGTCATAACTCACTCACACACCCCTCACTGACCGAGACACGACTGATACATTATACACTGTCATAAAATCCCTATCCACTACTATGTGAGGAACTCGATTCTTATTTCCCCCAATCTGAATCCTATACAAAGGCACAAACACCTCTAACACTAATTACCTACTGATATTGACACAGGCAACACACGACTGGTCACAGTATCAGGAAATTGATACTGCATATCAGACACATGAAACCTGACTCACAGATACAGTCTCCCACTCACTACACAGTTTCCATACACTCGACACTCACAATAACTTACCTGTCTGCTGTGGCAATTAGATGCCTAACACTCGAGCCACTGAGGTTATCACTACTGACCCCCAGTATTAGTCCTCCTACCATAATACCAAATCCCCCAAGTACATAACCTCACTTGGACCTTAATACTCCAGTATGTCCAACTGCTCACAGAGAAAACTAAACTCACATAGACAATTTTACACTGAAACCAAGTACTCACAGTTCACACACATAGTAAACTCGACTGATACTCAGTTTATACTCACTGAGATATACACAGACATACTGAGACAAATCTGTTCACTCAAAACTCTCTGCTCAGAGGTGATACACAATACAGCACTTGACATACACACTGACTGAACTGATACTCCCACATCCACCATTCCATACTCCTTCTACCCCAACACAGGTACACTGTACTGTGAGGAATCCCGACTGCACAGTGAACTTCCCTATGGTGTATTCCCTACTCTAAAAGACACGATTCCATCAATGCACATACGTGCATATACATATATATATTATTCATCAAAAAATACAAGATTAGAATTGACTGAATAGCTATTCACCCTACTAAACATATCATCAAACACTTAGTATGCTGAAATTGGGTTCCACATGGTATTCATGATTACCCACTCTTCAAACCCTAAATCAAAACCAAACCTCTATGTACATGATGCGAACATGCATGAATACATATATCTAAAATTAGGGCTCACGAAAATTGGGGAAGAATGTATCATAGGATCACAAAACCCTAAAATCATCTATGACTCCATGGAAAATCCTTATGCAACCCAAAGAGTCATTCCTAATTCATATGGTGGGCTCATAATGGCCAAACAATAATTAAAACAGAATTAAATAATATTTTAATTTGGATTCTCACCTATTGGGAGATAGATTCCCAATGTAGTTTCTCTTTCTCCAAGCCCCCTTGGTCCAAGCTCTTAGATCTCTCTTGATGGAGAAGGAATGAGGGTTTCTAGGGCTAGAAATCCTGAAATTTGAGGAAGGGAAATTGATTTCTAAGTGGAGGCTATATTTAGGGTTTTCTTCATGAATGAAGAAGCTTGAGGGAGGCTCCATCTCATTATATAGGACTAGGGTTAGGGTTAGGGCTTCTAATACAAAGAGTCTACTTTACCCTTCATGACTTGTCATGAAGAACTAATTAATTAAAGGGGTTTATATTTGATAAGCAACAAAAGAAATAAAACGAGGTTTATACGAAATCCGCTCTTTGGTTTACAAACAAGAAGTATAATTAATCCTATACGAGGATGTCAAGTACAATTTTTAATCTGGGTAAATATTGCTATAGGAGTCTGATCTGCAGTCGATCACTTTATCCCTTGGACCACACGATGATGAAGAAGTGATGTAGAAGACAGAAAAAGCTTCGAAGATTGCAAAGGGGAGTGGATGCTCAATGCCAAAGTCGTCGATCACTACTCTCTGTCTAAGCTCTGAATCTTTTCTCTACGTTCTCCAAGTTTTTTGACCTTTTTTCTCCACCCTGTTTTGTCAACCTCGGACCTCTGTCAATAGAGGTCTCTATTTATAGGGCTTTATGACAGTAACCATCCAATCGGCATAGAAGCCGGACAGTGGAGAGTATGACACTTTTTATGCGACGGTTACAATATCCGTTACCCACGTGTAAATGATCTTCTGAATTTGCGTGTGATGCGTGTCCCAATGAGGGATAATACGTATAACGACTGTGAAGATCACGACATAAAAGCCACATAGGTAATTATCCCTCGCGTAGAAGAGGTTGGCGTAGAAGCCAATAACTGTCACTATGGTGTAGAAGCCAAGTAGTCATCAAACTGGCGTAGAAGCCAAGTAGGCGTAGAAGCCGAATAGGCGTAGAAGCCTTATGCTGCGTAGATAGGTAGCTAGCGTGGAAGATAGCTGATCCTCCTTCCTTGACTGAGGCCTTGAGCGAATTCTGGACAAAATAGCCTTAATACGCACCAATGCAAAAGTAGCCTGAGTCGGCGTATTTCAGGGAGATAGCGTATATCGTGCTCCTCATAGCTGAAAATAGCTCGGTGGTGTAATGCGCAAAAGCGATGATGTGGACGTCTTTAGCGGAAATTATGGCTTTTGGAGATATAATCAAATCTCTTGCATTAAATGCAGAGATCTGCCCCCATCCTGTGCATTAAATGCAGAGGCGTGTCTCGAAGATCTGCCACCATTCCGAGCATTAAATGTAGAGGCATGTCTCGAAGATCTACTACCATTCCGAGCATTAAATGCAGAGGCATGTCTCAAAGATCAGCCACCATTCCGAGCATTAAATGCAGAGGTGTGTCTCGAAGATCTGCCACCATTTCGAGCATTAAATGCAGAGACGTACCTCGAGTTTTGCACGAGAGCAGCTTTTGACGTGGCAGTCTATTTGTCTTCTGCGGAGCATAAAAAGCTCACGTCTGCCTGTGTAAAACTAGGCAGCGTATTCCCTTGCATTCGTGAAAGCACTTTACGCAAACGAAATATCACTAAACGACAGTTTGGGTTGCTGTGCCGCACCATCATTGCAACCATCATCTAGATAGTCGTGCAGTACTCTTTGTCAGGATTCAGACATCAGGTTTATTGCATGATTTGACCGGCTGAAGCAGCCTGGACATACTGCATTACACGGATAGTCCTTGAGCTTATATTTTACGCTGTGCTTAGCAAGAAAGCTCTGTTGTACGCCGATGACTTTGAAGTTATATTTTATGCTGCCCAGTACTAAAATGCTACGTATGACTCTTCAGCATATTTTTCATGCTTCTACAAGACCCCCTTCAAAGTTTTCAAATTTCTCATAATTTGAAACACTTTGAATGAAGCATGAAACGGTCAAGTCTGACTCGTTCTTCAAGGCTGATTTCTTGGCAGATTATTGGGAATTTGTTGGGATTCGGTGTGTTCTATTTTGCCTATATAAAGGCAGAGGAGTTAATATGTTTTTCCCATATTTCCTTCACCACATAGAGATGATTGCCGAAGTTCGTCGGGTCGACTTGAGGAAGAAGAAGACCATGTTCTTCCAGCATGTAAGGAACCGAAAAAGAAGGCGTCTTCGAGCAAATATCCTCTGCAACGATGGATCATGGAAGGATATCATAGCTTTCTTTGCTCGGGATAATCAGCAACTTCATATGGCGATTCGTCCAGGAGAGAGGAAGGGTCACATTAGATCACACAGCTTGCAAGCTATATTTTCTCCTGTCGTTCGTGGACGAGAGCAGACAAACTAGCTCTGTCCTCGAGTGTTGAGTTGGGTCTAAAACCTCAACTCAATTTGTCATGGCGTATGGAGGACGGGCTCTGAATAATTTAGGCAAGCCCAGTTTTGTATCCTCCCGCCATTAATTATTTTCTTGTTAATCGGCTGCGGAAACCGACTAACTGCTGAAGAAGACGGAAGAAGATCTCCACCAATACGAGAACCTGCCAGAACAGATTCTTGGGGTGACCTTTCGATGAAGGTGAGGAAATCCTTTGTAGACGGGATTTCCCTCATGTGTAATAATGAAAATGAAGAAAAAACCCTTTGTGGACTGGATTTCCCTCATATGTAATCATAATTTAATAAAATTATCTTCTTTTGTGCATCTGATTATTTGCCATATCTTTTGCTGTGATGAAGTCTGAATAGGTGTAGCTTCGACACGTCTGAATAACTTTACGCCGACTCTGATAGAAAGAGTACTAGGTCCCGTCCTGTCTTTTATGCATAACTGAAGATGCGTAGAAAGCCGCTTAGCATTTAAGTCGAATATTCGAACTGTCCTGCTATTAGGAATGAGGAACTGCGTATAATTCTGAACTGTCACTTCTGATAAGAAGAATTTTTGTTCAGACCATTATCTTCAAGAATGATTTCCCAAAAATCCCTTGAAATAGGGCGAGAAATGGCTGTCAAAACTGAGTCGCCATCTTTAACTATAGATGAAATATTCAGACTGGATTCTGGATGAACTTCCAATCGACCCTAGAAGAAGAGTCATTTTTAAAGTTGAACTCTGTATGCTTCGGGTACTTGGGATATTTTGAGGCCAAGAAGGGGCATCCTCTGCGTGAACCCTTGCAATTGACCGCCTTGAGATTTGTTCGTATATACACACACTCTGGCCTGCGTATTTTCAGATATAAGGAGAGTCATAGATCTGTAAATGTGGATATGCGTAGCCTCTCGAGCGTAAAAGCTGCTGAGTATAAGAGCATCCGGGCATAGAAACTGTGGATTTGTAGCCTCTGAAAAGAAAATCTTTCGAGCGTGAAGTTGTGGATTTGTTACCTCTGAGCGTAAAAGCTACTGAGCGTAAAATCATAGATTTGAACCTTCTGAGCGTGAAGTCATAGGTTTGTAGCCTCTCGAGCGTAAAACCTACCGAGCATAAAAGCATCCGAGCGTAAAACCATAGACTTATAGTCTCTGAGCGTAAAACCGTAGATTTGTAGCTGTCGAGCGTAGAAAGCACCTTGGCGTAAAACCACGAATCTGCTTTACACGAAAACTTTTTGAATTCGCTGACTGTCCGCCTTCCCTGAGTAATAGGATGACGTAGTCCCCAATCATAACCGAATATTAAATATCGGATTTGGTTAGGGATTCGAGGAGTCCATCCGAACTCTATATATATCCCAAGGCTTTGAGAGAGAAGACTCTTCACCTGTCTTTTGCAAAAGAAAGCTTTCGTCTTTTTGAGTTCTCTCCTTCGTTTCCTCTGAGCAACCTGAGTCTTCAGCAATGGCACCAAAACCAATCTCCTCTTCTAAAAAAAAGAAGGCTGACTCTTCTTCTCGCTCTTCTGCCCAAGCAAGAGCGACTTTCGTCGGGCAAGGTGATCCTCATTCTGAACGAAGTGTCCCGCCGACAAGTTGTGCGCCGGGCGTTATAGGTAATGCTCTTGGGACGATAAGAACGAAGAAAACCCTTCGCACACGTTGTACGTGATCGCGCTAGGTCGTCTTCTGTGCTGATAGCCTCTTCGAGGAAGATGATGAACAAAGATGTTTCATCTTTTACGCCCACATTTCTAATGTATCAGCGTAAAAACTCTATATTTTTGCAGTCTGGTTTAAAAGCTTTGACTGTTGAAACTTGGTGTATACCATAAACTTCGAGTATTATGCTTCTGGATGAGAATTCCTGCGTAATAACTCTAACTTTGGCAGTCTGGCGTAAAACACAGACTGTCAGGTTTTTTGTGTATACTGCCAGTCTTGAATTTTACGCCTTGGAAGAAGATTCCAGCGTAGAAGATCAAGTTTTTACAGTCTTGGCGTAAAAGCACAGACTGTTACCTTTTGGTATATGCTGCAAGATTGTGAGGTCTAGTATAGAAACTGACATATTTTTCTTATATTTTATAGTTAACTTACATATGTCTCCGTTGGCCGAGGTGATGGGTTTTGCTGCCGGGATGCTGCATTCCAATTACCTGGAGGATTTATTCCATGTGACATTTCCTATTTCTGGACCCCAATATCCTGAAGGAAGGGGAATCCTGATATCATCTCAAGGAGAGCGGATGCTGTTGAGCATGATCAACGGAGAGCCCCTGGCATATATAGACGGGGCACAATATATAAAACCGACTTTTTTCTTCGGGGACATGATTGACAAACAATCCCAGACGAAGCCCAAGAAAGAACTTTGGGTTTTCCCTGCCGGGGGCTTGGTCATGTACCTGCCCAAGATGCTGAGAGACTACCCTATCTCGCCATTCTTCCATGCCACACATCCCAGGAGGATGTCGTGGACCCAGACTCCCAATCTTCATGGCCAGCCGAGGAAGATATTTTACCAGAAAGGATCTGACCAAGGGTCATTTGTCAGCCGTCCTTCCGGCTCTGTGATGCCTTTCAGGGGATTGTATCCGGGCGGTGTCCCGAGTGAAGACACTTCACTTCTCCAACAAGTCCAACTACCGACTGTTTAGGATAATAAACGAAAAAAGATTTGATGAATGCGGAAAACGAGGTCTTGTACGAAGACCCACCCTTCTTTTATGTTTACAAACAAGATTGTACAAATTTGATCCTACACGAGGATGTCTAAGTACAATTTATTTAATCTGGGTGAATATTGCTATAGGTGTCTGATCTACAGTCGATCACTTTAGCCCTTGGGCCACACGATGTTGAAGAAGTGTCATGGAAGACAGGTAGCAGCTTCGAAGGTTGCTGAAGAGGGTGGATGTCCGATGCCAAAGTCGTCGATCCCTTCTCTTTGCCTGAGCTCTGGATTCTCCTTTCTTTCTCTCTCTCTTTCTCCCCTTTTTCTCCAATTTGTCGACCTATTTTTGATCGTTCCACCTTGTCCTCTATTGATAGAGGTCTCTATTTATAGAGTTTTAGGGACAGTGACCACTCAGTCGGTGTAAAAACCGAGTAGTGGAAAGTACAGCACCCTTTTACACAACGGTTAAAATAACCAATGCCTGCGTATAGATGATCCTTTGAATGCGTGTGTGACGCGGGTCCAACTAAGGGACAAAATGCGTATAACCGCTACAAATATCACGGCGTAGAAGCCACGTAGGTAGGTATCCCTCGTGTAGAAGAGGTTGGCATAGAAGCCAATGTCTGTCACCATGGCATAGAAGCCAAATAGTTATCAAACCAGTATAGAAGTCGAATAGGCGTAGTAGCCGAGTAGGCGTAGAAGCCGAGTGGTCATAGAGGCCGAGTGGGCACAGAAGGCCGAATGGGCGTAGAAGCCGAGCATGCACCGAAGCTGAATAGGCGTAGAAGCCGAGTAGGCACCGAAGCTGAATAGGCATAGAAGCCGCTGCGCATCATGCCAGAGTGATGATGTGGACGTCTTTAGTCAAAATTATGGCTCTTGGAGATAATCAGATCTCTTACATTAAATACAGAGATCTGCCTCCATCCTTGAATCTTGTGCGAAGAGTAACCAATGTCGTGGCAGTCTGTTCGTCTCTGCGGAGCGTAAGAAGCTCACGTTTGCCTGTGTCAAACTAGGCAGCACATTCCCTTGTATGCGTAGAAGCAGCTCTCGCAAAGGGGATGTCACTAAATGACGGTTCGGTGACATTTAATTAAATCTTCTGCATTAAATGTGGAGATCCGCCATCATCCTGCGCATTAAATGCAGAGGCGTGTTTTGAAGGTCCACTACCCTTCGGCGCATTAATTGCAGAGACGTGCCTTGAGGGCATGTCACCACTCTGTGCATTAAATGCAGAGATGCGCCTCGAGTCCCGTACGGAGTGCAGCTTTTGACGTGGCAGGCGGTTTGTCTTCCGCAGAGCGTAAGGAGCTCTCATTTGCCTGTATAAAACTAGGCAGTGTATTCCTCTGTGTACGTAAAAATGGTTTACGCAAAAGAAATGGCAGTAAATGACAGCCTGGGTTGCCGTGCCGCGCCATCATTTATGGCTGTCGCCTGGGTAGTCGAGCTGTATCCCTTTGTCAGAAGTCGATACGTCAGGTTTATTGCAGGATCTGACAGGTTCATTACAGGATCTGACAGGTTCACTTCGGAGAATATGAAGCATCCCTCGTATACTTCAATGCTGTATTGAAAGAGGATAAGTTTTACGCCATAAAGGCGATGAAGACTCTGTTTATGCTGAAGCAGCTTGGACATACTGTCCTACACGGATGGTCCTCGAGCCCATATTTTACGCTGTGCTTGGTGGAGAAGCTCTGTTTGCACGTTGTAGGCTCTGAAGTCCTCTTTTTACTCTGCTTTGCATCAATATGCTGCGTAGAGCTATCCAGCGTATTTTTTATGCTTCTACAAGACCCCCTTCAAAGCTTTTAAATTTTTTATAATTTGAAATGCTTTGAATGAAGCATGAACCGTTCCTCGTAACTCGCAACATTTCTAAATAGAGTTTTAAAACGGTCGAGGCTGACTTTATGGCGGATTCATTGGGGATCAGTGCTCTCTTTCGCCTATAAAAAGGCTGAGGAGTTCTCTTGTTCTTCCCGTATTCCCTTCGCCACTCGGATATGATCGCCGGAGTTCGTCGGGTCGATCTGAGGAAGAAGGAGATCATGCTCTTCCAGCATGTTAGGAGCCAAAAAAGATGGGGTCTTCGATCAAATGTCCTCTGCAACGATGGATCATGGAAGGATATCATAGCCTCCTTTGCTCGAGATAATCAGCAACTTTGTATGGTGGTTCTTTGGGAGAGTAGAAGAATCGTATTTCACCACTCTGCTTGCAAGTGGCACCTTCTTCCGTTACCTCCAGGGAGGAGAGCAGACAGACTAGCTCTGTCCCGGCTCGAGTGGCGGTGGTCTGTAGGAAAGCAAATTTACCCTGCTTTCCTTCTGTTGGAGGATGGGTCTATGCCCATTTTTGTATCCTCCCGCTACTGATCATCTTCTTATTCATCGACTGTGGATGTCGATGAACCGTCTTGGAAGAAGAGGAAGACCTTCACCAATGTGAGAACCTAGCAGAACAGCTTCTCGGTGCGATCTTCAGACGATGATGCGGAAGCCCTTTTTAGACGGGATTTCCCTCTTATGTAGTCATGAAAAATGAAGAAAACCCTTGTAGACTGGATTTCCCTTATGTAATCATGCTTTTAATTTTAATAAAATCGTCTTTCTTCCGTACATATGATTATGTTGCCATACTTTGCTGTGAAGTCTGAATATGTGTAGCTTCGACACGTCTGATTCTTTACGCCGACTCTGTTTAGAAAGAGTGTTAGGTCTTGTACTATCTTTTACGCATAACTAGGGATGCGTAGAAAGCAGCTTTAGCATTTCGAGTGTTCGAACTGTCCTGCTGTTTAGGAGTGAGGAACCGCGTAGAATCCTGAACTGTTACTTCTGATAAACAGGATTTCTATGTTCAGACATCATCTTCAAGAATGATTTCTCAAAAATCCCTTGGAACAGGGCGAGAAATGGCTGTCAAGCTGATTTGCCATCTTGGTAGATGAAATATTCAGACTGGAGTCTGGATGAACTTTGAATCGACCCATGAAGAAGAGTATTTTTTCAATGTTTGAACTCTGTATGCTTCGGGTACTTGGGATATCTTGAGGTCAAGAAGGAGTATCTTCTGTGTGAACTCCTGTAATTGACCGCCTTGAGGATTGTTCAGATGTACGCGTACTCAGGCCTGCATATCTTTCAGATGTGCGGGAACTCATGGAGCGCGAAATCGTAAGTTGGCAGCCTCTGAGCATAAACTAAACACCATCGAGCGTGAAATCATAGACTTATAGTTCCTGAGCGTGAAGTCGTAGGTTTGTAGCCTCTCGAGCATAAAAGCTACCGAGCACAAAGGCATCCGGGCGTAAAACCCGACTTGTAGCTGTCGGACGTAAAGCCGTAGATTCGTAGCTGTCGAGCGTAGAAAGCTCCTTAGCGTAGAACTGTAGATTTGTTGCTTCTGAAAAAAAAAAAATTCGAGCGTGAAGTCGTGGATCCGTCGCCTCTGAGCGTAAACTAAGCGCCACCGAGCGTGAGATCATCGATTTGGTATCTGCTGAGTGTGAAGTCGTAGGTTTGTAGCCTCTCGAGCATAAAAGCTACCGAGCACAAAGGCATTCGGGCGTAAAACAATAGACTTATAGCTTGCGAGCGTAAAACAGCAGATCTGTAGCTGTCGAGCGTAGAAAGCTCCTTAGCATAGAAACCACGAACCTTCTTTGCGCGAAAAACTTTTCGAATTCGCTGACTGTCTGCCTTCTCTGAATAAATAGGCTGACATAGGACCCAATCATAACCGAATATTAATTAGGGGATTTGGTTCGGGGTCCGAGGAGTCCATCCGAACTCTATATATATCCCAAGTTTCTGAGAGAAAAACTTTCCATCCGTCTTCTGCGAGAGAAAGCTTTCGACTGTTCGAGTTCTTCTCCGTTTCTTCTTCGAGTCTTCAAAGTTTCCAGTAATAGCTTCGAAACAAACTTCCTCCACTAAGGGAAAGAAGGTTGATTCTTCTTTTGGTTCCTCCGCTCAAGCGAGAGCGTCTCTGGTTGGACAAGACGAACTTTATTCTGAGCGGAGCATCCCGCCGATGAGTAGTGCACCCGGCCTGGAAGGTAGAGCTCTTGGGAAAAAGAGAATGACTGAAAATCCTTCGCACACGTTGAACGTGACCGCACTAGGTCGTCTTCTGTGCTGATAGCCTCTTTGAGGAAGATGATGCACGGAGACGTTTCATCTTTTTATGCCCACATTCCTAATGTGTCAGCGTAAAAACTCCATTTTTTCCGCAGTCGAGCGTAAAAGCTTTGATCGCCAAAAACTTGGTGTATACTATTAAAATTTGAGTTTTATGCTTGTGGATGAAAATCCTGGCATAATAACACAATTTAATTAATCTGGCATAAAGCACAGACCGTATACTGCCAATCTTGAATTTTACGTTAACGAAATGGATTCCAGCGTAAAGGCTCAAGTTTCACAGTCTCGGCGTAGAGCACGGACTGTTGATTTTTTTTTGCGGATGCTGCAAGTCCCGAAATGTCTAGTTAGGAACTGGCGTGTTTCTTTTGTACTTTTGCAGTTAACTTGCGTGAGTCTCCGCTAGCTGAAGTGGTGGGCTCTGTCGCCGGGATGCTACACTCCAACTATCTGGAGGATCTGTCGCACGTGACATTGCCTATCTCCGGGCCCCAGTATCCCGAAGGAAGGGAAATTCTGATATCGGCTCAGGGCGAGCGAACACTGCTGAATTTGATCAACGGGGAGCCCCTAACGTACGTAGATGGGGAGCAATACCTGAAGCCGGCTTGCCTCTTCGGGGACATAATTGACAAGCAATCCCAGACAAAGCCCAAGAGAGAACTCTGGGTTTTCCCTGCCGAGGGTTTGGTCTTGTATCTGCCCAATATGCCGAGAGACTACCCCATCTCGGTTTTCTTCCATGCTACCCATCCAGGAAGATATCGTGGAGGCTGAATCCCGATCTTCATGGCAAGCCAGGGAAGATCTTTCATCTGAGAGGAGCTGACCAGGGGTCGTTTGTCAGCCGCCCTTCTGGCTCTGTGACGCTGTTCAGGGGGCTATACCCGGGCAGTGTCCCGAGTAAAGACAGTTTGGTGATCCAGCCGGTTCAGTTATCGACTTTCTTTAATGATTTTATGGGGCGTGGGGGAGTATACCCTAAGGTGAACCCTCGGTGTAGCGGGTGGATCACCCCTTCAAACCTTCGATGGGCTCGCTTAGTTGATTGGGCCTTGAAGCATTTTCAGACCGAGTTAGAGAACATCGGTCTGTTTGCAGCTGTGAGTGCTACCAGTGTTGGGTTACCTCCTTACCCTAACCTGTTCCTGGCACTGATGGAGCGATATATTTCGCTCACCGAGACTTTTGCCACTCCACTGGGGGTGTTGGTATTGGCCCTGCATGAGATGGCAGAGATCTCAAGACTGCCAATGGGGGACACTCCATATGAAGAGTATGTTCCCACGAACCGGGAGCTAGGGGGTTCAGACCCTCGGGTAGTGAAGGTCTATCAGGAGTTGATGTGCCACTACCTCGCCTGTACCGCTTTTTATGAAGAGCCCTCAGATTTGGCTCACATCAGCAAATGGACGTCCTACCTCTTCTTTTACCGGTCCAGGACTGCTAAGCCGAAGAAGGTATTGGAGGGCAAGGATCTGCCTGTGAATCCCCTGAGTGTGCTTAATGCTCAGGTAGTTGACGATCTTATAGTGGATGCTGGTGCTCCGGACCGGTTCCTCGATGAAGGGACGGAGAAGTATCCTGAAGGTAATAAGGCCTATAGTTATTTGAGGCACTGTCGCAGGCCTTTGTCCAGGGAGGCTCAACTGGCTGGCTTCCTCTCTATATGGTTGCGCCGAGTAGTAGTGCCTGGCGTTGCATCTGCGGACCGCATTCACCGCAATACGCTATGGCCTGCAGTGCGTCTGGTGTTCGGAGAAAGACTGGGCTTGCTCCCTGCCATGGTGTGCCTTATATAAGCTGGCCTGAGGGCCATGACTGATGGACTGCTCGTTGATAAAATTCGGCGTGATAGCTTTCCCAGGATAGAATTACCATACCTGTATTTGATGGGGTGGTTAATTCTCCATAACCCCCGGGTGATGTCTCCCGGTTCCGGCAGTAGTTCGGGGGGTAGTTTTTTGTTGAACTACCGAAAGTCTTCCTGGAACGTGAACACAGTTATAGACTGTCGGCGGGCGCTAGGCTTCAGTCATAGTTGGAAGCTTTTCTGCACCGTCCCTCATGTACATCGCAATCTATCGGGGATTAGGCTCGAGGATTCGGGTAGAGAGAAGACCATTCTTTCTCCCGAAGCTTTTAATTGGTTGGTCTATATCAGACCATCCCATCTGCTGTACAGAAGCGAAGATTATTGCTTCTTGGAGCCCTACTTGCTCAGTCGGTTTGCCCGGCAGTTTGGGTATGATCAATTGTACGTGGGCAATGCCGTCACCAGCTTCAGGTCCAGAGGTAGACTCATTGATGGAGCGAGGGGATGGCGATATTTTATTATGGGCTGCACTGGGGCAATTTTTATCGTGCCCGTCGTTACACTCTCCACGGAGCTGCGCATCCTGCATTCGTATACCTAGTTCTTTGTGGCAACGAACACCTTCTATCGTGATTTTGATATACATGGAAGATTTAGGGTGCCCTCTTCCAAGCCTGGGGGAAGAGTTGAAGTCCCCTCGGTTTCTTCCGACGAGGGTGAGGAGTCTGTTACCCCGGATGAGCCTCTATGTCGGTCCCTAGGGGTGAAGTACCTCCGCCTGCAGGGGCTTTGGTAGTTCTTGGGAAGCGAAGGGCTCCTGCTCCTAAGAAGACTTCCCCTCGTAAGAGGAAGAAGAAGATGGTAAATCGTTCTCTCAGGATTCCTGGCATTGAGGCTCCTGGAGGTGAGCTTGCATCTCCCCGTGTTGGGGACGATTCTTTGATTGGAGGTTCCTCGCCTTTTAGAGAGGGACCTTCTACAGTTCCGACTGGTGGAGCCGGAGAATCTCAGCTGGATACTGGTGTCGCGGCTATTGCTTCAGGTAGTGGAGCAAGGTCGCCTTCGGGGCTGAGTATAATAGAGTTCCGTATACCTCTA
This sequence comes from Iris macrosiphon, assembly GCA_036927795.1. Taxonomy (NCBI): domain Eukaryota; kingdom Viridiplantae; phylum Streptophyta; class Magnoliopsida; order Asparagales; family Iridaceae; genus Iris; species Iris macrosiphon. The sequence continues at coordinate 102,104,856 of JAYESA010000015.1, read as the reverse complement.
GCCGGATCGGCATCGGGAGGGACTTCCGCCGCGCCTGTGAGCGCACCTAGCGCGATTCCAGCTGATGAGCCTCGGTTGGATTTTGAGGAGGACTTGGAAGACTATCTGTCAGCTTCTGTTAGCAGACCCCCTTTCCCAGGTATGACAGCTCGCCTAGCATCATTAAGAAATGATTAGCTATACAGGCTGCGGATGTGACATATATGCCGTCGGCCACGGGTAAATATCGTTTTCACGCCTTTTCTTTTAGGAAAGTTAATATTATGCTGACATTAACTTCCTTTCGTCCTCCTTTCAGGGGAAGACCTCTTCGGGGAGGGCAGTGTAGAAGCGCCCTTTGGCTCTGGCGGTGACACGGATGTGGCTGATTTTAAAGAGGAAGCATCTTCGGGTGCCGGCTCGCCTGTCGACGAGGTTCCGATATCTCAAGAGCAGGACGAGCTTGTCATTGTGACAATGCCTCCTTTGAGTATGCTGGTATCTTCGTCCGGTGTTGGTGCTTCTTCTTTCGTAGCACCACCTGTTGAGGCGACGGCCGTGGCAACATCGTCTGTGGTTATTCCTGGAGGGGAAGTCGCCACGATCGCGGACACTCCCCGCGTTCATGCAGACCTAGTTGCGCTGATCGAGCAGTACACCGGTATCTTCTACACCACTTTGAGAACGCTAATGTCAATGGTGTTGGCGAAGAAGCTGGACTTTGCGTCACTGAAGAGGTTCTCTCAATTCTTGATTGAGGCAATCAGGGAATTCGGTGATACCAGGGTAGCTGATGCGTTGGAGGCGATGGTTAATGGTTTGGAGCAACCCATTAACGAATACCTGCAGCTAGCTCGAGACAACATTGAAGCTCTGGTCCAGGCCAGATACGACTCCTTGACTGCGCATCTTATTGAAAAAAAGGAAGGTCTAAATAAATTCATTGAGACTAACCAACAGGAGATGGACAAAGGAAAAGTCGTTTTGGAGGAGACTATCGCCCTTCAAACGAAGTGCCAGGCCGAGCATGACGGCAATGTTGTGAGGGTCTGCAAACTGGAGACAAAGCTTGCTCAGGCGAAGGAGTGGGCTTCTCAGTCGTCGGAAGTTCTAGATGTGGTAAATGGCTGACTGGTCGCAGCACAACAGAACTTGGCGAGTGTAGGAGTCGCCCGTGCTGGTCTCCTTCGGGCTAGAGCCGAACTGTCCCTCCTAATAGATGACGAGGCACGGTTGGAGCGGGTCCGCGCTGATGTCTTGGATTCCGGGGCTGAGAGGATGGCCGTACTGGCGCAGCAGCTTCGCGACCTGACCGCTCCCCCTTCCTGATGTACTTTTGCTTTTGCTTTTCAAATATACTTTCGCTCTTTTCTGGGAATAATAAAGAGGCTTTTTATCTGACTTTGTGGACCCATCATTTTGAAACATAAATGACAGGTTTGGGTGAAAGTAATATTAGAGGTGGTATGGACATGATATACTTTCGGTATGCTTTAGCAGAGCATATCTATTCAGAGGTCATATGGACATGATAGAATATGATCCAACTAGTTTCGTTTTGGAAGTAGTTTTGTTAGAATGAGATTACCTTATTCCACTTGAGCAGAGAAGGTTTAAGCATAGTACCTTTTCAGGAATTTGCTATTGATAGGAGCCATTAGCAGGTCTCCATTAGGCTGGGCTAACCTGTAAGCGCCGTTTGAGAATGTTGTCTCGATCACGTAAGGGCCTTCCCATTTGGGCTGGAATTTGCCTTTACTCCTGTGAGTAATAATCATCGACCTTCTTATAGCTAAAACTAGCTCGCCGACTTTGAACACTCTTTCCTTTACTTTTTGATTAAAAGTTCTGGAAATGCGTGCTTGGTAGAGCGCGATGTGCTGCTGAGCTTGGAGGCATTTCTCGTCTAATCCTTCTAGCTCTTGAAGTCTTAACAGGTCATTCTTTTCTCGAGTTAACTCGTTAGCCACGGCTACCCTGAGTGACAGAATTTGAATTTCGATAGGAAGGACTGCTTCACTCCCGTAGACCAATGAGAATGGCGTACAACCTGTCGGTGCTCATACCATGGTGCGGTATGCCCAAAGACATTCTCCCAGCTTCTCATTCCAATCTCGCTTGTTTGAAGAGATGAACTTCTTCAAGAGTTTGATAATGGTTTTGTTGAAGGCTTCCGTTAACCCATTAGCAGCTGGATAATATGTCGTGGAGGCCATATTTCGTATCCGATTTTTATCGCAAAATTGGTGGAACGCATGGCTGATGAACTGGGGCCCATTGTCATGGATTATCCTTCGGGGAACTCCAAAGCGATAAATAACGTGATGCTTGATGAAGCTGGTCACATTAGACAACTTTACCTCAGCAAGAGGGATCGCCTTTGCCCATTTGGAGAAGTAATCCGTGATGGCCAGTATGAACCGGTGACCTCTAGAAGAAGACGGGTGAATAGGACCAATGATATCCATACCCCATGCTTCGAAAGGCCCTGATGCAACTGTAGGATATAGATGTTCGGACGGTTGATGTATGAAGTCTGCATGAACCGGACAGGCTCTGCATCGTCTGGCATACTGGATTGCGTCTGCGATCATAGTGGGCCAGTAATAGCCCATTCTCCTGATACGATCCTGTAGCTTAGGTCCAGGTTGATGCGCCCCGCACACGCCGTCGTGAGCTTCACGGATAATCCGCTGTGCTTCATCACCAGAGAGACATCGTAATAATAGCCCGTCATAAGACCGGCGATATAGGCATTATGACAATGCGTCAAAATAGAAGCGTAATGATCGTCTTTTGACAGATATTGATTCTTTAGGGTCTTCTGGCAAGATTCCGTATGCTACAAAATCTATAAAGGGACTTCTTCAGTCTCTCTTGGGAGGATCTGTGTCCACCGTGTAACTGCATTCGATGTGAATGTTGTTTTTCACACAGAATAAGTCTCTGTTAAGAAGGATTACCGAATTCTGCCTTCTTATAGGGGTAGCTAAATCTGCAGCTAGACTGGCTAGGGCATCAGCTTCCAGATTCTGAGATCGAGGTACATGCTCTAGGAAGAAACCTTTGAACGTCATGGCTATCTCGACCGTTGCTCGGTGATAGGGGATGATGTCGGGATTCCGGACTTCATATATTCCTCTGACTTGGTTGACGATCAGCAGAGAATCACCGAAGGCTTCCAGAGATTCGACCCCCAGCTCTTTAGCGACTTGGAGCCCGATTAGTAGAGCATTGTACTCCGCCACATTGTTAGAACAGGGCTCGCTAAGAGAATATGCTCAGTAGATAACGAGTTTATCGGGAGTGACTAGGACGATCCCTACTCCTGAAACCACGTTTCCCCTAGGGCCAGTCCTGGAGGCGCCATCGAAGAACAGTTGCCATGCATCGACTTTCGTTGCGAAATTACACTCTACAACTTCGTCGGGAATGTCCTAGTACAGTTTGGAGGCCTCCGGGATCGGATGAACAGCTAAAAAGTTAGCCAATGGATGGCCTTTGACGGACTTCTGAGGGACGTACACCATATCATATGGCGTTAATAACATCGCCCAAGTTGCGAGTCAGGAATTAAGAACAGTTGGCTTGCTCATTAGTACCCGTAGAAGATTAATCCTGGAGATGATGTGAATGGTTTGGCCCGTGATATAGTATCGCATTTTCTGGATTGCGAACATCAGGGCCAAGCATTCTTTCTCTACCGGGTTGTACCGGTGTTCGGCTCCGACCATCATCCTGTTGAGGTAGTAAATAGCCTGCTCATGGCCCATATCGTTCTTTTGTGCGAGAAGAGCTCCCAGAGAATGATCCATTGCTCGAACGTATAGCACGAATGGTCTTCCTATGACGGGAGGTACCAAAACTGGTGAACTAGTGAGGTAGCGCTTGATATCCCCGAACGCTTCCTGACAGGCTTCGTCCCATACGAAGGATACACCTTTCTTCATGAGGCGCGAAAAGGGTTGGCATCTCCCGGAGAGGTTGGATATGAATCTTCGGATATAAGCCAGACGACCTTGAAATCCCCTGAGTTCTCTCAGATTGTGGGGCGGTCGCATTTCTAAGATGGCCTTGACTTTATCAGGGTCCACTTGAATGCCTTTGGCGGTGATGACAAATCCCAGAAATTTACCGCTAGATACCCCCAGAAAGAACTTTGTAGGGTTCATTTTGAGTTGATGTTGGCGCATCAATTCAAATACTGTCTTTAAGTCTTGGATGTGATTATCCCTCAGGCGGCTTTTGACAGCTACATCGTCCACGTAACACTCTACTGTCTTGCGTAAATGCTTATGGAATATGTTACTCATAGCCCGTTGGTACGTAGCCCCGGCATTCTTTAATCCGAAGGGCATGACCGTATAGCAATATACCCCCAGTGGTATCCGAAAGGCGGTATGCTTCTCGTCTTCAGGATGCATCTTGATCTGATTGTATCCCGAGAATCCGTCCATGAAAGACATACGTTCAAAACTGCATGTATTGTCGATCATGACATCTTTGATGGGAAGAGGGAACTCATCCTTGGGGCAGGCTGCGTTCAGATCTCTGTAATCGATGCAGATACGTATTTTCCTATTCTTCTTTATGACCGGGACAATATTGGCGACCCAGTCGGGATGTTGTTCCTCACGGATAAAGCCGCAGGCTATCAACTTCTTGATTTCAGCTTCAATGGCGTCCATCATGTCCGGGCGGAACCGACGTTGGTGCTGCTTCACAGGCTTTGAATCGGGCAGTACGTTGAGTTTATTAGTAGCCATCTTTGGATCAAGACCTGGCATATCCTCATAATTCCACGCAAAGACGTCGATATACTCTTTTATCAGCTGGGTAATTTATTCCCTTTCTTCTTCGGAAAGGTTGTTACTGATAAATATCGGCTTGGGTAAAAGTTCATCCCCTACGTCAATCTGGATAACTTCATCTTTAGTGGGAGGTTCTCTTTGCTCGAAGCCTGTGAAGCATTGTGTATCCATCTGCTGAGCCCAAGCGTCATTCTCGAATGGTTTAGATTTTTGTTCGTCTGATTCGAAGGAATCCGTCGCTACCATATTTGCTGATAATGTTTGCTCGAGAGCGTGAGATGAGTCAGAGAGCGATGAGCCATCTTGAAAAGGGGAAAAGATATCCTCATCTGATGTGGAAGTCGTAAGGGAGGTGGCATACCCTAACCCAAAACGGGTTTGTTGATAGTGGGGATTGCCGAGCAGCGGTGTTCGTCTACCTTTCCCGTAGTTGAGACCTGGTTCCATCTTCAAGTTGTAACCCATATTTTGCATGATCTTCAAGGCTTGCGGGCTGTACCTGTGAACTTGCATTTCACCATAATCGTCATCGAAGGAATCCTCTTGTATAGTCTGTTCGTTGTGCATGCGGCCGAAGACTACTGAACGCTGACCGTTGCGGGCAGGTGGAACAATGAAGATAGAATCCTCATGTGGTCCATATATCATGGTGACATTGGATGATGACGCCACTTCCCACATGTACGGATGATAGGAATCTATAGCTGCAAAGAATTTTCGTGCTATAGGCTCTATATCGTCATGGGGAGAGGGTTCCTGATTTGGAATCCGAACGTCAATATACTAGAAAAGAGGTCCATTGTTTTTATCAGAAACTGCATTCCTGGTTGCATTTATATCACTCGGCTGCTTGTTGCGCCGAAGGTTGATGATTAAGGGCGGAGGCTTCTGGTTCAGAGTGATCACTAGAGGATCACCCCCTTTCCCTGACCTGGTCTTGTTCAGGTAGATAGCCATAGGCCCTGTAGCTTTTGGACGGGTAGTCCGTCCTTTCACCTTGATTGACAAAGGTTGCTTGGCAGAAGGTTCTTCAGGCTCCCGGTGGGATTCCTTCTCTGCTTGGGCTGACACCTCTTCCGTGTAGTCTTGAGAGTATAACACGGCGTCGGAGTAGTAGGATTCTACTCCTTTAAACGGTTTTAGGTCAGCAACCTCCGTTTGTACTGTCCCTTGGGCGTCTACATATTTGAAGCATTATTGTAGAGTCGAAGGAACGATGTTGTGGTCGTGGATCCATGGTCTTCCCAGCAGGATATTGTAGGACACCTCTGAATCGATGACGTAGCATGTAGCCACCGATCTGAGGTTGCCAATCTGGATCCTCAGGCAAATTTTTCCCAACGGCTTACTTCTTCCGACGTTGAAACCCACGATAGTAGTGGTGGTGTAAGCCAGTTCGCTGGTAGGAATCCTCAGCGGTCTGAGCAGACTATGAGGAATGATGCTGATTGAGGATCTCGAATCTATGTGAATCCGGTCGACCTCCATGGAACTGACATACCCGGTGTGGTAGAGGGGTCTGTCATGCCTGTTATGTTTTAACAGCATGTCGTCTTGAGTGAAAGTGATGTTTGGGACCACCTCCATCACACTATGGCATCGAGGATACGCCACGGGTTCTTCATCGGGGGACTTGAGTTGGGTCAAGTATGTATCCGCCTGCATCAATGCTTCACTCAGGGCTAGACGAGTGTCTTCGGAGAGCCTGAGTAGCTCGAAGATAGACAACCTGGCCGGTGTATTAGCCAGTTGGGCCAAGATGTCAAAGTTGTACGGCTTCTCTAAACCTTTGTTTTGAATGTTTTTCACAGGCTTATCGAAGCGCACTTCTTTTTGCTTCCCCTTGTCCGTCGAAGTTGGTCTCGAAGGACCGGCCTCTGGTACCGCGGGCTCCGGTTCTGAAGGCTTGGCAGCTGAGGCGTCTGCAGGTGCATCTTCCTGACTTGCTCCGTAGTCCTTGAGGTAAGCCTTCCCTGAACGGGTTGTTGTGGCCAAAACCTCGTCTTCGTCTGATGTCAAAGAAGTTGCAACCATGTGGCAGGGCTTACATTTGGAGTTCTTCCTAGACTTAGCTTTAGTAGCATTAGTCTCTTTTTTGAGCTCCGATACCAAGTCTGGGTGTACCCACATAATCTCGCCTCTCTGGGTAGTTAGTGGTAACAGATCGTGATTTTGACCCCTAGCCGGAGGGAGATTAACGATGTTCATCGTTGTCCGGGAAATAGGCGTAACACCGTCCGGTACTTCTTGGGGAGGCAGATTGCCAAATTGCAGAGAGATCATGTTGGCCGTGACCGTCTTCTCGCTATTGCGCAGGGTGATGGATTTAGCATCGATCAGCTCTTGGATCTTTCTTTTTAGTATGTAACACGCCTTTGTTGGGTGGTGTACGTAAATGTGGAAGATGCAGTACTTGGGGTTATTGGAACTGCCGACTTCATTGGGCTGCCTCTCCTCCGGAAGGGTAATCTTGCCACTTTTGACGAGACACTCGAATATACTCGGAATATCATCGTCGTCGAAAGAGTATACTTCGACGGGCCTGGAAGTCACGGGTTTCGTCTGCGCGGTTGCCACAGTCTTCTGTCTGGACGTATTGATTGCCAGAGCTTCTTTTCATTTGGAACTGCGAGGATGGTCACCGTTGGGGGATGACCTCTTGCCTCTGTCAGAGGTAGAGATCACGATGCCATTGGCATGCGCCTTGCGACTATTGTCCTCGGCGGCTACCGCTGAGATGATGAACGAGGGCCAGTCATGGAACTGATATGGTCCTGTGAACATCGAGATCACGGAAAGAAGGTTCTTTCTTCAAATGTCCACCAATACTGAGTCTGGAACTCCTGGAGGCATCTGTAAAGTGGCTTGACGAAAACGTTCGACGAAGGTGCGAACGTCCTCCTTCTCCCTCTGCTTGACTTCGATGAGAGAGGACATAGACATGTCCATTCCTCCCTCGTAGAATCGTGTAAAAAATAAAGCCTTAAAGTCTTCAAAGGAACTAATGCAATTGTCTGCCAGGCTGCGGTACCACTGGTAAGCTACTCCCGAGAGACACCCCTTGAACACCCGGGTGAGGAGGGCGTCATTCCCTTGTAGCAACACCGTCATCATACTGAAATAGTTCATGTACTGACTTGGTGATATTTTTCCCTCGAACAGGGCCATGGTCTGAGGTTTGTACCTCGGAGGAAAAAGGACCTCCTCCCAGATAGCTGTGTATGGCTGGTTGATTCCTAATTTCTTGAGCTAATCTTTGTGCTTCAAGGCGTCAAATTGGGCTTTCAACTCCCGCACTGCTTGCATCAGATTTTCAGCTGGTAGCAAGACCACGGAATGGTGCGGAGTCGGTTGTATCGTGACTCCCGCAGGAGGTAGTACATTCTTCGAGTGAGGAAGTGAAGGACCAGCTGACTCTTGATCTAGAGCAGGCTCTTGGATCGTTTTGGATGGTGGTAGATCCACCCCCACACGTATCTGAGTAGGCGGGACCGATGTTCGAGCCATAGCAGCCGCCTGTTGAGTTAGCATCATTTGGTGCATGTCCTCCATCATGGATTGTATTTGTTTCAGAGATGTCTCTAGGGTAGTAATGTGTTGCTCAGTGTTCCCTGATGGCGAGGCTTCCTCGTGTTCATCTCCAATGGCATAAACTCCCATCTCCCTGGGCGTCATTGAAGGATGAGTATAGGTCGCTGCAGAAGTTGACTCTATACTCTCAGTATCTGATTCGGGAGACTGACGACCCCCAACATCGAAATCAGAAGCACACGAAGTCAGTTGTCGTGACCTTGAACGAGTGTTCTGGAACACCCCGGCTTCGGTGTCCCTAAGGAGCATGTTGAATTTCCTTCGGCTCAGAGTTCTAGAGGACGGACGTCTTGAGCCTGAGCCTCCTCCAGGTATATGTGAAGCCATGTTCACAGATGCACGTGTGGGCTCTTCTTCTAGGAAAGATGGAGAGTAGCTTAGCCGGTCGAAAACTGGCCATTTTGCTTTAGAACAGCAACAATTAATTATAATCCTGTGACTATTACAATAGTGCTCGCTAGAAGGCGTAATTGCCACGCTGGAAGATCCCCTCTTCTTGCGTTTCTGGATTAGATACTTGCGCAGGTCAGGAGGAGTTACAGAAGAAGAAGATGATGGCTTGTTCCTTCTGTTCCCATTGGTTGGCATGCGGATGATAGGAGTCATAGTCTTCCCTGTGCCACCCGTATACAACAGGTTGGCCATCTCGGTGGCGGATAATCCCCGGGGAGGGTGTCTTTCTGCAACTGGAGCCTTCTTTACGCTTAGGGACTTCGCCTGGCATAATTTAGAGCTTCGCCCTGGTTGGTGTAAAGCTGAGGATGTCCTCAGGCAGCCATCATCGTCTCGGGTAATTCGGAGGGCGTGTAGATTGTTCTCTTGCTGGCGTAAAGGCCGAGAAGTTGAGTAGTCCGACGCATGCTTTCCCTTGCGGAGATCACAGGGATCATCTGGTTCTCCGTAGAGGTCAGATGTTGTTTTACGTGCGGAGCGTGTCTTGTACTTCTGATTTGGCGCTAAGGCTTTATCAGAAGTTTTGTCTGTTCCGCCAGGGATGGGAGACTGAATTTCACGCGCAGAGTACGGAGTATACTTCTGGATTAGCGCTGAGGCATTGCCAGAAGTTTTGTCTATTCCGCCAGGGACGGGAGACTGAATTTCATGCGCAGAGCGCGGAGGGAACAATGCTACAACCTCATTGGTCGGAGAGATCGGAGAGATTGGAGAGTCCACAAGAATGGTAGAGGATGTCTTGGGCATCCAGACCTTACGCAGCTTCCTGTTGTTTTGGACAGAGAGAGAGTGAGAGCTGCCCCTTGATTGGAGCATATCTTCGTAGACAGACTGGTCGAACTGGACGACCAGTATCTTCTTCACGGCTCCCACGGATACCGCATCGTGTCGAGCAATAGCCTCCTCATCAGAAGAGAAAGATATCCCCAGCAGTGTCGCCATCTTGTTTAGGATAATAAAAGAGAAAAGATTTGATGAATGCGGAAAATGAGGTCTTGTACGAAGACTCGCCCTTCTTTTATGTTTATAAATAAGATTGTACAAATTTGATCCTACACGAGGATGTCTAAGTACAATTTATTTAATCTGGGTGAATATTGCTATAGGTGTCTGATCTGCAGTCGATCACTTTAGCCCTTGGACCATACGATGTTGAAGAAGTACCGTGGAAGACAGGTAGCAGCTTCGAAGGTTGCTGAAGAGGGTGGATGTCCGATGCCAAAGTCGTCGATCCCTTCTCTTTGCCTGAGCTCTGGATTCTCCTTTCTTTCTCTCTCTCTCTCTCTCCTCTTTTTCTCTAATTTGTCGACCTATTTTTGATCGTTCCACCTTGTCCTCTGTTGATAGAGGTCTCTATTTATAGAGTTTTAGTGACAGTGACCACTCAGTCGGTCTAAAAACCGAGTAGTGGAAAGTACAATACCCTTTTACACAATGGTTAAAATAACCAATGCCTGAGTATAGATGATCCTTTGAATGAGCGTGTGACGGGGTCCAACTAAGGGACAAAACGCGTATAACCGCTACAAAGATCAAGGTGTAGAAGCCACGTAGATAGGTATCCCTCGTGTAGAAGAGGTTGGCATAGAAGCCAATGTCTGTCACCATGGCATAGAAGCCAAATAGTTATCAAACCAGCATAGAAGCCGAATAGGCGTAGAAGCCGAGTAGGCGTAGAAGCCGAGTGGTCATAGAGGCCGAGTGGTCATAGAGGCCGAGTGGGCACAGAAGGCCGAATGGGCGTAGAAGTCGAGCAGGCACCGAAGCTGAATAGGCGTAGAAGCCGAGTAGGCACCGAAGCTGAATAGGCGTAGAAGCCGCTGCGCATCGTGCTAGAGTGATGATGTGGACATCTTTAGCCGGAATTATGGCTCTTAGAGATAATCAGATCTCTTGTATTAAATGCAGAGATCTGCCTCCATCCTTGAATCCTGTGCGAAGAGTAACCGCTGTCATGGCAGTCTGTTCGTCTTCTGCGGAGCGTAAGGCGCTCACATTTGCCTGTGTAAAACTAGGCAACGTATTCCTTTGTATGCGTAGGAGCAGCTCTCGCAAAGGGGATGTCACTAAACGACGGTTCGGTGACATTTAATTAAATCTCCTGCATTAAATGTGGAGATCCGCCATCATCTTGCGCATTAAATCCAGAGGCGTATTTTGAAGGTCCGCCACCCTTCTGTGCATCAAACGCAGAGACGTGCCTCAGGCATCTGTCAGTATTCGACGCATTAATTACAGAGACGTGCCTTGAGGGCATGTCACCACTCTGTGCATTAAATGCAGATATGCATCTCGAGTCCCGTACGGAGTGTGGCTTTTAACGTGGCAGACGGTTTGTCTTCCGTAGAGCGTAAGGAGCTCTCATTTGCCTGTATAAAACTAGGCAGTGTATTCCTCTGTGTACGTAAAAGTGGTTTACGCAAGAGAAATGGCAGTAAATGACAGCCTGGGTTGCAGTGCCGCGCCATCATTTATGGCTGTCGCCTGGGTAGTCGAGCTGTATCCCTTTGTTAGAAGTCGATACGTCAGGTTTATTGCAGGATCTGACAGATTCATTGCAGGATCTGATAGGTTCACTTCGGTGAATATGAAGCGTCCCTCGTACACTTCAATGCTGCATTGAAAGAGGATGAGTTTTATGCCATAAAGGCGATGAAGACCCTGTTTATGCTGAAGCAGCCTGGACATACTGTCCTACGCGGATGGTCCTTGAGCCCATATTTCACGCTGTACTTGGCGGAGAAGCTCTGTTTGCACGTTGTAGGCTCTGAAGTCCTTTTTTTATGCTGCTTTGCATCAATATGCTACGTAGAGCTATCTAGCGTATTTTTCATGCTTCTACACCGACCTTCTGCAATGACTTCATGGGGCATGGAGGAGTATACCCCAAGGTTAATCCTCGGACATACGGGTAGGTTACCCCTACAAATCTTCGATGGGCTCATTTGGCTGACTGGGCCCTGAAGCATTTTCAGACTGAGCTGGAGAGCATTGGTCTGTACGCAGCCGTGAGCGCTACCAGTGTTGGGTTACCTCTCAACCCCAACCTATTTCTGGCTTTGATGGAGCGATATTTTTTGCTCATCGGGACTTTCGCCACTCCACTAGGGGAGTTGGGATTGGCCCTTCACGAAATGGCAGAGATTTCAAGACTGCCAATGGGGGATACTCCTTACGAAGAGTATATTCCCACAAACCGGGAGCTGGGGGATTCAGACTCTCGGGTAGTAGCAGTATACCAGGAGCTGATGTGACACTACCTTGCTTGCACCGCCTTTTATAATGAGCCCTTTGATTTGGCTCATACCAATAAATGGGCGTCCTACCTCTTCTTTCACCGGGCCAGGGCTGCTAAGCCAGAGAAAGTCTTGGATAGCAAGGATCAGCCTCTGAGCGTGCTTAGTGCTCAGGTTGTCGATGATCTTATGGAAGATTTTGGGGGCTCCAGATCAGATTCTCGACGAAGGAATTGGGAAATATCCTACAGGCACCAAGGCCTACAGTTATCTGAGGCATTGCCGCAGGACTCTGTCCAAGGAAGCTCAACTGGCTGGCTTCCTCTCTATATGGATGCGCCGATTGGTAGTACCAGGCATTGCATCCTCGGATTGCATTCACCGCAACACCTTATGGCCTGCAGTGCGTCTGGTGTTTGGGGTAATAGTGGGTTTGCTCCCTGCCATGGTATGCCGCATACAAGCTGGCCTGAGGGCCCTTAGCGATGGACTGCTTGCCGATGAAACTCGGCGTGATAGCTTTCCCAGGGTAGAATTACCGTACCTGTATTTGATGGGATGGTTAATTCTCCATAACCTCAGGGTGATGTCTCCCGGCTCTGGCAGTGGTTCGGAGAGTAATTTCTTGCTGAATTACAAGAATTCCGCCTGGAACGTGACCATAGTTTTAGACTGTCGGCGGGCACTAAATTTCAGTCACAACTGAAAGCTCTTCTGTACGGTCTCCTCTGTACATCTCAATCAACAGGGGCGCAGACTTCAGGACTTAGGCGACGGGAAGACCATTTTTTCTCCTGAATCTTTTAATTGGTTGGTCTGCATTAGACCTTCCAATTTACTATACAGAGGTGAAGACCAATGCTTCTTGGAACCCTACCTGCCTAGTCGGTTTGTCAGGCAGTTTGGGTATGACCAATTGTATGTGGGCAATGCCGTCACTAGCTTCAAGTCCAGGGGTGTACTTATTGACGGAGTGAGAGGATGGCGGTACTTCATAATGGGTTATACTAAAGCGGTCTGTAACCTCCGATTTCTAAATTACTGAAATATTTAGATTTTAATTTATTTTAAATATCAAGTTTATAAAATATTTTTCTTGAAATTCTAGTATTAGATTTTGAACAATATTTAATTTTAAAAGGTGATTTAAAATCTTTTATAAAAATCATTTTTCCTAAATATCGATTTCTTATAAATTAAATAGATAAATAATGATATATATATATAATACTCTAGCTTCGAATATTATTGGCTTGAATTCATAAAATTATTTGTTTAATAAAATTATTGAAGGACTAGTTGTTTTCATAATAAATTTTCATATCCATTTTGGATTAGTAAATAAATAAATTACATAAATTAAGATTTTGGAATATGGGTTTAATTAGTAGCTAATTTGGAATCAGTTAGCCTTGGAAGCCTCTTAAAACATTTTCTTAAATTATATTTTTTCTATTAAATTTACCAGTTTACCGTCTCCCATTCACACCCTCATTTTCCCACATGAAAAACCCATTTATATATAATCTTGGCCATTCATTATTGGGCCAATCCTCACCCTTCATCCAACACCCTCTTTCCCTATTTAAAGTCTCTCACCCACACCATTCCCAAGAAACCCTAGCTAGCCCTCACAAATTCCCACAAGCCAACAAGCCATCACCATTGATTTGTGTGCTCGTGTCCGTGTGTCCAGCATTACCGTGTCAGCCGTGTTGGCCTCGGGTCCGACCCCGGGTGTCGTACCGTATCCATTTATTTCCTGTGTCCAGATTTACAACATTACAACCAGATTCTGTGTCCATCACCCGGACACGTCCACCCTCCAATACCACAGTACACCATTCTATGTCCAACACTCGGACACATCCACCCCCACACCACACAACATCGAATCCCCGTGTCCAGTCTCGAACACGATCCAACCCCGACTCGTTCACAGAAATCCAAAAACCCTAACCCTATGTTAAACCTAACCTACCGCCGGTGGCCGCCTCGGACCTCCTCACCCGCGTCGAGCCGTGGCCGCCTCGGATCCGTCGACCACCGCCGAGTTCGACCGTCGCCACAGCAGATCCGTCGAGCCGAGCTTCACCGCCGCCTCGAGCCGAGCGCCCGCCGCCTCCTCGATACGAGCCGAGTCTGCCGCCGCCACAGTAGATCTGTCGACCGCCGCCGCCGAGACGAACACCCGACCGCCGCCGAGCTTCGCTGCCGCCCTGATCTCCCAGATCCAGCCTCGAAGTCGTGGACCGCCACCACCGCGTGACCCGGCGGACTTCCCCGCGTCGGCGCCGGAAACCCCCCCAATGTGAGCCTCCCTCTCTCCGGTTCTCTTTCGATTTATGAGGGAAACGGTTGGGTAGTAGTTAATGTAATTAGTTAGTTTATATATAATAGATTAGTTATATAATAATTAGTTTATTAATTAAATATAATTAGTTTAGCAATTTCATGTAATTAGTTTAGTAAATAAAATATAATTAGTTTTATTGTTTTTAATGTATGAATTTAGTTATGTATTATGTGTAAATTTAGTTATGTATTATATATAAGGATTTGGTTATATTAATATGCAATTAGTTAGTTTTTGTGTAATTAGTAGTTGCGTAATAAATATAAGGGTTTTGATTATGTAAAATATAAAAAAAATTTGGGGTTTATATTATTATTTAAGAAATATAGTTTCAACAATAAAAAAAATTAGTTCAAAATTTGTTTATTGGACTAGTAACCGATTTTTAACTATAGATATAAAAATATATTGGCTTTTACATAAATTCTAAATTTTATAAATAAACTTTTAATTGTAATTATTGTTTAAAATAATTTCAAAATGATTTCCATAAATTAAGATGTTACCTTAATAACAAACAAACGACCCTCTCCCCTATTAGCCTGGTATCCTTATCTCTATTATCGTGCCGAACTCCGATCTTGGACTTCTTTATATAGTTTCTAGCTATTTGGACTGCTCCGGACCCATTGGAACTAACTGCTACTTCATTTAGGATCACCTTGAGAAGTGTGGCATTATATACATTCTTTAATTTGTTAATATACATATATAAAAATATTTGATTGGTATAGATACAAATATGTATTTTGGTATATAAATATATATTTATATACATCTATTTAGCGTATATACACATATACGTATTTTGTACAATTACTAATTGACACTTATATATATTATATACGTTTTTATTGTTATATACTCTGAGTGTAAATGTGTATTATATACGTATCCCTACTAGATGACCCTAGTTGACTAGAGCCATGCCTGCCATAGCCTTGAGGCCAGGGTAATTCTATTATGTGTTAGTGTAGCATCTGATACAAGTGATATTATTATATGTTTATTGGACTGTCGAATTCTCCAGACGATACTCTGGGACGGGACATTGGTATTGACAGCTAAGGACCCAAGGCGAGTACATTCTCTGATTAGTTTCTAATTTATGATATCTCCTATGTTCACTGTATCTAGTGTAGATATACATGCTCTTGACACGTTGGTTACACGAATTGGTATACACGGATCTCGTCATGAGATGTTATTCCTTATTCATGGTGTAGCTTGTACAAGACTTATTTCCTTGTTATCTTGTGCATGTACAGACACTGATTCCCGAGGAGACTTGCTACCTCCCTAGGGAATCCCGTGCCATAACATACCATGATTGGATCTACTATACCAGTCGGGGGAGGGAAGTATTTTAGTATAGATATGTGATCATACCCAACTCTACATGCATCATAGCTCACCCCACATCTCACGTCGGGTGCGGCCTGACCATTTACATGCTTCATAGCTGTTACGTGTGATTAGCCTGACCTCTACATGCATCATAGCTAACCAACGGTTAGCCTGACCTTACATGAATCATAGCTAATCACATGTAACCAGCCTGATCAAGTTCCTAAGCCGATCACATGTTAAAGCTAGTACTCACACACTTAGTCATAGGATTCTTGCTCGTTGACATATTATTTCTTTTCCAGCATTTACTTACAGTATTTCCAGTATTTCTTTTATTGTACATTTCTTGAACCTATACATACCTCTTGTATATTTCCATCTAGAACTGCTACATAGTTTATATCATTAATATAGAACTGCTATTTAGAGATGTACTTTGCTCCTTCCTGACTGGAAAATATTTTCCAGACTGACCTTAGTGGACTTGGTTCCGACACTTGGGGATTGGATGTTACTGATTCCAGGTATGATTATTCTGTCGTTAGATTTGTCTTGTATTTCTTTGTTTGCCTTGATATCTGATCGTGCTTTAGTTTAGGTGATTGAGTAATTCTAACATTATTTTATGATATCCACGTCTCCTTATGGAGTTGGGTATTCATGTGAGATTGATTAGATAGTTACATGACCTAGACAGCGTTCTACCGCCGATGCTGCGGCGTAGGCTGGACGTACCCGCGCACTCGTGCCCCTAAACCGGGTGCGGGTCATAACATATTTTTAGTGGTGGCCCATGCAGGTCAGACTTCGCAAGGTGTGCGATGTCGTAGTAGTGCGACGTCATAGTTGTACTACTACGTGCCTACTATAGAATATAGGACATAGGATACTAGGATGAGAGAGGATACTCAATCATAATTTTTGAGAGATTTCTGGGACGACCTTTGAGAATCTCATTATAAATTCCAATTTAAATCCTTTCCCCTTATTTTTGTCCGTTCTCACTTGTTGATATTGAGTTTGATTCTTGTTGACCAGTTGTTAAATTTAATTCTTGGTATCGTTGTTGAGTTTTGATTTCATATCGAGATGAATTTTATGGACTGAACTTTACGGTATTATCTGATGACATATGTTGATGAGGACAGTGAGAAGGTAAAACGTCTACTTTGGTTATGGAACCTAGAGTTTATCGCAGCCATATTAGCTGTCATGACGAGAACGTAGGAACCTGACTTGGATGTACATACTTTAGTTATGAAATTTAGAATTTCTCGCAGCCATACCGGTTGGCGTGGCGAAGATTCTAGATGACATGATTATAG
The DNA here is from genome assembly GCA_036927795.1 of Iris macrosiphon. Taxonomy (NCBI): domain Eukaryota; kingdom Viridiplantae; phylum Streptophyta; class Magnoliopsida; order Asparagales; family Iridaceae; genus Iris; species Iris macrosiphon. The sequence goes on along the minus strand of JAYESA010000015.1, from coordinate 102,087,755 downwards.
AGTTGCATACCTTAGTTACGGAACACTTATCTATTTCGGTTATACGGTATTTTTCTATCGTTCTTTTATTGCTAGCAGTAGAAACACCTTCAATCCTCAAACCAGACTTTTTGAGCTCCTATCCTTGAGGATTCGTTATTAAGTATGATAATTAGAGACTTGTGATTATGTCTGACTGAGTGTTGCTAGTAAGTTGTAAGTATTTTCTAGTTGGACAGGTGAGCAATAGGCTTTAATCCAGAGTTAGCCCTTAGCATAGTACCTTGTAACAATGGTTCTAGGATAAGTGTCATTATAGTACTATAAGTAGAAGGAGGGTATAGAGTATCAGTGATAGTTCTCAGAGTTAGTATCAGAGCCAATTACCGTCTTGGATAATCATGATTATGTAATTGAGTGATTTATGTAAACAATTAGGTATCAAGGAATTGTGTTAAGGATTAATGGAGCATAACGTCCAATCTGATGATTGATATCGGGCGTATTAAAGGTAAGAAATTTATATGCATGAGGAGTTATAATAAGGTGTCATGAGTAGAAAAATATCGGAATTAGTAATGAAGATGGTGAAGCGTATCACAGATTAGTGTAACAAGCTATGAAAGGTTAAAAGGAAATACCTATACAACCATCGAGATGAGGAACCATATACATGTCCATGAGAGTAAAGAAACATGAGTGTTATAGTAGATACATGTAATCATGAGTTATAATGAGCTTGATGAAGATGATCCATTAATGAAGCTAGTGGTAGAATACCAAGGGTGCTAATGATTCTATATCGAAGATTAGTCGAGAATAACGTTAATAACAGTAAGCACTCTGTGTGATGATAATTAGATGATATACCAGTTGACATAAATTGAAATCATGAAAGAAAATACATGTGATGATAACTTTGATCATTGGAGGTAATAGTACAAGTGATTCAGGCAGTACAATTTTAGTATACAATTATAGACACTAGATGCATTGAGTGCACCTTGAGTATCAGAGACCGTGAGCACTGATATGTACATTTGTGGATTTATAAATTTAAAAGGTGGAAATAAAATTTTATTTTTAGAATAATTGAGGAGTTGAGATTAGGTCATTAAATTTTTTTGAGGATTTCAAATATGAATTCAATAAACATGTAGCACCATCATTAAAATTTTTGAGCATTTCAAATATGAATTCAATAAACATGGTCAAGGCTACAAAGATTTTAGAAGTGATTAAAATTTTTATTTTGATGTTGAGTATCTGACTTTGAGGAGGTATATGCAATTTATTTTTGTTGATCGAGAAGTTAAACCTTGACGATTATTTGAGGATTAATTTTTATAGTGGATAAGAAATATGAATATTAATATATGGGTAGACGATATACATGTGTAAGGATCTGTTGACTTGGGCATGGTTGAGATGGCACCGCAGACTGACTTGGGTGTCCATCTAAAGTTGTATTGGAAAGAGCAGTACTTAGTATGGTGTTGCACTTGACGTGTATTTGAGTGATAAGAACGACTAGTATGAACAATTGTAGTAGGAACGGGAACTGACAGAGGGTATGGTACTAAAGAGGTAGAGGTATCAAACTTAGATGCATTATTGAACCATGGTTATATTAGAGAATCTTGGTATCAGATTTTGGTATTAATAGACAGGTGTGTGCAATACGGATATATTCATTGATATTGTGGATTAATGATTAGTTATATGGGTACCAGTGTACATGAATAGGAATTAGTTAGTGAATGTGCTAGAGTTAAGTGTTCGTTAGAGATAGAAGATACTACAAGCAATATGTTAGCAGGTTCTTCCTTTCCCTCCTAATGTTCTTTTCCCGTCTTTCGATTGATTGATTTCCCTAGTGCTGTTGTTCATATTCATAATTTTCTTGTTAGGATATAACTAGTAGTACACCCTGACAGAGACTGCAGTACCATGACCTATATATTTTCTGAGATTGTATGGCTGTAGGTAGAATTTTCTTCAACCATGATCATTAGGGTTTTGACCATAGCAAAGATCTATGACAAGGTTATGACTGACAAAAATAGACAAGATGATTAAATTGTGGATGAGCATTAATTTAAATAAAGAATTAAGGGGTTGTTATAACAGAGGTGATGGATCATTAATTTTACGAAAATCGAGGTATGATTGAAATTCGAGGATAAACATTAACTTAAATGGAGAATTAAGAAATTCACAAGGCAAAATTTGAGGATTTATTAATTTTAGGAAGGTCTTGATATGATTAAATTGGTTATTAAAATTTTGAGAAAATTTAGGAAATTATCATTATATCTATTTGATTGCAAGATAGAAATTTGAAATTTTATATTATGAATGTTGCATTGAAGATTCTGAAAGTATCGCATCGTTGAGTATTTGAGGAAAAAGAAAATCGGGAAATAAAATCATTAATGGAATGGTGTCGAATTCAATTCTCGGGAGGAGAATTTAGATTTGAATAAGCATCAAATGAAATTGAGTTAGAGGAGTAAGATGATTGATGGATTAGTGGTTAAAATTTAAATTTTGGGACACGATTTTATAAATATGCATTGATTGTATTTCAATTGGAGGATTGGATATTAAAATCCTTGAGTATTTAGATACAAACTTAAATTTTTGGAGGAGATTATGACAAAGGGGATTTAATTTTTAAACTTGAAGATTTTCAGGAATATGATGTTATAAAATTTTGAAAGGTTGTGAAATAGCAATATGGAATTACTTCATGATTATTTGGTTTGAAATTTAAATTTTGATAGAAATAATATGATGAGTAAAGGCAATTATTGAGAACCTTAAATTTCGAGGACGAAATTTTTCGAAGGTGGGTAGACTTGTAACCTCCGATTTCCAAATTACCGAAATATTTAGATTTTAATTTATTTTAAATATCAAGTTTATAAAATATTTTTCTTCAAATTCTAGTATTAGATTTTGTTTAGAAGGTGATTTAAAATCTTTTATAAAAATTATTTTTCCTAAATGTCGATTTCTTATAAATTAAATAGATAAATAATGATATATATATATAATACTCTAGCTTCGAATATTATTGGCTTGAATTCATAAAATTATTTGTTTAATAAAATTATTGAAGGACTAGTTGTTTTCATAATAAATTTTTATTTCCATTTTGGATTAGTAAATAAATAAATTACATAAATTAAGATTTTGGAATATGGGTTTAATTAGTAGCTAATTTAGAATCAGTTAGCCTTGGAAGCCTCATAAAACATTTTCTTAAATTATATTTTTTCTATTAAATTTACCAGTTTACCGTCTCCCATTCACACCCTCATTTTCCCACATGAAAAACCCATTTATATATAATCTTGGCCATTCATTATTGGACCAATCCTCACCCTTCATCCCACACCCTCTTTCCCTATTTAAAGTCTCTCACCCACACCATTCCCAAGAAACCCTAGCTAGCCCTCACAAATTCCCACAAGCCAACAACCAATCACCATTGATTTGTGTGCTCGTGTCCGTGTGTCCAGCATTACCGTGTCAGCCGTGTTGGCCTCGGGTCCGACCCTGGGTGTCCTACCGTATCCATTCATTTCCTGTGTCCAGATTTACAATATTACAACCAGATTCTGTGTCCAACACCCGGACACGTCCACCCTCCAATACCACAGTACACCATTCTGTGTCCAACACCCGGACACGTCCACCCTCCAATACCAAAGTACACCATTCTGTGTCCAATACCCGGACACGTCCACCCCCACACCATACAACATCGAATCCCCGTGTCCAGCCTCGGACACGATCCAACCCCGACTCGTTCACAGAAATCCAAAAACCCTAACCCTATGTTAAACCTAACCTACCCCCGGTGGCCGCCTCGGACCTCCTCACCCGCGTCGAGCCGTGGCCGCCTCGGATCCGTCGACCACCGCCGAGTTCGACCGCCGCCACAGCAGATCCGTCGAGCCGAGCTTCGCCGCCGCCTCGAGCCGAGCGCCCGTCGCCTCCTCGATACGAGCCGAGTCTGCCGCCGCCACAGCAGATCTGTCGACCGCCGCCGCCGAGACGAACACCCGACCGCCGCCGAGCTTCGCTGCCGCCCTGAGCTCCCAGATCCAGCCTCGAAGTCGTGGACCGCCACCACCGCGTGACCCGGCGGACTTCCCCGCGTCGGCGCCGGAACCCCCCCAATGTGAGCCTCCCTCTCTCCGGTTCTCTTTCGATTTCTGAGGAAAACGGTTGGGTAGTAGTTAATGTAATTAGTTAGTTTATATATAATAGATTAGTTATATAAAAATTAGTTTATTAATTAAATATAATTAGTTTAGTAATTTCATGTAATTAGTTTAGTAAATAAAATATAATTAGTTTTATTGTTTTTAATGTATGAATTTAGTTATGTATTATGTGTAAATTTAGTTATGTATTATATATAAGGATTTGGTTATATTAATATGCAATTAGTTAGTTTTTATGTAATTAGTAGTTGCGTAATAAATATAAGGGTTTTGATTATGTAAAATATAAAAAAAATTTGGGGTTTATATTATTATTTAAGAAATATAGTTTCAACAATAAAAAAAAATTAGTTGAAAATTTGTTTATTGGACTAGTAACCGATTTTTTACTATAGATATAAAAATATATTGGCTTTTACATAAATTCTAAATTTTATAAATAAACTTTTAATTGTAATTATTGTTCAAAATAATTTTAAAATGATTTCCATAAATTAAGGTGTTACCTTAATAACAAACAAACGACCCTCTCCCCTATTAGCCTGGTATCCTTATCTCTATTATCGTGCCGAACTCCGATCTTGGACTTCTTTATATAGTTTCTAGCTATTTGGACTGCTCCGGACCCATTGGAACTAACTGCTACTTCATTTGGGATCACCTTGAGAAGTGTGGCATTATATACATTCTTTGATTTGTTAATATACATATATAAAAATATTTGATTGGTATAGATACAAATATGTATTTTGGTATATAAATATATATTTATATACATCTATTTAGCGTATATACACATATACGTATTTTGTACAATTACTAATAGACACTTATATATATTATATACGTTTTTATTGGTATATACTCTGAGTGTAAATGTGTATTATATACGTATCCCTACTAGATGACCCTAGTTGACTAGAGCCATGCCTGGCATAGCCCTGAGGCCAGGGTAATTCTATTGTGTGTTAGTGTAGTATCTGATACAAGTGATATTATTATATGTTTATAGGACTATCGGATTCTTCAGACGATACTCTGGGACGGGACATTGGTATTGACAGCTAAGGACCTAAGGCGAGTAAATTCTCTGATTAGTTTCTAATTTATGATATCTCCTATGTTCACTGTATCTAGTGTAGATATACATGCTCTTGACACGTTGGTTACACGGATTGGTATACACGGATCTCGTCATGAGATGTTATTCCTTATTCATGGTGTAGCTTGTACAAGACTTGTTTCCTTGTTATCTTGTGCATGTACAGACACTGATTCCCGGGGAGACTTGCTACCTCCCTAGGGAATCCCGTGCCATAGCGTACCATGATTGGATCTACTATACCAGTCGGGGGAGGAGAGTATTTTAGTATAGATATGTGATCATACCCAACTCTCCAACTCTACATGCATCATAGCTCACCCCACATCTTACGTCGGGTGCGGCCTGACCATTTACATACTTCATAGCTGTTACGTGTGATTAGCCTGACCTCTACATGCATCATAGCTAACCAACGGTTAGCCTGACCTTACATGAATCATAGCTAATCACATGTAACCAGCCTGATCAAGTTCCTAAGCCGATCACATGTTAAAGCTAGTACTCACACACTTAGTCATAGGATTCTTGCTCGTTGATATATTATTTCTTTTCCTGCATTTACTTACAATATTTTCAGTATTTCTTTTATTGTACATTTCTTGTACCTATACATACCTCTTGTATATTTCCATCTAGAACTGCTACATAGTTTATATCATTAATATAGAACTGCTATTTAGAGATGTACTTTGCTCCTTCCTGACTGGAAAATATTTTTCAGACTGTGACCTTAGTGGACTTGGTTCCGACACTTGGGGATTTGATGTTACTGATTGCAGGTATGATTATTCTGTCGTTAGATTTGTCTTGTATTTCTTTGTTTGCCTTGATATCTCGTCGTGCTTTAGTTTAGGTGATTGAGTAATTCTAACATTATTTTATGATATCCACGTCTCCTTATGGAGTTGAGTATTCATGTGAGATTGATTAGATAGTTACATGACCTAGACAGCGTTCTACCGCCGATGCTGCAGCGTAGGCTGGACGTACCCGCACACTCGTGCCCCTAAACCGGGTGCGGGTGTGACACGGTCTTTACTGTGCCCGCGACTTCACTCTCCATGGAATTGCACATCCTTCACTCGTATGCCCAGTTTTATGTGGCAACCAATACCTTCTATCACGATTTTGATATACGTGGAAGTTTTAGGATGCCCTCTTCTAAGTCCACGGGAAGCGACGATGTCCCATCAGTCTCCTCTGACGAGGGTGAAGATTCTGTCAATCCAGACGAGCCTTTGTTGGCAGTACCGAGAGGTGAGATACCTCCGCCTGCAGGGCCTCTGGTTATCTCCGGTAAGCGAAGGGCTCCTGCTCTGAAGGAGACTTCCCCTCGCAAGAAGAAGAAGAAGACGGTTAGTCGTCCCGTCAGGACTTCCCACCCTGAGGTTCCTAGAAGTGAACCTGCTGTTTCCCCTGTTGGGGACGATCCTTTGATTAGAGGTTCCTCGCCTTTTAGAGAGGGAAACTCTACAGTTCCGGCTGGCAGTGCCGGAGAATCCCTGTCTGAGGCTGCTGTCGCTGCTACCACTTCAGGTAGTGGCACGAGATCGCCTTCGAGGGCGAGCCAAATAGGGATATCTTTGTCCAGATCAGCAACGGGAGAAACACCTGCCGTGTCTGTAAGTACATCCAGCGAGAATCCACCTAATAAACCTCGATTGGATCTGGGTAAAGACTTGGATGACTACCTGCCAATGTCAGCTAGCACACCCCCTTCTCCAGGTATGACAGCTCACTTAGCATCATTAAGAAATGATTTAGCTGTACTGGCTGCAGACGCGACATATATACCATCGGCCATGGGTAAATGTCGTCTTGACGCCTCTTTTTAGAAAAATTAACATCATTTTGATATTAACTTTCTTTTGTCTTCTTTTCAGGGGAAGCCATCTACGGGGAGGGCAGTGCTGACGTGCCTTTTGGCTCTATTTCAGCTCCTGGCGATGACATGGAGGTGCCCGACTTCGAAGAGAAAACATTGTCGGGTGCCGGCTCGCCCGAAGTGGTTCCGATATCTCGAGAGGAGGGTAATCCTGTCATTATGACAATGACTCCTTTGAGTACGCCGGTCACTCGTCCGTTGTTGGCTCATCTTCTTTTATCGCGCCATCTATTGAGGCGACGACTGTGGCAATATCGTCAGCAGTCATTCCTGGATGGAGGTTTGCCAATATTGCAGCCACTCCCAGCGTCCATTCGGATCTAGCCATGTTGACTGAGCAGTATACTAGTATCTTCTACACCACTTTAAAAATGCTAATATCCATGGTGTTGCAGAAGAATCTAGGCTTCGAAGCGCTGAAGAGGTCCTCTCAGTTTGCGATAGTACCGATTAGAGACTTCAACGACGTTGGGAGGGCTGACACACTGGAGCAGATAGTTAATGGTTTGGAGCAATCCATTAACAAATATTTGCAGCTATCTCAAGGCAGCATTGACGGTCTCATTCAAGCTAGGTATGACTCCTTAACTGCAGAGATTGCTGGGCGTATGGAATCTCTGAACATATCCGTCCAGGAACAGCAACAAGAGATGGATCATGAGCATACCGAATTGGAGTATGTCATTCCCCAGCTTACTCAGTGTGAAGTCAAATATGAGGAAGTGACAACAAGGGTCCGCAGATTGAGAGATGAACTCGCTCAAGCGGAGGAAGAGGCTGTCTCTTTGTCGGCATCTCGAGATGTGCTGAAGAATCGAATGGAGACTGCTCAGCAGAACCTAACGCATGTGGGTGTCATCCACGCAGATTTTGTACATGCTCGGTCCGAGCTATCTTCTTTGAACAATGATGCGGCCAGGTTGGAGCGGGCTCACGCTGACGTCTTGAACTCCAGGAATGAGAGAATGGTTACTCTGGCGCAGCAGATTCGTGACCTAACCGCTCCCCCCAAATGATGTACTTTTTTACTTTTTAATGTAATTTTGCTCTTTCTGGGAATAATAAAGAGAATTTTATCTGACTTTGTGGACCCACCATTTTTGGAATGTGATAGTGAACCTGAAAGTGATATCAGAGGTATCATTAACATGAGATTCCTTCGTTAAGGTTTTGTTGAATGTAAACCTATTCAGAGTTAACATGAACCTGAAAGAATATAATCCAACTAACCTTTGTGCACGGTATTGTCAGAACAAGATCTTTCTTATACTCCATTAAACGAAGGAGATCAAGTGTAGTACTTTTTCGAGAATTTTGTATTTGATAATAGCCATTGCCAAATTTCTATTTTTTTTGTGATTAGCGCGATTTACAATCATATACGGGCCCTCCCATTTTTTTGTGATTGTTTACGCAAATTTTGGACATCATACTAGAGGTAATATGGACGTAGTATAATACCGTATTTTGTTGAGGACATCCCACTGGGGGATCTTTAGTGGACCTATTACTTTTTGCGCACATTAGTGCAAGTAATAGGTTTGAGACAAATCCTGACAGAGGTAATATGGACTCTGTGGGGATTGCAGAGAGACATAGTTCAGAGGTAATATGGACTCTGTGGGGATTGCGGAGAGACGTAGTTCAGAGATAATATGGACATGAACTAACTTTTCTCTGCTGAGGAAAATGAGGATAGTTCAGAGGTGATATGGACGTGAACTCTTTATTTTCCATTGCGGGGATTCCACAGGGGAATTTTTTGTGGACCTATCATTTATTGCGCACGAGAGTGCAAATAATAGGTTTGGGACAAGCCCTGCCAGAGGTAATATGGACATGGCAGTTTTTGTGGACCTAACACCACTGGCGTACTTATAGATAAGTACGGGTGCTAAGTTGAGATGACAACCGATATCAGAGGTAATATGGACATGATAATCGATAGCCGAATTAGGAAGGTTTGTTCAGAGGTAATATGAACATAACAAACTCCCAGGGTTGTGACTCCATCGGGGATGGAGGCATACATCTACTCAGAGGTAATATGGACATGACAGTTTTTGTGGACCTAACACCACTGGCGTACTTAGAGTTAAGTACGGGTGCTAAGTTGAGATGACAACCGATATCAGAGGTAATATGGACGTGATAATCGATAGCCAGATTAGGAAAGTTTGTTCAGAGGTAATATGGACATGGCCTTATGTCTGAACAATTCACTATGGAGTGATTTTCCTGAGTGAGGATAGTCTTGAAGAATCTACTAGGGAAATTTCTTAGGGAATCATCATCAGGTATATTTCTGAGAAGAGCAAATTGTTATATTAGAGAAAAAACCAATTTGCAATGATCGTCCCTTCATTTACAGATGCAAAGTGATGACTTTGGCGTCAATCAACTCCTGGATTCTCCTTTTCAGTACATAGCACGCCTTTGTAGGATGATGAATGTACCGATAAAAGAGACAATAATCTGGGTCATCAACTTTGCTAGCCCTCTCAAGATATCTGATGTTGGGTAGCTGAAGTTTGTGTTCCTCCATCAACATATTGAAGATTTTAATGATATCATCTTTATTGAAAGAGAAAGTCCCTTTTGGTCTTCGGGCTCACGATGCCTGAGTTTTACGGTCTTCCGGAAAGATCATCATCGTCGCATCATATTCGGATTCTGAGAGAATTCTACCTCCAGCTTTGGATGCTGCCCTATTTTGTCGAGGTTGGCTACCCCCCGACATGTCGTGGCATTTGTCCACAGAAGTTGATTTAGAAGGACTTGCCTCTGGTTGTACAGGATTAGACTCGGAAGGTTTGGAATTTGCAAGAGATGCAGTATACCCCAACCCAAAACGAACTTGTTGATGGTGAGGATTACCATGCAACGGCGTTCGTCTGCCTTTCCCGTAGTTGAGGCCTTGTTTCAACTTCAAATCATAACCCATGCTTTGTATAATCTTTAAAGCTTGCGGGCTATACCTGTGGATTTGCATTTTGCCACTCTTAGACTCGCAAAATTCTTCTTGTACAATCGGTCTGCTTTGCATGCGACCGAAGACTATTAGACGCTGGTCATCGCGAGTTGAAGGAACAATAAAGACAGACTCTTCATGTGGCCCATATGTCATGACGATATTAGATGTTGACGCATCTTCCCATATGACCTCCCCACGTTTGATAGTTAGGGGAATGAACCCTGTTTATGACTCCTGTCTTTGCGTTTTTGGATCAGAAATTCATACAAGTCAGGAGTATTAATGGAAGAAGAAGAACGCTTGTTTCTTCTGTTTACATTAGTTGGCATACAGATGTTGGGAACCATAGTTCTCCTTGTGCCACCCGTATACAACAGGTTGGCCATCTGAGTAGCAGAAGATCCCTGAGGAGTGTGTCTTTCGGCAAACTGGGCCTTCTTTACGTTGAGGGGCTTCTCTTGGCATAGTTTGGAGCTCTGCTCGGGCTGGCATAAAGCTGAGGATATCCTCAATCGGCCATCAGCTTCTCGTATAATCCGGAGGGCGGGCAGATTCTTTCCTTGGTGGCATAAAGGCCGAGAAGTTGAGTAGTCCGCCACTTGTTTACCTTTGCGTAGATTGCAGGGATCATCTACTTTTTCGCAGAGGGCAGATGCACTTTTACGTGCAAAGCGCATTTGGAATTCCTGATTTGGCACTAAGGCATTGCCAGAAATTTTGTCTGCTACGTCACCGACGGGAGACTGAATTTTATGCGCAGAGTGCAGAGTAGACTTCTGGACTAGCGCTGAGGCATTATCCGAATTTTTGTCTGCCACGTCGCGAACAAAATACAGTATTTTACGCGCAGAGCGCGAAGTAGACTTCTGGACTAGCACTGAGGCATTGTCCAAAGTTTTGTCTGCCACGTCACGGACGGGAGACAGAGTTTTACGCACGGAGCGCGAAGGTTGTGCAGCTACAACCTGGCTGGTCGGAGAGATCAGAGAGATCAGATAGTCGGCAGGAATGGTAGGGGATGTCTTGGGCATCCAGACCTTATGCAGCTTCCGGTTGTCTTGGACAGAGAGAGAGTGAGAGCTACCTCCTACTCGAAGCATATCTTCATAGGTAGACTGGTCAAACTGGACGACCAGGGTCTTCTTCACGGATCCTACGGATACCGCATCGTGTTGAGCAATTGCTTTCTCGTCAGAAGAGAAAGACGTCCCCAGCAGAGTCGCCATCTTGTGTTTGATAATAAACGAAAGAAATAAAACGAGGTTTATACGAAACCCGCTCTTTGGTTTACAAACAAGAAGTACAATTAATCCTGTACGAGGATGTCAAGTATAATTTTTAATCTGGGTAAATATTGCTATAGGAGTCTGATCTGTAGTCGATCACTTTGTCCCTTGGACCACACGATGATGAAGAAGTACTGTAGAAGACAAAAAAAAGATTCAAAGATTGCAAAGGGGAGTGGATGCTCGATGCCAAAGTCGTCGATCACTACTCTCTGTCTGAGCTCTGGATTCTTCTCTCTACGTTCTCCAAGTTTTTTGACCTTTTTTCTCCACCCTGCTTTCTCGACCTCGGACCTCTGTCAATAGAAGTCTCTATTTATAGGGCTTTAGTGACAATAACCATCCAATCGGCGTAGAAGCCGGACAGTGAAGAGTATGACACTTTTTACGCGACGGTTACAATAACCGTTACCCACGTGTAAATGATCTTCTGAATTTGTGTGTGATGCGTGTCCCATTGAGGGATAATGCGTATAACGGCTGTGAAGATCACGGCATAAAAGCCACGTAGGTAGTTATCTCTCACGTAGAAGAGGTTGGCGTAGAAGCCAATAACTGTCACCATGGCATAGAAGCCAAGTAGTCATCAAACTGTCGTAGAAGCCAAGTAGTCATCAAACTGGCGTAGAAGCCAAGTAAGCGTAGAAGCCGAATAGGCGTAGAAGCCGAATAGGCGTAGAAGCCTGATGATGCGTAGATAGGTAGCTAGCGTGGAAGATAGCTGATCCACCTTCCTTGACTGAGGCCTTGAGCGAATTCTGGACAAAATAGCCTTAATACGCACCAATGCAAAAGTAGCCTGAGTCGACGTATTTCAGGGAGATAGCGTACAGCGTGCTCCTCATAGCTGAAAATAGCCCGGTGGGGTATGTTTCGGATAAATAAACGAAAGAAATAAGGAAACGACAATGTTTTTTTTCTTTACAAAAAACCCCGCTCTTCGGTTTACAAACAAGTTTGTACAATTTAATCCTATACAAGGAATGTCGAAGTACAATTTATTTAATCTGGGTAAATATTGCTATAGGAGTCTGATCTGCAGTCGATCACTTTGTCCCTTTGTAAACCCCCTCACCAAAAATAGATATTTTGTGTGTATTTTATATTATTATATTTATTATAGATATTAAATTTCTTTAGAGTATTCTCTTAGTTAATTAGAAAATAAATTTCTTGATATATTTACTTATATAAATATTTATTTAGAATTATTTTAGGTTATTTTATATTTTTAGAGATTTTTCTATAATTTTTGGTAATTAAAACTTAGAAAACATAAATTTCTAGGACTTCTATGATTTACTATACGACCATACTTGCATGTTGTTCCTAGCAAATATTTATTTTAGTTTAAAATATTTAATTATATTTTTCTGTAATTTATTTAGAATTTTAAGAAATTTATTTAGATTTTTAAAATTATTTAGGATTTATTTGGATATATATAGTCTTAATATTAGATAGATGCTAATTTAGTGTTAATAGATATTAATAAGATTTTATAAATTATTTATATTATCTTTAATTATATTTAAGATTATAAATTATTGAGATAAACTCAAACTCTATTTTAAATTAATTTAAATCCTGAACCTACTAGGAAAGCAACTTTATGCATATCCTATCCTTATTTAAATTTATCATAATCATATCCAAATTAACCAATCCTAGTCGTATTTAATTAAGTAGTGTCCACCATTATAAATAGTCCATCCTTCATATTTTTCTTCCCCAAATTCCTCTCTTTTTCGTCCAAAAATAGTCAAAATTCGTCATAAATTTAGCCTCATTTTCTAGTAGTTATGACGACTTAAAAAGACGATATCTCCTAGCTCCGGACTCCAAACGTGCTCCATTTTTTTTGTTAGAACTATATCGAGGTTAGTTTTCTGATTATATAATTTATTTTAATAATTTTAGAACCTATTTTTCCAGAAAATTCTAAAAGTGCCAGCTGTTCGAAATTAGATGCATTTTGGTATTTTCGAGATTTTGGGAGATCTCGAACTCAGAATTATGAACCGTTTAAAGTTTCGGAAAGCTGACATGATGAACTTTCAGAAAAGTATTTTTATAGAATTTAAAATATAAGTTTATTCCACTGTAAAATTTGTGCAACGTAGACGTAAATAGAAAACCACCAAAAACTATCATCTGTGCGCCCTAGTGGACATAACTCTTTACCGACTTATGATTTTATAAAATCGTCGAATATGGTGTTCATGTAGTATTGAAATCTATAGGGTTCCATTCACAAATCCAAGATTTGACCTAGTTGACTTTTTGGTCAACGGATTGCCTTGATTTGCGTGCCATGGATCACAAATCCATAAAGTTGACTCTCTTTGGACCAAAATTAGGGTTTAACAATAAAATCAGATTATAATAAGATTAAAATACTATTTTAGGTTATTTTATTCAGAGTTAAAATAGATTAAAATAGCGAAAACTATTCATCCACTTTTATAACCTAACTTGTTTAATTTATGTGACGGGTAGATAGGACGACGCCTTGAGTTGGGACTTCATCCTTTTCAGACCAGGCAAGATACCTTGCCAAATTGCTTACAGTATTTTGCATGCTTAATATATTTTTGTATATTTATTGAATTTCTATTTATTTATTGCATGTGTAGTTCCTTTCAGTCATTACTATATATTAGATATGTTGACACACACTTGACACTTAGTATCATAGAGGACAATCATTAGGCGTATGGGCTTTTAACCACTCTGGTAAACCGTAGTAACTAGCACACACTATGGTGGTCGTGTCCGATGGTCGCTACCCCCGAGGTATGTCGATTGATGAAGTCCGAGGGTCGTTATCCCAGAGGTATGTCGGCTGATGATGTCCACTGACGAGCGTATGAGTTGTGAGGATTAGATCGAGTAGCCCACCCTTGCCCATACGTCAAAAAGTTATCCTTATTTGTATTCATATAGATTGTCTTGTACAGCGTACTTATTTATTTTCAAATTATATGCATGTCTACTGTATTCAAATTGGCTCGCTTTTCTGTATCTTGTTACGTCCCTCTGAGGACCTGGTCCTCTGCTAGGTGTATCTGTTCTTGAGTATTTGCAGGAGCGCAGATCTGGATGGTTATATAAGTTTCGAGGATGTCTTTTCTTCGAGCCCATGGTTGTTAGCTGGTATACTTACATTGTGTTTATTGTGTTGTACTTTTCCATTTGAGTTGGTAGTGGATTTGTTTCCATCCAACTATCATCCTTAGATACTTACTTTGAGATCTAGTTTCATAGACACTGGTTATTCATTTATATTGATTTTTGTGGATGAGATTTAGATTGTACCCTGTGACTTGTGATACATTTTATACCACTTGTGGATTGATATTCATATTACAGCGTACGTATGTGATATGGTTTCCATATATTGGAGTTGCCATATCCATGCGGCTGGCATGCTTACCAGCCGGTCGAGAGCATATTGTCTCGATTACGTCACTGTACCGAGCAAGCCTGCGCATAGAATTAGAATAGAGGATCTCATCCACTTATTTATCACTTCCCTTGATTTCGTTTTGCATTCTCATTGATTGCTTGTATTGCATCTTTCTTGATCCCTTCTCAACGTTGATCTTCTCTCGTGCTTGATAGAGGTTAGGAAAATGACTTATACTAGGTATATACCCTCTAGTATTCAATAACACTATTAGTTAAATTATTGTAAGTTGGATAGTATGTCTCATAACCTAGTAACACATAGTCCTATTGCCCCATTAATGAAGTATAATTGAAGGACCCCAGCTATAGACTTGCATAAAAAGATAGTGTTTATCCAGACTATAGAACTTTAGTGTTATTCTGGACTGTAGAACTTATAGGCCCATACACCCATTTAGTTGACTTTAGACTTAGACAAGAAATTAGTATGGCAATTGTAGAGGCACAACACCGATCTTCTTGGTGAACTTAGATTATTCTGTACCTTCCTCTATCATAATCAAGCGTACTTTTTTTTTTACTACCTCGACTTATGCTGTTATTATAGCCTAGTTTTGCAAGCTTATTCTTTATTAAGCTTGTTCATGACATATGTATTATTGGGGGCCCACACTAATACATTGTCTAAATCAGAATCGGTGTATTATGGTCTGATCAACTGTAGTACACTTGGTTCGCTCTTTGTATCACTACCTTATGTGGATTGAGATATAGTTGACTCAACTTGTTAGACGGATATACTTGCCCTCTAGACTGGTCAGAGCATATCATGTCAGGTACATAACTGTTCTGATATGAACATGTATATAGGAATTTACCAAAATAAGATTTTAATCCACAACTGCCATGGCAACTCCCTTTCGAATTCTCTAATCCCTTTTGGTTCCGTACTTGTATCCTATCACCTCCTCCTTGAACTCTTTATTATTGTTTTTTTCTTCCCCTATTTCGGAAAGACGAACGTTCGTGCTTAGTATAAGTTTAATACACGGATAGTACTAGATATACCCCATAGGCCAAGCACTCATTATGACAAATATAGGAGAGCAGACACAGAAAACCGTAGATACAGGTACGACCTTTTAGTTATATTTGTCATTGCATACTCATAATCCTATTATGACACAAGATCTTAGATGTACAAATAGACGTAGAATTATATATAAGGTAGTTTAGCAGTTATGAGGATATATTGATATTCTACCCAGATGGCATACACGCAATGCTAATAGATGACGTGAGTAGCAGTAGTAGTATTCTCCTCCTATCACCATCTCGCCCCTTGGGTGGCTTATCTTTTCTTCTCTATCTATTCATTATCTCGTGCTTAATTCTCCCTATCATAGTTATATCTTTTTCGTGCCAACATGAATTGTTGGTCTACTTCGACCCCATCCAGAGTTTTGTTAGTTAAAACGTAAATTGTTTAGTAGATGATTAATAACTAAAGGATGACTCCTTAATAATAACCCTTATGTATATGACCTATAACAATACCTGTATCCTCTTATTATTTTAAAAAACCATGTATAGCATCCCTTAGGCTAATAGGAATTTGTTAGACTGTTTGAACTAGTTTATACTTTTAATAGTTTTATAAGTTAGTCAAGACTTTAACTGTTGCCCAAAAACTTAGACTATGCCTAGGAAAGAATTGAAGGCACTTGTTACGAACTGACAACTATGAAAAACCGCTGGCAAAGTAGCGACAGCTGCAGCTAGACCGTTGTAGTAAAGTAGTCAAAGTATTTGCAGACATATTGGTCAGGTGGCATGGCAATATTAGACTACGATACTTGACGGTTACAAAAAAAAATTATGGTTGTGAGATTCAAGACAAGTACCCCAAGATTCTCGACCCAATAAATATATTCGTCTTACAACCTAGACAATAGCCTCAAGAGACTGTGACTACTAGTAGAACTTTTGTAAGTTTGGTAGTGTAGACGAGTTAGAGGATAATAGGATAGTGTATGGACAATAAATGAGAAGTGTTAGAATGACAGACCATGACTTTTAGGAAGCACTGCTAGATAGCTATGTAGTGTAATAACTATAGTAATTATTATGAATATGGGTTAGTGTCAATTTCGAGGACGAAATTTTTGTAAGTTGGGTAGATTGTAAACCCCCTCACCAAAAATAGATATTTTGTGTGTATTTTATATTATTATATTTATTATAGATATTAAATTTCTTTAGAGTATTCTCTTAGTTAATTAGAAAATAAATTTCTTGATATATTTACTTATATAAATATTTATTTAGAATTATTTTAGGTTATTTTAGATTTTTGGAGATTTTTCTAGAATTTTTGGTAATTAAAACTTAGGAAACATAAATTTCTAGGACTTCTATGATTTACTATACGACCATACTTGCATGTTATTCCTACCAAATATTTATTTTAGTTTAAAATATTTAATTATATTTTTCTGTAATTTATTTAGAATTTTAAGAAATTTATTTAGATTTTTAAAATTATTTAGGATTTATTTGGATATATATAGTCTTCATATTAGATAGATGCTAATTTAGTGTTAATAGATATTAATAAGATTTTATAAATTATTTGTATTATCTTTAATTACATTTAAGATTATAAATTATTGAGATAAATTCAAACTCTATTTTAAATTAATTCAAATCCTGAACCTACTAGGAAAGCAACTTCATGCATATCCTATCCTTATTTAAATTCATCATAATCATATCCAAATTAACCAATCCTAGTCGTATTTAATTAAGTAGTGTCCACCATTATAAATACCACATCCTTCATATTTTTTTTCCCCAAATACCTCTCTTTTTCGTCCTAAAATAGTCAAAATTTATCATAAATTTAGCCTCATTTTTTAGTAGTTATGACGACTTAAAAAGACATATCTCCTAGTTTCGGACTCCAAACGCGCTCCAGTTTTTTTGTTAGAACTATATCAAGGTTAGTTTTCTGATTATATAATTTATTTTAATAATTTAAGAACCTATTTTTCCAGAAAATTCTAAAAGTGCCAGTTGTTCGAAATCAGACGTATTTTGGTATTTTCGAGATTTTGGGAGATCCCGAACTCAGAATTATGAACCATTTAAAGTTTCGGAAAGCTGACATGATGATCTTCTAGAAAAGTATTTTTCTAGAATTTAAAATATAAGTTTATTCTACTGTAAAATTTGTGCAACATAAACGTAAATAGAAAACCACAAAAAACTATCATTTGTGCGCCCTAGTGGACATAACTCTTTACCGACTTGTGATTTTATAAAATCGTCGAATATGGTGTTTATGTAGTATTGAAATCTATAGGATTCCATTCACAAATCTAGGATTTGAGTTGGTTGACTTTTTGGTCAACGGATTGCCTCAATTTGCGTGCCATGGATCACAAATCCGTAAAGTTGACTTTCTTTGGACCAAAATTAGGGTTTAACAATAAAATCAGATTATAATAAGATTAAAATACTATTTTAGGTTATTTTATTCAGAGTTAAAATAGATTAAAATAGCGAAAACTATTCACCCACTTTTATAACCTAATTTGTTTAATTTATGTGACGGGTAGATCGGACGACGCCTTGAGTTGGGACTTCATCCTTTTCAGACCAGGCAAGATACCTTGCCAAATTGCTTACAATATTTTGCATGCTTAATATATTTCTGTATATTTATTGCATTTCTGTTTATTTATTGCATGTGTAGTTCCTTTCAGTCATTACTATATATTAGATATGTTGACACACACTTGACACTTAGTATCATAGAGGACAATCATTAGGCGTATGGGCTTTTAACCACTCTGGTAAATCATAGTAACTAGCACGCACTATGGTGGTCGTGTCTGATGGTCGCTACCCCCGAGGTATTTCGATTGATGGAGTCCGAGATTCGCTACCCCAGAGGTATGTCGACTGATGATGTCCACTGACGAGCGTATGAGTTGTGAGGATTAGATCGAGTAGCCTACCCTTGCCCATACGTCAAAAAGTTGTCCTCATTTGTATTCATATAGATTGTCTTTTACAGCGTACTTATTTATTTTCAAATTATATGCATGTTTACTGTATTCAAATTGGCTCGCTTTTCTGTATCTTGTTACGTCCCTCTGAGGACCTGGTCCTCAGCTAGGTGTATCTGTTCTTGAGTATTTGTAGGAGCGCAGATCTGGATGGTTATATAAGTTTCGAGGATGTCTTCTCTTCGAGACCGTGGTTGTTAGCTGGTATTCTTATATTGTGTTTATTGTGTTATACTTTTCCATTTGAGTTGGTAGTGGATTTGTTTTTATCCAACTATCATCCTTAGATACTTACTTTGAGATCTAGTTTCATAGACACTGGTTATTCATTTATATTGATTTTTGTGGATGAGATTTAGATTGTACCCTGTGACTTGTGATACATTTTATACCACTTGTGGATTGATATTCATATTACAGCGTACGTATGGGATATGGTTTCCATATATTGGAGTTGCCATATCCATGCGGCTGGAATGCTTACATGTTTTTAGTCCTACGTATTTTGGTACTGGGGCGTGACACCCTTGGACCACACGATGATGAAGAGGTGCCGTAGAAGACAGAAAGCAACTTCGAAGGTTGCTGAAGAGAGTGGATGCTCGATGCCAAAGTCGTCGACCACTACTCTTTGCTTGAGCTCTGGATTCTCTCTTTTTTGACCGTTTTCTCTACCAATTTTCGACCTTTTCGCCTCCGGGCCTCTGTTGATAGAGGTATCTATTTATAGAGTTTTAGTGACAGTGACCACTCAGTCGGTGTAGAAACCGAGTAGTGGAAAGTACAGCACCCTTTTATACGATGGTTATAATAACCATTGCTCGCGTATAGATGACCTTTTGAATGAGCGTGTGACGTGTATCCAACTAAGGGATAATGCGTATAACAGCTGCGAAGATCACGGCATAGAAGCTACGTAGGTAGTTATCCTTTGTGTAGAAGAGGTTGGCGTAGAAGCCAATAACTGTCACCATGGCGTAGAAGCCAAGTAGGCATAGAAGCCGAGTAGGTGTCACGCCCCAAACTCCCGCAGCCCAATAGTCCCCGCTGAACGTGAAATCACCACGTTACAGCTCTCCCGCGGGACAATCGTTCTATTCGGGACGTGATGCCGTATGAGCCTGGAGTTGCGCTCGTATAAGGCGATGTTGTTAAACACGAAAGTTATCATCGAAACAACCAAGTTACAGCGGAAGTAAATTATGTACCAAGCACACATCAGAGTATACGCAGCGAAGCTCACGATAGGGTCCAAATGAGATGCCCCGAGTCAATGCCACAAAGGCGATGCCACGGAGACGATGAAATAACTCTTGCTCTTTCTCTAGCCCACAAAGGTACTTACAGTTCATACATCTTGTCCCGTATATCCAAGCAGAGCCACTATGCCTGTGTACCTGAAATATTGCCCACAAAAGTGGGTCAGTACACTACCGTACTGGTGAGCGGGGTAACCCACTCGTCTAAGCCGACACTAAGTAAAGTAGTGAATGCACACAGTTAAATGGTGATATTTCTAGTTGAATCCTAGATTCGTTTCATGGCATATGAATGACATGTTAAGGAAAGCAGTAAATCAGTTTAAGCATGCTAGCATTCAATCTCAAACCAAACGACAAGCAGTTTAATATATAGCCGACCCGTCTAACTCAATGTCATCGCTTGCACGATAACATATCGAACCATCAGTCTCGCCTCAATATCCATCCTTAACCAAAGTTTATATATATCCCACTCTCGAGTGCACACTCTTGCCGAGGCAAGGTGGCCGCGCCTACACGAAAGCCAAACCAACACAAGAAAAGCAAGCCAACTCTTATCTATATGAAGTCACTGGCAAAGCCATAAAGGATAAAATCCAAGCATTAACGGCGCGCCCTATCAGCCCGGGTAGCAATCCCCGCTGGAGGTCCCGCAATGCATCGTGACTAGCATGAATCAATATTTCCCTCCGGATCGATACGGTCCTAGTGCCTCAGGAAGCCGTTTCGAGGAAATGTCAAACCCTGTGTACACAGGTTGTCCGTGACATGCAGAAAGTAGGTATGACGAGAGGATCGAACATTCTCGCCCCACCAAGCGATCCTAGACTCGTTCAACCGAAAACCCAACCGAAGTATCCATAACCATTCTTCCAACATGTTCTTCCAAGAAGTCCAAATCTCGACCTAAATATATATATCCCAAGGCACCAAAAATACCCATATGCACAATCTCTCAAGTTGTGCCCAAGTTATTCCCATATTTTACATTGCTTCCCAACACAGTATTTCACATTGGGTGCAACATCCCACACTCAGAATAATCCTATGGCACAATGCCCCAACAGTGGCACAATACCCTCGCCGATGCAGTTGTTCGGTTTCGAACCACAACTGCTCGCCTTGCAAGACAAAGCGACCCAGTGATACTCGTGCACGGATGCACGTTCGCTCTCCCGAATTCCCGATATTCTCGATATTCCCATTTGCCTCAAAGTATCCTTCCAACTTGTATATTTCCAACTGTCCAAGCATAATCCCAAGTATCCAACCGATCGCCTCAAATGTATAATCCGACTATCGCATCCAACTATCCAACGCGTAAATCATTCAAGCCACAATCTTACCAAGCCAACGACGCACACTTTATGCACGCCTCAGTGTAGTGCTTCCCGATGTTTCAGCCCAAGTGTACAAGCCATTACGTGTTTTCCATATTATTAGGCATGAAGGAGTAGAGGAGAAGGGAAAGAGCCCACTCACAATGTTCGAATCCGTTAGGCATCCTGTCCTGCCGATACGGCCAATCCCTTGAACCCGTGGTCCGATGCAAGCGCGATCTACTCAACTGGTATGACCGTGTGAGCAGGCCGTGCTCTCCAAATCATCCGACCGATCGGACTAAGGAAGACGGCATTATCGTTTCCATCCAGCTATTCAATACTGTTCTGAACGAACACCTGATTTCCTTCGAACCCGCTAGCCATCTGCACATTGAAACCAACTCGATTAATCCTTCTTCCCGAAATCCGATATTTCAAATGTAACCAGCATTTGATTCATTAAATTCGACTTCGACTCAGCGTAACGCTCCGAGCGGTTATGGGGCGTTACATAATATACCACTTAGAATCAGGTTCGTCCACGAACCATGCTGGTACCCATTCCTATCACAAGCCACAATCCAATTCCATGGATCTGCTCTAAGCAACTCACATATTCACGATTTCTGACTTCGTATCTCGTTCTGCTGAACGCTCGAATAAATTTCACGAATTCCCCCATCCTCCTTGCAGCTCAACACGAATTTCTCGTATCGCTTAGTTTTGGATCGTACACGTATTTAAGGCGTCCTTAAAATACATGTATTTCAGCCGAGCTTTGCGATAGCAAATTTAAACAAGTTACAAGGGTATCTTTATGTTCGAGGCGTCCATTTGCTTTGCTCCCAATTGAACCAAATCATAATTCCCATTCCAACACATTCACTTGAGATACCAATCTGTCACGCCCCAAACTCCCGTAGCCCAATAGTCCCCGCTGAACGTGAAATCACCACGTTGCAGCTCTCCCGTTGGACAATCGTTCTATTCGGGACGTGATGCCGTACGAGCCTGGAGTTGCGCTCGTACAAGGCGATGTTGTTAAACACGAAAGTTATCATCGAAACAACCAAGTTACAGCGGAAGCAAATTGTGTACCAAGCACACATCAGAGTATACGTAGCGAAGCTCACGATAGGGTCCAAATGAGATACCCCGAGTCAATGCCACAAAGGCGATGCCACGGAGACGATGAAATAACTCTTGCTCTTTCTCTAGCCCACAAAGGTACTTACAGTTCATACATCTTGTCCCGTATATCCAAGCAGTGCCACTACACCTGTGTACCTGAAATATTGCCCACAAACGTGGGTCAGTACACAACCGTACTGGTGAGCGGGGTAACCCACTCGTCTAAGCCGACACTAAGTAAAGTAGTGAATGCACACAGTTAAATGGTGATCTTTCTAGTTGAATCCTAGATTCGTTTCATGGCATATGAATGACATGTTAAGGAAAGCAGTAAATCAGTTTAAGCATGCTAGCATTCAATCTTAAACCAAACGACAAGCAGTTTAATATATAGCCGACCCGTCTAACTCAATGTCATCACTTGCACGATAACATATCGAACCATCAGTCTCGCCTCAATATCCATCCTTAACCAAAGTTTATATATATCCCACTCTCGAGTGCACACTCTTGCCGAGGCAAGGTGGCCGCGCCTACACGAAAGCCAAACCAACAAAAAAAAAGCAAGCCAACTCTTATCTATATGAAGTCACTGGCAAAGCCATAAAGGACAAAATCCAAGCATTAACGGCGTGCCCTATCTGCCCGGGTAGCAAGCCCCGCTGGAGGTCCCGCAATGCATCGTGACTAGCACGAATCAATATTTCCCTCCGGATCGATACGGTCCTAGTGCCCCGGGAAGCCGTTTCGAGGAAATGTCAAACCCTGTGTACACAGGTTGTCCGTGACATGTAGAAAGTAGGTATGACGAGAGGATCGAACATTCTCGCCCCACCAAGCGATCCTAGACTCGTTCAACCGAAAACCCAACCGAAGTATCCATAACCATTCTTCCAACATGTTCTTCCAAGAAGTCCAAATCTCGACCTCAATATATATATCCCAAGGCACCAAAAATACCCATATGCACAATCTCTCAAGTTGTGCCCAAGTTATTCCCATATTTCACATTGCTTTCCAACACAGTATTTCACATTGGGTGCAACACCCCACACTCAGAATAATCCCATGGCACAATGCCCCAATAGTAGCACAATACCCTTGCCGATGCAGTTGTTCGGTTTCGAACCACAACTGCTCGCTTTGCAAGATAAAGCGACCCAGTGATACTCATGCACGGATGCACGTTCGCTCTCCCGAATTCCCGATATTCTCGATATTCCCATTTGCCTCAAAGTATCCTTCCAACTTGTATATTTCCAACCATCCAAGCATAATCCCAAGTATCCAACCGATCGCCTCAAATGTATAATCCGACTATCGCATCTAACTATCCAACGCGTAAATCATTCAAGCCACAATCCTACCAAACCAACGACGCACACTCTATGAACGCCTCAGTGTAGTGCTTTCCGATGTTTCAGCCCAAGTGTACAAGCCATTACGTGTTTTCCATATTATTAGGCATGAAGGAGTAGAGGAGAAGGGAAAGAGCCCACTCACAATGTTCGAATCCGTTAGGCATCCTGTCCTGCCTATATAGCCAATCCCTTGAACCCGTGGTCCGATGCAAGCACGATCTACTCAACTGGTATGACCGTGCGAGCAGGCCGTGCTCTCCAAATCATCCGACCGATCGAACTAAGGAAGACGGCATTACCGTTTTCATCCAGCTATTCAGTACTGTTCTGAACGAACACCTGATTTCTATCGAACCCGCTAGCCATCTGCACATTGAAACCAACTCGATTAATCCTTCTTCCCGAAATCTGACATTTCAAATGTAACCAGCATTTGATTCATTAAATCTGACTTCGACTCAGCGTAACGCTCCGAGCGGTTGCGGGGCGTTTCAGTAGGCGTAAAAGCCGAGTAGGCGTAGAAGCCGAGTGGGCGTAGAAGCCGAGTGGGCATAGAGGCCGAGTGGGCATAGAGGCCGAGTGGGCGTAGAAGCCGAGTGGGCGTAGAAGCCAAGATGATGTAGACGTTTTAGCCGAAATTATAGCATTTGGAGATATAATTAAATCTCTTGTATTAAATACAGAGATCTGCCCACATCCTGTGCATTAAATGCAGAGACGTGTCCTCGAAGATTTTTTGTCCTGAAGATTTGCCATCATTCTGCATATCAAATGCAGATACACGCCTTGAACCCTGTACGAAGAGGAACTGCTGACGTGGCAGTCTGTTTGTCTTCTGTGGAGCGTAAGAAGCTCATGTCTGGCTGCGTAAAACAAGGCAGCGTATTCCATTGGCGTGTCTCGAAGATCTGTCATTATTTCGTGCATTAAATGCAGAGGCGTGCCTCGAGGGTCTGTCAGCCTTCCGTGCATTAAATGCAGAGACGTGCCATGAAGATCTGCCGTCCCGAAGATTTGCCATCATTTCTGCGAATTAAATGCAGAGACGTGCCTCGAGCTCTGCCATCACTCTGCGCATTAAATACAGAGACGTGCCTCGAGCTCTGTAGGAAGAGCAGCTTTTGACGTGGCAGTCTGTCTGTCTTCTGTGGAGCGTAAGAAGCTCACGTATGCCTGTGTAAAACTAGGTAGCGTATTCCCTTGCATGCGTAAAAGCAGTTTACGCCAAGGAAATGTCACTAAACGACAGTCTGGGTCGCTGTGCCGTGCCATTATTATAGCCGTCGTCTGGGTAGTCATGTAGTACTCTTTGTCAGGAGTCAGACGTCAGGTTTACTGTACAATTTGTCAGGTTCACTGCACGACTTGGTAGGTTCATTTCAGGGAATACAAAGCGTCCCTCGTACACTTCAATGCTGCATTAAAAGCGGATGAGTTTTATGCCATAAAGGTGATGTGATACCCCTTTTACGCTGAAGCAGCCTGGACATACTGCATTACGCGGATGGTCCTTGAGCTTATATTTTACGCTGAGCTCAGCGAAAAAAAGCTCTGTTACACGTTGATGGCTCCGAAGTCATCTTTTTATGCTGCACAGCATCAACATGCTGGGTATATCTATCCAGCATATTTTTCATGCTTCTACAAGACCCCCTTCAAAGCTTTTAAATTCCTCATAATTTGAAACACTTTAAATGAAGCATGAAACGTTTCTCATAATTTGAAACGCTCTGAAACGGTCAAGTCTGACAAGTTCTTTCAAGGCTGACTTTATCATGGAAGCTATATCTTCTCCTGATACTTTTGTGGACCAGAGCAGAAACTAGCTCTGTCCTCGAGTATTGAGTTAGGTGAAATATCTTAACTCAATCTATCATGGCGCTGGACGCAGGAAAGTAGATTGACCCTGCTTTCCTGTATTGGAGGATGGGTCTAGGCCCATTTTGTATCCTTTCGTCGTTGATCATTTCATGTCAGTTAGTTTGCGGGAACCGACTGACTACTGGAGAAGATGAATGAAGAATTCCGCCCATGCGAGAACCTGGCAGAACAGATTCTGGGCGAGATCTTCAGACGACGATGACGAAGTCCTTTGTAGACGGGATTTCTCGAAAAATCCCTTGGAACAGGGCAAGCAATGGCTGTCAAAAACTGAGTCGCCATCTTAAACTGTAGACGAAATATTCAGACTGGATTCTGGATGAACTTCTAATCGACCAAAGGAGAAGAGTAATTTTCAATGTTGAACTCTATATGCTTTGGGTACTTGAGATATTTTGAGGTCAAGAAGGAGTATCTTCTGTGTGAACCCTTGCAATTGACCGCCTTGAGAATTGTTCAGATGTACTGTACTCTGGCCTGCATATTTTTTTAGATATGCCGAAAGTTATAGATCTGTAACTGTAGATGAGCGTAAAATCATAAGTTCGTAGCCTCTCAAGCGTAAAAGCTGCTGAGCATGAGAGCATCCGGGCGAAGAACTGTAGATTTGTAGCTTCTGAAAAGGAAATCTTCCGAGCGTGAAACTATGGATCTGTTGCCTCTGAGCGTAAAAGCCAACGAGCGTGAAATCATAGATTTGTAGCTACTAAGCGTAAAGTCGTAGGTTTGTAGCCTCTCGAGCGTAAAAGCTACCGAGTATAAAAGCATCCGGGCATAAAACCATAGACTTGTAGCCTGTGAGCATAAAACCATAGATTTGTAGCTGTCGAGCGTTGAAAGCTCCTTAGCGTAAAAACCATGAATCTACTTCGCACGAAAACTTTTCGAATTCGCTGACTGTCCGCCTTCTCTGAGTAATAGACTGACGTAGTACCCAATCATAACCGAATATTAATTATGAGATTTGGTTCGGGATTCGAGGAGTCCATCCGAACTCTATATATATATGTAAATACCCTAATTTTTAGAATAATTTTAAATATAATTTTTCCCCAATTTTCGGTATTTTCTGGATGAAGAACCAAGGTAGTTGTGATCAAAGGATTTTTAAATGCAGTTTATTAATGTTAAAATATTATGAAAATAATATTTTATAGCGTAAAATGGAAAACCGGACATGGGATATTTTTCTGTGAATTTATTGGACTCCGGAGTAGCATTTTAAGCCCTAAAAACTATTGGTTATATAAACCCAAACTAAACCGAACCAAACCAACCCTGACCGAACCAAACCAGCCTATTGGGTCGGGTCGGATCTGAGCCAAACTCGACCCGAAACCCATTGGGAAACCCTACCCGCCTGAGTTACTGTAGCGGCTATAAAGCCTCGTGAAGCTTGCCCAGCCGCCGACCTCACCGCGCCGCCACAGACTCCGACTTCTCCGCAGGAACCCTAGACGAGCCCCCGCCTCTCAACAACTACACCAACACCCTGTACACCCCGTGCCTCAACCGCACCCTCCGCTCGACCGCACCCACGGTCATCACCACCTCCGCCCAGTTCCCCCTCGTCGACCCCTAACTCCCCAGGCCGCCTTCCCCGTGATCGACTCCGCCGCCGTCCCCTCTGCTCGACTCCCCGCCTCGAGCAGCCCCCAGTTCCCCCTCGTCGACCTTTCCCCCTCCGCGTGAGCGCCTCCCGCGTCCACCACTCGACTCCCCTGCCTCGAGACGCAGCCGACCTAACCCCGCCGTACCCCTGATCTCCGCCGACCCGACTCCGGTCATCCCGAGGCCGCCTGGCATCGACAGCCCCTCCCCCGACCGTCCAGTTCACCGATCCCCTCCGGCCGTGCGCGTCTTCCCAGTGGCTGTGCGTTCTTCGACCCCGTCGGAGCAACGATCCCCTCCGGCTGCCACGGTGTCGGACACAATCTGAAACCCTAGCTTGGACGCGCAGGAGACACCGGACACGAGCAGGACACGTGAAATTCAGACTTCTGGAGCCCTGTTCAGGTACCGTTTTCTCCCTCCTCGTATCTCCGTTTTCGATTCCGTTAGTTGCAACGTGTAGACTGTGTAACCCTCTCGGTGCCCGTGCAACCCGTTCGGTACATCGCGTCCTGTGGTAATCGCAAACCGCAATCCAAAAACAGGAAAAACAACGTCCTATTTCACCGCAGAACTGAGTGTGCCCCGCCAAACGGGATGACTTGGTCACACACGGTCTTTACCGAAACATGCGCATCGTTGATACGGACGTGTGGGATTTCGTAGAAGTCGATTCGGATGTGCGTGCACACCGGAATCAACGCGTATCCGCCGACAACGCCCCGTATCTGTCGGTTCTGGAACACGCTGTAACTTTGTGTACACACATCGGATCGAGACAAAACTTGAGCCATCAGACTCGTAGCAATACGCTGATCCTGTGACCCAAGTTTGGTTCGATTCTGAGAACGTTGACAAAATTGCGTATCGTGGGCCCCACATGCTCCACCTGACGGGCGATTTTGTGATCGGCTCATCGGAATCCAATTTTGGAAGTTTTGTTGGTTTCGTATCATTGTTCCTGACTTGTTGACACTGAGTTTGAGGAATTTGGAGACCTTTGACCCTGACACGCTTTTTGGTGCAAAGTGGCCCACATATGGAACCCGCTTTGGCCCAGAAATGTTATTTTTGCCCTTGTATCCAAATTGGACTTAAGGACAGGCGTTTCTAGCTATTTGACATCTTCTGAGACTGTTGGTAATATTTGTTATAGCTTTTGGAGTAGTACCTACAGGATCCACTGATACCAGAACGACTGTTGATATTCGAACCCCAGGCAAGTGTACCTTGCCAAACTATGCAGTATTGTTACTTATTTTTCTTGCTTCATTATATTGCTATGCATGCTCAACCTAGGACCGTGTGACATACTTAGCGTCCGATTATTAGTCGGGTGCCAACACTGTACGCAGTGTTGGGTACTGTCATCTAGAGATGGATATTCGTGACACTTTATATTTTCGTACTTGTCTTACCAAGTACACTATGACCCAGGATACTTGACACTATGCATGAGACAGGATCTTTCTGAGATATTCATGGTGATTCTGTATAGGATACAGGATTTAACATGGACATTATATTCTTAGATATTGTATGACTTGTTGCATTAGCTATGATCCCGCTTGACATGGACATGAGACGTTATGGTCATGATATGCGTGGTCACATTGGGTGGGGAGAGACACACATGCTACAGGCTGTTTTATATATATATCTTCTATTATTGAGAGGTCGTAGACTCTCGGAGCAGAGCTAGACCCACTACCGGTTATTACCGCTATCGGCTCCCCGACACAGAGCTTGTAGTGGCTCAGCCTGAGTACTCGTGATGCTCTCACTTGTATTTTCACTTAGATGGTTACTTACTTGCCCTATTTATTCCATTTATTTTCTGCACTACATTTATTTTGGCATGAGCTTTCTTGTACCTTTCTATGTCCCCTGAGGACCTGGATCCGGATTATGTCCCCAGGATTTGAGGACGAGATCTATCCCGAGGTATACGGGACAGGAGCAGAAGTTAATCCAAGAGCTGTACCACCATCCGAGGACGAGGTGTTAGCCGAAGACTTCTCCTGAGCATCCATGTTTCATGCTCAGTATTTATTTATTTCAGACATTTATATTCTAGTCTGTTGAACCATTGTATCAGATATTTATCGGGTTGTTCCCCGAAGCACTTTGTTGAGACTAGCTGATGATTTACATTCCTTATTTATTCTGTGGATCATATTTTATATCTTGTGTGGATGAGATTAGATGTGCCATGTTGTCGTAGACTTATTTTTATAGCTTAAGTACGCCCTGATGGATCCATTAAATTGGGTTTGTCCATCGGTGTGTGTTGCTGGCCATTGCCACGTGTCTAGTCCCTCGGTATTTTGGGACTGGGGCGTGACAATATACCCTAAGTTTCTGAGAGAAAAACCTTTTATCCGTCTTCTGCGAAAGAAAGCCTTCGACTGTTCGAGTTCTTCTTCGTTTCTTCTCCGAGCCTTCAAAGTTTCCAGTAATGGCCTCGAAACAACTCTCCTCCTATAAGGAAAAGAAGGTTAATTCTTCTTCTCGTTCTTCTGCCCAAGCGAGAACGACTTCGGTCGGGCAAGGCGAGCTTCATTCTGAGCGAAGTGTCCCGCCGACGAGCAGTGCACCCGGCCTTAACGGTAGAGCTTTGGGGACGAAAAAGAACGACTAAAAATCCTTCGCACACATTGTACGTGAACGCGCTAGGTCGTCTTCTGTGCTGATAGACTCTTCGAGGAAGATGATGCACAGAGATATTTCATCTTTTACGCCCATATTTCTAATGTGTCAGCGTAAAAACTCCATATTTTTGTAGTCTGGCGTAAAAGCTTTGACTGTCGAAAGTTGGCGTATACTATATAATTTGAGTGTTACGCAGGGATGGAAATTCTGGCGTAATAACTCAAATTTTGGCAGTCTGGCGTAAAACACAGACTGTCGAAAACTTTGCGTATACTGCCAGTCTTGAATTTTATGCCTCGGAATGGGATCCCAGCGTAAAAGTTTAAGTTTTTGCAGTCTTGGCATAAAGCACAGACTGTTGATTTTTGGCATATGCTGCAAGATCTGTAATGTCTAGTTATAGGAACTGATGTATTTTTCTTACACTCTTGCAGTTAACTTGCATGCGTCTCCGCTAGCCGATGTGATGGGTTCTGCCGTCGGGATGCTGCACTCCAACTACCTGGAGGATTTATCCCACGTGACATTTCCCATCTCTGGACCCCAGTATCTCGAAAGAAGGGAAATTTTAATATCGGCTCAAGGAGAGCGGATATTGTTGAGCATGATCAACGGAGATCCCCTGACGTATATAGACGGGGATCAATACATAAAGCCGACTTTCCTCTTCGGGGACATGATTGACAAGCATTCCCAGACGAAGCCCAAGAAAGAACTCTGGATTTTCCCTGCCGGGAGCTTGATTTTGTATCTGCCCAAGATGTTGAAAGACTATCCCATCTCGGTATTCTTCCATACTACACATCCCAGGAGGATATCGTGGACACTGACTCCCGATCTTTACGGCAGGCCTGGCAAGATATTTCATCTGAAAGGAGCTGACCAGGGGTCGTTTGTCAGCCGCCCTTCCGGCTCTGTAACGCCTTTCAGGGGACTGTACCCGGGCAGTGTCCCGAGTGAAGACAGTTTAGTGATCCAGCCAGTCTAATTACCGACCTTCTGTAATGATTTCATGGGGCACGGGGGAGTATACCCTAAGGTGAACCCCCGGACAAGTGGGTGGATTACCCCTACAAATCTTCGATGGGCTCGCCTAGCTGAATGGGCCCTGAAGCATTTTTAGACTGAGCTGGAGAGCATTGGTCTATTTGCAGCTGTGAGTGCTACCAGTGTTGGGTTACCTCTCAACCCCAACTTGTTTCTGGCACTGATGGAGCGATATATCTGGCTCACCGGGACTTTCGCCACTCCACTGGGGGAGTTGGGATTGGCCCTCTACGAGATGGCACAGATCTCGAGGCTGCCGATGGAGGATACTCCATATGAAGAGTATGTTCCCACGAACCGGGAGTTAGGGGTTTCAGACCCTCGGGTAGTGGCCGTGTACCAGGAGCTGATGTGCCATTACCTCGCTTGCACCGCTTTTTATGGTGAGCCTTCAGATTTGGCTCACACAAATAAATGGTCGTCCTACCTCTTCTTTCACCAGGCCAGGACTGCTAAGCCAGAGAAGGTCTTGGAATGCAAGGATCAGCCTCTGACTTGTCTGAGCGTGCTTACTGCTCAGATAGTCGACGATCTCATGGAAGATGCTGGGGCTCCGGACCAGATCCTGGACGAAGGGATAGGGAAGTACCCTGCGGGCACTAAGGCTTATAGTTATCTGAGGCATTGCCGCAGGCCTCTGTCCAAGGAAGCTCAACTGGCTGACTTCCTCTCCATATGGCTGCGCCGGCTGGTGGTGCCCGGGATTGCATCTGCAGACCGTATTCACCGCAACACGCTATGGCCTGCAATGCATCTGGTATTCGGGGCAAGACTGGGCTTGCTCCCTGCCATGGTGTACCGTATTCAAGCTGGCCTGAGGGCCATGACTGATGGGTTCCTTGCCGATAAAACTCGGCACGATAGCTTTCCCAAGGTAGAATTATCATACCTGTATTTGATGGGATGGTTAATTCTACATAACCCCAGGGTGATGTCTCCCGGCTCTGGCAGTAGTTCGGGGGGTAGTTTCTTGTTGAACTACAAAAATTTCTCCTGGAACGTGACCACAGTTTTAGACTGTCGGCGGGTGCTGAACTTCAGTCACAGCTGGAAGCTTTTCTGTACTGTCCCCTCTGTACATCTCAATCAACAGGGGATCAGACTTCAGGACGTGGGCGACGGGAAGACCGTTCTTTCTCCTGAGGCTTTCAATTGGTTGGTCTGCATTAGACCTTCCCATCTACTGTACAGAAGTGAAGACCATTGCTTCCTTGAGCCCTACCTGCCTAGTCGGTTTGCCAGGCAATTCGGGTACGACCAATTGTATGTGGGCAACGCCGTCACCAGCTTCAGGTCCAGAGGCTGACTCATCGATGGAGCGAGAGGATGGTGATACTTTATCATGGATTGCACTGAAGCAACTTTTACCGTGCCTACCATTTCTCTCTCCACGGAGCTGCGCATTCTCCACTCGTATGCCCAGTTCTATGTGGCAACGAACACCTTTCATCGCAATTTTGATATGCATGGAAGTTTTAGGATGCCCTCTTCCAAGCCTGGGGGAAGAGTCAAAATACCCTCGGTCTCTTCTGACGAGGGTGAAGAGTCCGTGACCCATGATGAGCCTCTGTTGTCGGTACCGAGGGATGAAATACCTCCGCCTGCAGGGGCTTTGGTAATCTCCGAGAAGCGAAGGGCTCCTGCTCCGAAGGAGGCTTCCCCTCGCAAGAGGAAGAAGAAGATGGTTAATCGTCCTATCCGAATTCCTGGTAATGAGGCTCCTAGAATTGAGCCTGCATCTCCCCATGTTGGGGAGGATTTTTTGATTGGATGTTCCTCGCCTTTTAGAGAGGGACCCTCTAATGTTCCGGCTGGTGGTGCCGGGGAATCTTTGCTGGAGGCTGCTGTCGCTGCTACTGCTTCGGGTAGTGGAACGAGGTCGGCTTCGGGGCCGAGCTGTCCCGACCCACACCCGGTATAGGGGTACGAGAGCGTGGGTACGTCCAGCCTACGCCGCAGCATCGGCGATAGAATGCTGTCTAGGTCATGTAACTATCTAATCAATCTCACATGAATATCCAACTCCATAAGGAGACGTGGATATCATAAAATAATGCTGGAAATACTCAATCACATAAACTAAAGCACGATGAGATATCAAGGCAAGCAAAGAAATACAAGACAAGTCTAACGACAAAAAATAGCCATACCTGCAATCAGTAACATCCAATCCCTAAGTGTGTCGAAAACAAGTCCACTAAGGTCACAGTCTGGAAAAATATATCCAGTCAGGATTGGAACGAAATACACCTCTAACAGCAGTTCCACATATATTGATAAAAATCTATAGCACAGTGTAAAGAAATATAAGACAGATAGGAATACTGGCAATAAGAAATACTGACGAGCATGGATGTACTGGAAATAGAAATACTGGAATAAATGGAATACTAGAGCATGTCATCATCAATGTACATCTAGCAATGAAATAGAAATACAAGTACACGCATGAACAATGAACTGGTATATAAGTGTGTACAAGAATAGTAACTAGAACATGTGGGGATGCTAGATCAAAACACTAAAGATACATGTCAAGAATCATCTAACTAAGTGTGTGAAATATCAACACATCATATGATCGGCTTGGGACTGACGAAACTCATTACATTGGTTAGCGATCATCCCAGAGGTCAGGCTAATCCATCCGGATAGCTATGATGCGAGTAATAGTCAGGCTACCCATATGTAACAGTGATAAAACATGTAATGGTAAGGCTGCACCGACGTGAGGCGTGGGTGAGCTATGATGCATTTAAGGTTGGGTATGATCACATAAGCTACTAATATTTCCTCGTTTTTCCCCAGCTAGCACGATGGATTCCCGATCACGACTCCTCGTGACAGGTCTCAATGATACCAACTCGTGTAAAGAACAGTGTCAGAGTCATGTATGCTATACAACAAGAGTTATAGAAATAATCAACATAAGGGAAACTGCCAGAGAATGTACTCGCCTTGGTTCCTTAGCTGGTAATATCAATGTCCTGTTCCAGAGTATCGCCTGGATGATCCAACCGTCCTATAGACTTATCATAAAATAATACAACACTGCATCAGATGATACACTAACACAAAATCAAAAAATACATCAAACTCAGGGGCTATGCCAGGTAGGGCACTAGTCAACTAGGGTCAAGTGCGTCAAGTTGCACGGGCGTCTCGTTTGTGATTGCTGTGCAATCCGACAGTCGGTGGTATAGGTCATGCCAGTACGTCAGTGTACGCGTGACAGACAGCTAACAGCTCACAGGGTCATAGGTCCATGTAAATACGGGATATCCGTAATTACACTTGGGTTACCTAGTAGAGATACATATATGAATATACATATTATACTCATAATATATACACCAATTAATTACGTACATAAAATATGTATATACACTGATAGAATTATATAATTTATATATATACATTTAAAAAATATACATTCCATATATATATTTATGTATATACAATAACCAATATTTATATATATATATATATATATATAAAAGAATATATATATATATATATATACATATTTTAGTAAAATATACGTATACTATATTTATATATATATACATGTACCAATCTAATACATATACCAATTACGTATATGTGTACATATATATATATATATATATATATATATATATATACCAAATGAGCACAATAAGATTCCGTATACCTTTATTCGGATCAGCATCGGGAGAAACCCCAGCCGTGTCTGTCGGTGCGACCAGCGAGATTCCACCTGATGAACCTCGGCTGGAACTTGATGAGGGTCTGGAAGAATATTTGCCGGTGTCTGTTGACACACCACCTTCTCCAGGTATGACAGCTTGCCTAGCATCATTAAGAAATGATTTAGCTGTACTGGCCACAGACGCGATATATACACCATCGGTCATGGGTAAACGTCGTCTTTACGCCTCTTTTTAGAAAAGTTAACATTATTTCGATATTAACTTCCTTTTGTCTTCTTTTCAGGGGAGGATATCTTCGGGGAGGGCAGTCTAGATGCGCCCTTTGTCTCTGTGTCAGGTCCTGGCGGCGACACGGAGGTGCCTGACTTTGAAGAGGAGATACTTTCGGGTGCCGGCTCGCCCGGCGAAGAGATTCTGATATCTCAAGAGGAGGACGAGCCCGTCATTGCGACAATGCCTCCTTTGAGTACGCCGGTCACTTCGTCCGGTATTGGCGCCTCTTCTTTTGTCGCACCACCTGTTGAGGCGATGACTGTGGTAACGTCGTCGGCAGTCATTCATAGAGGGGGATTCTCTGATATTGCAGCCACCCCCAACACCCATTTGAATCTCACCAAGACCATTTTCTATGCCACTTTGAAGACGCTAGTATCAATGGTACTGGAGAAGAATTTGGGCTTCGAGACTATGAGGACGTCCTGCAACCTTACTATAGCGCAGATTAGATATTTCAGTGACACTGGAAGAGCTGATGCGCTAGAGCAGATAGTTAATGGTTTGGAACAACCCATTAACGAATATTTGCAGCTATCTCGAGGCAGCGTCGATGGTCTCATTTAAGCTAGGATCGACTCCTTGACTGCAGAGCTTGCTGGGCAAATGGAAGCTCTGGACAAATCCGTCCAGGAACAGCAGCAGGAGATGGATTACGATCGTGCCGAACTGGAGTATATCATTCCTCAACTGGCTCAGTGCGAAATCGAATATGAGGAAGTGACAGCAAGGGTCTACAGATTGAGAGATGAACTCGCTCAAGCGGAGGAACTGGCTGTCTCTTTGTCGGCAACTCGAGATGTGCTGACGAATCGGAGGGAGACCGTCCAGCAGAATCTGACGCATGTGGGTATTGTCCACGCGGGTTCCGTACATGCTCGGTCCGAGCTAGCTGCTTTGAATAATGATGCGACAAGGTTGGAACGGGCTCGCGTCGACATCTTGAACTCCAGGGATGAGAGAATGGCTGCCCTGGCACGACAAATTTATAACCTAACTGCTCCTCCCAAATGATGTACTTTTTTGCTTTCCAATGTACTTTTGCTCTTTCTGGAAATAATAAAGAGGCTTTCATCTGACTTTGTGAACCCATCATTTTGGAATATAAATAACAGGTTTGGGTGAAAGTGATATCAGAGGTAATATGGTGTGATATACTCTCGGTAAGTTTCAGCAGGATATATCTATTCAGAGGTTATATGGACATGATAGGATACGCTTCAGCTAAAATTTGTACACAAAACACTATCAGAGATAATATGGACGTGATAATCGATAGCCAAATTAGGAAGGTTTGTTCAGAAGTAATATGAACATGACAAACTCTTGAGTTGTGACTCCATCGGGGATGGAGGTATACATCTGCTCAGAGGTAATATGGACATGGCAGTTTTTGTGGACCTAACACCACTGGCGTACTTAGAGTTAAGTATGGGTATTAAGTTGAGATGACAACTGATATCAGAGGTAATATGGATGTGATAATCGACAGCAAGAAACTCAAAAAGTTTGTTCAGAGGTAATATGAACATGACAATCTTTTGAGTTGTGACTCCATTAGGGATGGAGGTATACATCTGCTCAGAGGTAATATGGACATGGCAATTTTTGTGGACCTAACACCACTGGCGTACTTAGAGTTAAGTACGGGTGTTATGTTGAGATGACAACCGATATCAGAGATAATATGGACGTGATAATCGACAGCCGAACCAGGAAGGTTTGTTCAGAGGTAATATGAACATGACAAACTCAGTTGGGGAAATAAAGAAATGTTTGGACAATAGTTCAGAGGTAATATGGACATAAACTTATGTCTGAATAATTTACCGTGGAGTGATTTTCCTGAGAGGGGATAGACCTGAAAAATCCACTGGGGAAACTTTAGGGGTTCATCATTCGATATTTTCTTGAGGGAGCAAATTGTCACATTAAAAGTGAAATTAATTTGCAGTGATCGTCCCCTCATTTACAGATGCAGAGTGATGACCTTGGCATCGATCAACTCCTGGATTCTCTTTTTCAGTACATAGCACGCCTTTGTAGGATGATGACTGTACCGATGAAAGAGACAATAATCTGGGTCATCAACTTTGCCTGCTCTATCAAGATATCTGATGTTGGAAAGCTGAAGTTTCTGTTCCTCCATCAACATATTGAAGATTTCAATGATGTCATCTTTATCGAAGGAAAAAGTCCCTTTTGGTCTTTGGGCTCCCGATGCCTGAGTTTTACGTCCTTCCGGGAAGATCGCCACCGTTGCATCATCTTCGGATTCTGAGGGGATTCTACCCCCTGTTTCGGATGGTGCCTTGTTTTGTCGAGGTAAGCTACCCCTAGACAAGTCATGGCATTTGACCCCTGAAGTTGATTTAGAAGGAGCTGCTTCTAGTTGTGCAGGATTAGCCTTTGGAGGTTTGGAATTTGTGGGAGATACAGTGTATCCCAACCCAAAACGAGTTTATTGACAGTAAGGATTACTATGCAATGGTGTTCGTCTGCCTTTTCCATAATTGAGGCCTTGTTTCAACTTTAAATCATAACCCATGCTTTGTATAATCCTTAAAGCTTGGGGGCTATATCTGGAGATTTGCATTTTGCCACCCTCAGACTCGCAAAATTCTTCCTGTACAATCGGACTGCTCCGCATGCGACCGAAGACTATTGGATGCTGGTCGTCGCGAGTTGGAGGAACAATAAAGACAGAATCTTCATGTGGCCCATGCGTCATGACGATATTAGATGTTGATGCATCTTCCCACATGATCTCCCCACGTTTGATAGTTAGGGGAAATAAAACCTGTTTTTGATCCCTGCCTTTGTATTTCTGGATCAGATACTCACGCAGGTCTGAAGGATTTACAGAAGAAGAAGAAGAAGATAGCCTGTTCCTCCTGTTCACGTCAGTGGGCGTGCGGATGTTGGGAACCATAGTCCTCCCTATGCCACCCGTATACAACAGGTTGGCCATCTGGGTAGCGGACGATCCTCGAGGAGTACGTCTTTCCGCAAACTGAGCTTGCTTTACGCTGAGGGGCCTCACCTGGCGTAAATTGGAGCTCTGCTCAGGTTGGCGTAAAGCCGAAGAGGTCCTCAGTCGTCCGTCAGCTCCTCGCGTAATCCGGAGGGCGGGCATATTCTTCACTTGATGGCGTAAAGGCCGAAAAGTTGAGTATTCTGCCACTTGCTTTCTCTTGCGTAGATTGCAGGGATCATCTGCTTTTCCGCTGAGGGTAGATGCATTTTTACGCGTGGAGGGCGTTTGGAACTTCTGATTTGGCGCTAAGGCACTGGCAGAAATTCTGTCTGCCACGTCATCGACGGGGGACTGGATTTTACGCGCAGAGCGGGGATTAGGCTTCTGGACTAGCGCTGAGGCATTGTCCGAAGTTTTGTCTGTTTCGTCAGTGACGGGAGACTGAGTTTTGCGTGCAGGGCGCGATGTATACTTCTGGATTAGCACTGAGGCATTGCCAGAAGTTTTGTCTATTCTGTCAGTGACGGAAGACTGAATTTTACGCGCAAGGCGCGGAGGGAGCGATGCTACAACCTCGTTGGTCGAAGAGGTCAGAGAGTCGACAGGAATGGTAATGGATGTCTTGGTCATCCAGACCTTACGCAGCTTCCTGTTGTCTTGGACAGAGAGAGAGTGAGAGCTACCCCCTGTTCGAAGCATATCTTCGTAGGCAGACTGGTCGAACTGGACGACCAGTGTCTTCTTTACGGATCCCACGGATACCGTATCGTGTTGAGCAATTGCTTCCTCATCAGAAGAGAAAGATGTCCCCAGCAGAGTCACGATCTTGTTTCAGATAAATAAACGAAAGAAATAAGGAAACAACAAGGTTTTTTTTTATTTACGAAAAACTCGGCTCTTCGGTTTACAAACAAGTTTGTACAATTTAATCCTATACGAGAAATATCGAAGTACAATTTATTTAATCTGGGAAAATATTGCTATAGGAGTCTGATCTGCAGTCGATCACTTTGTCCCTTGGACCACACGATGATGAAGAGGTGCCATAGAAGACAGAAAGCAGCTTCGAAGGTTGCTGAAGAGAGTGGATGCTCGATGCCAAAGTTGTCGATCACTACTCTTTGCTTGAGCTCTGGATTCTTCTCTTTTTCGACCGTTTTCTCCACCAATTTTTGACCTTTTTGCCTCCGGACCTCTGTTGATAGAGGTCTCTATTTATAGAGTTTTAGTGACAGTGACCACTCAGTCGGTGTAGAAACCGAGTAGTGGAAAGTACAGCACCCTTTTATACGATGGTTACAATAACCATTGCCCGCGTATAGATGACCTTTTGAACGAGCGTGTGATGTGTGTCCAACTAAGGGACAATGTGTATAACTGCTACGAAGATCACGGCGTAGAAGCCACGTAGGTAGTTATCCTTTGTGTAGAAGAGGTTGGCGTAGAAGCCAATAACTGTCACCATGGCGTAGAAGCCAAGTAGGCATAGAAGGCGAGTAGGCGTAGAAGTCGAGTAGACGTAGAAGCCGAGTGGGCATAGAGGCCGAGTGGACGTAGAAGCCGAGTGGGCGTAGAAGCCGAGATGATGTGTACGTTTTAGCCAAAATTATAGCTTTTGAAGATATAATCAAATCTCTTGCATTAAATGCAGAGATCTGCCCCCATCCTGCGCATTAAATGCAGAGACGTGTCTTCGAAGATTTTCTGTCCCGAAGATTTGCCATCATTCTGCGTATCAAATGCAGATACGTGCCTCGAACCCTGTACGAAGAGGAACTGCTGACGTGGAAGTCTGTTTGTCTTCTGCGGAGCGTAAGAAGCTCACGTCTGCCTGTGTAAAACAAGGCAGTGTATTCCAGAGGCGTGTCTCAAAGATTTGTCATTATTCCGTGCATTAAATGCAAAGGCGTGCCTCGAGGGTCTGTCAGCCTTCAGCGCATTAAATGCAGAGACATCTCATGAAGATCTGCCGTCCCAAAGATTTGCCATCATTTCTGCGTATTAAATGCAGAGACGTGCCTCGAGCTCTGCCATCACTCTGCGCATTAAATACAGAGACGTGCCTCGAGCTCTGTACGAAAAGCAGCTTTTGACGTGGCAGTCTGTCTGTCTTCTGCGGAGCGTAAGAAGCTCATGTCTGCCTGTGTAAAACTAGCCAGCGTATTCCCTTGCATGCGTAATAGCAGTTTACGCCAAGGAAATGTCACTAAACGACAGTCTGGGTCGCTGTGCCGCGCCATCATTATAGCCGTCGTCTGGGTAGTCGTATAGTACTCTTTGTCAGGAGTCAGGCGTCAGGTTCACTGTACGATTTTTCAGGTTCACTCTACGATATATCAGGTTTATTTTGGGGAATATGAAGCGTCCCTCGTACACTTCAATGCTGCATTAAAAGCGGATGAGTTTTATACCATAAAGGCGATGTGGCACCCCTTTTACGCTGAAGCAGCCTGGACATACTGTATTACGCGGATGGTCCTTGAGCTTATATTTTACGTTGAGCTCAGCGAAAAAAAGCTCTGTTGCACGTTGATGGCTCCGAAGTCATTTTTTTATGCTGCATAGCATCAACATGCTGCGTATAGCTATCCAACATATTTTTCATGCTTCTACAGCGTATTGCGCAAAAGCGATGATGTGGACGTCTTTAGCAAAAATTATGGCTTTTGGAGATATAATCAAATCTCTTGCATTAAATGGAGAGATCTGCCCCCATCCTGCGCATTAAATATAGAGGCATGTCTCGAAGATCTGCCACCATTCTGAGCATTAAATATAGAGGCGTGTCTTGAAGATCTGCCACTATTCTGAGCATTAAATGCAGAGGCGTGTCTCGAAGATCTGCCACCATTCCGAGCATTAAATGCAGAGACATGTCTCAAGTTCTGTACGAAGAGCAGCTTTTGACATGGCAGTCTGTTTGTCTTCTTTGGAGCATAAAAAGCTCATATCTGCCTGTGTAAAACTAGGCAGCATATTCCCTTGCATTCATGAAAGAAGTTTACGCCAAGTAAATGTCACTAAACGACAGTTTGGGTTGCTGTGCCATGCCAACATTGCAACCATCGTCAGGATAGTCGTGCAGTACTCTTTGTCAGGAGTCAGACGTCAGGTTCACTGCATGATTTGACCGGCTGAAGCAGCCTGGACATACGGTATTACGCGGATAGTCCTTGAGCTTATATTTTACGCTGTGCTTAGCGAGAAAGCTCTGTTGTACGCCGATGGCTCTGAAGTTATATTTTACGCTGCCCAGTACTAAAATGCTGCGTATGACTCTTCAGCGTATTTTTCATGCTTCTACAGTTTAGTCATACGTTGAGGGTTTCTAAATGCTAAATTAATAAATAGGGATTTGTCAAAAGGGTTTTACCTAGTGGGTTCTTAGGTCTAGCCCATTAACCCATGCATTTAAAGAATCTCAAATAATTTATATAATAAACATATCATATATTATATTAATACAATAAATTAAATATAGCAATTTATAATAATGCCCTAATCTATAAATGTGGTAGTGACGCCCACGATTTGGAGTTGGCAGTGGTCATATTTGCTCTGAAGTTATGAAAATACTATTTATACGGAGAGCGTGTGGAGATCTTTACTGACCACAAGAGCTTGAAGTATGTGTTTACCCAAAAAGAACTGAACATGAGGCAGAGGATATGGTTGGAGTTGATGAAAGACTTTGACATATTATTACAGTACCATCCAGGGAAGGCGAACGTAGTTGCGGATGCGCTGAGCAGGTATCCGGTAGCTATGTGCTTGACTACAGATCGTTATCTTCTGGCAGATCTAGAGAGCTTGGGCATTGAGGTGATAGTGCCTGGGGTTGAGATGCAGATGTGGGGACTGCAGATTCAGTCAGAGTTGATAAACCAGATCAGGGCTACATAGTTTGAGGATGGGTCCCTGAGGATCATCAGGGCGCAGGTTCAGATTGGAGTATCATATGACTTCACCATTGCTGATGATAATTCATTGTGGCACGGTTCCAAGTTGTGTGTGCCGAGTGGGTCGTTGCACGAGAAGGTTCTTCAGGAGGTGCATCGATCCCAGTACTCTATGCATCCAGGTGCCAACAAGATGTATAGAGATCTGAGAGAGCATGTATGGTGGTACGGGATGAAGCGGAAGGTAGCACACTTCGTATCCCGATGCTTAGTATGCCAGCAGGTGAAGGCGGAGAGGCAGAGGCCAGGAGGGTTGCTCCAGCCGTTACCCATTTCGGAGTGGAAATGGGAGCATGTGACCATAGATTTTGTTTCTGGACTTCCCCGTTCTCCAGGAGGGAAGGATGCAATTTGGGTTATCGTAGACAGGTTGACCAAATTAGCCCACTTTCTACCATTCAAAGTGGGTACGTCTACGGAGAGACTAGCAGAGATGTATGTGCGCCAGATAGTCAGACTGCATGGAGTTCCTGTGAGAATAGTATCAGAATGGGAAAGTCGCTTTACTTTGCATTTCTGGAGGAGTCTGCAGGCTAGCTTGGGCACTCAGCTCAAGTTTAGTACTGCATATCACCCATAGACAGACGGTCAGTCAGAGAGGACCATTCAGACCCTTGAGGACATACTTCGCACTTGTGTTCTGGATTTCAGAGGCTCATGGGAGGATCACTAGTACTTGGTAGAGTTTGCTTACAACAACAGCTACCAAGCCAGTATCGAGATATCACCATTCGAGGCATTGTATGGAAGAAGGTGTCATACTCTGTTATCATGGGATGATGTAGGCGAGAGAGTTTTGCATGGGCTGGAGATGGTGGTGGATGCGGCGGAGAAGGTCGAGCTTATTAGAAATAGACTTCGGGTGGCGCAGGACAGGCAGCGACATTGGGCCGATTGCCACCGGCGACCTTTGGAGTTTGAGGTATAGCTTAGAATTTAGATTTTGTTCTTGTGTTTGCTTGTGATTGCTTGTTTTAGATTAAGTGCTGAGACCTTGTTTGTGCTAGGTTGGTGATCTGGTGTTCCTGAGGATTTCTCTGACGCGGGGCACTATTCGCTTCGGTGGAGGCGAGAAGCTTAGCCCACGTTTTGTCGGACCCTTCAGTATCCTTGAGAGGGTCGGCGTTGTGGCGTATAGGCTAGATTTGCCACCTACGCTAGAGGGAGTTCATGATGTGTTCCACATGTCGCAGTTAAGACGGT
This sequence comes from Iris macrosiphon, assembly GCA_036927795.1. Classification (NCBI taxonomy): domain Eukaryota; kingdom Viridiplantae; phylum Streptophyta; class Magnoliopsida; order Asparagales; family Iridaceae; genus Iris; species Iris macrosiphon. Next base: position 102,044,433 of record JAYESA010000015.1, on the reverse strand, counting down.
ACATGGCGGATTCCAGTAACATATTGGATCACTCAGAGATCGTGGTGGGGCCTACTCTTAGCTATCCAGAGCAGCTGGTGGAGATTCTGGATCGGCGGGAGAAGGTGTTGAGGAACCAGACTATTCTCTTGGTTCACGTCAAGTGGAGGCATCACTCTCCAAGTGAGTCGACCTGGGAGAGGGAGGATGAAATGCGCGAGCGATACCCTTATCTTTTTGAGCCCTGAGGTTTGGTTCTTTCTTTTCCTCGCATTCCTGTCCTAGTTTCATCTTTTAATTTCGAGGACGAAATTATTTTTAGGAGGGTAGGCTTGTCACTACCCAATTCTAGAAAATAGGAATTTTTATTTTTAATTTGGTAAATTATGTATTGACCATAAATATTCCTATTTATATTTAATTAGTGATTGTATTTATTTTTATTAGTTGTTTTAGGGTTTTGGCTAGTTTGGACCAGTGTTAGACCCTAGTGGACCCATGTCAGACCCAACCAACGCCCTTGTCAGACTTATTTATTGGTGTAGACTAGTTATTTATATTTTAATTAGTTAGTTGGAGTATTTTGGATTAGTTAGAATGCATTTAGAAAACCCTAAATCTAAACCCTAGTTTGGAGGAGTATTAGTGGAGGGTATTTTGGTCTTTGTGTTAAATGCAAACCCTAACCCTATTTCCTTACATGGCCGTCCATAACCCCCCTTCCTTTTTATTTCTTCTTCTTCATTTACTTCTCTCCATTCTTCTTTCTTTACTTTCTTCCTTTACTTCTTCTATTCCAAGTAAGTTTCGCACCTTCCTTCTCTTCCCTCATTTACTTCTCTCATAAATGCAAACTCTAACCTTTTATTTTCCTCTAACCTAGGTGTGTAGAGCCTAGATTTGGTGTAGGAGCTTGGTTTGGAGGCTTGGAGGCTTGGTGTGGTGACTTTGGGGATTTTGGGAGACTTTGGCCTTGGGATTTCAACTCCCAAGAGGTAAACCCTAACTTTCCTCTTAGTGATTACTCTAATATAGTGTAATTAGTAGTTTAGAATCTTCATAGACCTTAGGGATACCCATGGGAGAAAGTTAGAACTTGTTTGGATGTGTTTGGAGACTTTGACCTTAGGTTTTGTGTCAATTTTGGGTAAAAACCGAGCTTGGCCCAATTTTGGGTGTTGCCCTAGGTTAGACGGACCTATGTAGACGTGCTTGGGTATCTTGAGGGTAGGTAAGTATTCCCGTTCGGATACGTGAGGTCGTATTGTCACGACCGGCACCCGGTGTAAGGGTACAAGTCGGAAACAACGCCCAGCCTACGCCGCAGAATCGACGGTAGAACGCTGTCTAGATAATCTATCTAACAATATAATGAACCACGAATAATGATAGTATACTCAATCACAGAACTAAGATAGAAATGAGCACGAATCAGATAAAGAATAGAATAGTCACAATACAATTCATGAGTCTAAAATAATACATCAATGAGTCTGAAGAAGTAACAAAATAAGCTGGAGACAAATCCAGTACAAAGAATACTATGAAGCTATAACTACTGGGTCAACTGTCTCAGTTGGGATAAGTCCCTCCTGAGCCAGGGTCTCAGAATGTAAATCCACAACATCCTGGGGTCCATAATAGGTAGGGTACCACTCCTCAGTGTCATCTGGAAAAATATATCCAGTCAGGAAAGGAGCAGAGTACATCTCTAACAGCAGTTCTAATCAATGATAAAAACTATGTAACAGTAAATAGCTGTGGATAAACAAGATGCATAATAGATACAAGAGATATATATACAATAAGGAAATTCTGGAAATAAGTACAATAATGAACAATATGCCAATAAAACAGGAATACTAATGACTAAGTGTGTGAGTACTAGCTTAACATATGATCGGCTTAGGCAAGATGCAATGCGGCCCGACTAATCATACGTGCGGTGTATGATCAACACTATTCAGTAATCAGTACTTGATACAATAGGGATATTGATCACATATCTATACTAATACTCCCCACCCCCGACTGGTATAATAGATCCAACTACAGTATGCTATGGCACGAGATTCCCCAAGAAGATAACGACTCTTCCCGAGAATCGGTGTCTGTACATGTACAAGATAACCAATGAAATAATACTTGCACCATATACACCATATACCAAGGAATAAAATCTTATGACGAGATCTGGATATACCAATTCGTGTAACCATAGTGTCAAGGGAACATGGATATCTACACTAGATACAATGAACATAGAGGATATCATAAATAAAAAACTATCAAAGAATGTACTCGCCTGAATTCTAATGAATAGTCTCACAGATGTCTGACTCGGTGCCTCGAAGACCTAGATATGGAATACAACATCAATAAAAGGTCCCGAAAAGAGAATAAGTTAAACTAGTCAACTTCTAGGTCAATAAGTAAAATTTAAGTCAAAAGTCAACTATGGTCAACTCTAAGTCAACTATGGTCAACTATGGTCAAACCAAGGTCAACTATCTATTTCTAGGTTGTACAAGTCTAACACAAAAATCTTGGGTCAAGATATTAAAATCTAAGTCATAAAAACTATATCTTAAAATATTAGGATACCGTATCTCCGGATACGTAAATTCTAAGGTAAACATCACAATACATATATATCAAACAATTATGTATAATAATATAGAATATTTATTTACACATCAAATAGGTACCGTGGTTTTGAACCAACTTGATATCTCAACAAAATCACAATCTTGATACCCAAACCCCGTATCTTTAGTATCCTACTTACCTTGGTCTCCACAAGGTAAAACTCAATATGTTGATATAATAATACCCTCAAATATAATATATAAATATATACTAATATTATACAAATAAGGAATATAGCAATAATAATATGTATCTCAATATCAATACATATATATATAAATATAAGTATAAGTATATAAACCCAAATACATAAATCTGCCTAACAGTCACTGAAAACAGTGTTGAAAAACACTAATACTCTGAAACCAGACTTTCAGTGACAGTTTTGGCTGTCATTGAAGCCACCGTCGCTGTTGCTGTTGAAATCTGCACTACTACTGCTGCTTTGGTGACGGTTTGCAACCGTCACCATTCTCGCTATCGTAGCTGTTGCAATTCTCGCCGCTACTACTGCTATTTAATGACAATGGCGGCTGTCATTAAATGCCACCGCCACTACTACAGCGGCTGCTGCTGATCCCGCTGCTAATAATGACAGCAGCTCTGTCATTAAACCTGCTGTCGCTAAAAAAATAGTTATATATATATATATATATATATATATATATATATATATATATATATATAACATATATATATATATATCAATATATATATGTATAAACCAAATAAATAAATAAATAAATAAATATCTATATATATATAACCCAAATACACACACACATACACACACACACACACACACACATATATATATATATATATATATATATATATATATATACCAAATAGCTATAATACACTCCCTCTATAATAATGTACATATTATAACATAGCCAAAAGCACACGTACATAAATATTATAATTACACCTATACATATATCTACATAATCCTATAACAATTACATATAAAATAATTACCCAATCAAACATACATGTATATATATAATCAATATATACATATATATCCATACAACATATTGTAATATATGCATGTAAAAGAAAGCTACATAATATATATATATATATATATATATATATATATATATATATATATATATATATATATATATATATATATATATATATATATATATATATATATATATATATATGTATATATATATATATATATATATATATATATTCTATTAGTACATATATAGTACATAGATCTATGATACAATAATCACTATAATAAATACACTATAATACATATATAATATATATATATATATATATATATATATATATATATATATATATATATATATATATATATATATACACAATTATAATTCAAGAATTAAAGCACAATTAATTAGATCTACACATAAATACACAACACATGAAAAGTATCACACCGTATCCCACTAGATCTAGGATACGCATGTGACACGAGTCCACCACACATCCAATTGCACCCCGAAGGACACAAACAAATCACATATAATATTTATGAACAAAACAAAGTGTCAAATGTACATCTATGTGTCCGTGTCAAAATACGATATGTACAAAGTCCCGTGTTGGAGGAATAACCCCCAAAACAACAAGTATCACCAAATTATTGGGATACGACCTACACGTACCCAATTGTGGACACGACACTAGCCCCAAACACATAAACACATGTCAAATTGATCTATAGGATCAATTGACACACACAACAAATGTCAATCTCGGAATTCTCCCAAAATTGACACAAAAAGTACCATAACTTTCTTCATAGGCCTCCTATGAACACAAAACCAAATCCTATTGGTAGTACATGCATATGGGTTGATTTTACATAATTAAATCTCAGATTTAGAAGTTATTTTAAGGAAAAAAACTGAATTATACCTATTGGGAGATGGATTTCCAATGAAACCTCCAATTGAGATAAAATTGCTTCAAACTTGTAGATCATTGCTCCTCTTTGTAGATCCTTGCTTTCTTCTTCTAGATCCTTACTTCTCAAGTCTCTAATGGTGATTTGGGAAAGAATTGGAATAAATTTGGTAGGGAAATGAAGTGGAAATAAAGGAAATTTGGTAGTAGAAAATTCTAGATCTAGATTTGGAATAAAAAAGAGGAGAGAGGATTTTCCCCCTCTACTTATATAGGCCGGCCCCTATTTTCCCTCTCTCATGTTATCATGTAATATCCATTATACCCCTTGGGGCCTCTCATGAAGAAATAATTAAGGAAGGAAGCTTCTAGTCTAATAATTTAATTAATTTAATCCATTTCCTTAACAATGGGCTTTCTAAATGGGCTAAGTCTAACTAATTAATTCATGTTGGTCCATGGGTCCAAACTAAAGTAGTTAGGTCCACTAACACAAGTCCAAATTAAATAAATAATATCTAACAACAATTAAATAATACCACAAATAAATATTTATAAAGCACAATAATTTATTAAATAGGAAATTACTAAAATACCCTTTCCTAAAAATGTTGTAGTGATACGTATCGCGAAGTTTTGGGCGTTTCAGGTGATTTTGGGGTTTTTCTTCGACGTGGGTTCCACATAGATGTAGAATTTTGCCACGGATCTAGAATCGAAGAGTTAGCATTTTTGTGAGGTTCTAGACATTGACTAGAACTCGTGGGGAAATTTTGGGACGATTCCGATTAGATTTGGCGTACGTTTCGCGAGGTATCGCAAATCACACTCTACGTGTTCGTCGAAATAACCAAATGGCTATATATATACACATATATATATATATATATATATATATATATATATATATATATATATACATATACATATATATATATATATAAGTGTGTGTATATATATATGCGTGTGTGTAGTGTGTGTTTGAGTGAGTGAGTGAGTGAGTGAGGTAGAGGGGAATTGTAAGAGGAAGAAGGGAAGAGAGATCGAGAGAGGATGAGATAGAGAGATGAGGGAGAGAGGAAGAGCAGCAGCAGCAAAGTAGCTCCAGTAGCAGCAGAAAGTGGCAGCAGCAGCAGCAGCAGCAGCTAATGGTAGCAGCTGCAACATTTTGCAGTAGCAACAGCAGCAGTTAGCAAGTAGCAGCAACAACAGCAGGTAGTAGCAGCAGCAGTGTGAGAGAGAGCTATATATATATATATATATATATATATATATATATATATATGTGTGTGTGTGTGTGTGTGTGTGTGTGTGTGTGTATGTATATATATATATATATATATATATGTATGGAGATATATATATAGATGGGTATATATATATATAGATGGGTATATATATATATATATATATATATATATATATATATATATATATATATATATATATATATATATATATATATATATATATATATAGGTATAGTTAGCAAGTTAGTTAGAATTAGAGACGGGTAAGGCTTGAGTATCTTAATACCTTGAGATATAAAGGTATTGAAGGTAACTTGAGATACTCAAGATATTGGATATCGGGACGAGGTATTGGGTTTTTGCCTAGGAATAGGGTTAGAGTTGGGTTATATATATATATATATATATATATATATATATATATATATATATATATATATATATATATATATATATATATATACGTGTTAGGGTATATATTAGAGGGTATAAGTGGGGTATATAGCGTAGGTTGAGATATCGGATACCGAGAGTATCCCGGTGTCACGACCCGCACCCTTGCTTTAGGCATGAGTCATGAGTACGCCCTGCCTACGTCGCAATGTCGGCATAAAATGCTGTACAATAATCCACAAATAACCTATAACCCACAACATATATATCTCTACATTATACTCAATCACAGGCACTTGTTTAAAAGAATACACCAAGATAATATTAAAATAATAACCTTGATGTGGGTACAATGAATCTTTTCCAAAACTAATTATCCGAATACCATATTCAAAATACTTTAGGAAACTGTCGGAGAACAATCCGATCAAAATAACTAACAAAATCAACTACTAATAAACTACTCCATCGCAGACGGTATCTGAGCTGCTAACTCTCCCTGATCGTCCGGAAGGGCAAGATCAGGCTCTATTATGTCGTTAGCATATGGTCCATAATGTGTAGGGATTTCATCCTCAATGTAGTCACCTAAAATGTTTATCCTGTTAGGAAAGGAACGAGTACATCACAATAAAAATAGTTCCAACACATGGTAGAAGCTATAAGACAATAAATAGCAAGAAATATATGATAGCAACAAACTGAACTCACAATAAAGCAACTAGAATAACCAAATGCTGAAGTCCTGTCATGGCAACATATAGTACAATATCTCCAAACAACAAAAGAAATAACTATAATGGATGGAAGAACAGATAGGAACAACTACTCTATGTGATTTAAAATACCTTGTTGCCATGTGAACGGCTAGGGGGTAATATCCGATAAACCACACGTGTCGTGCATGACTGCTATTATTCCAGAAAAGACCATGGGATAGAAAGGGTAGTTCACATGCCCACTAAGTATTTCCTCTCCCCATAAGTACACATGGATTCCAAATCAGTCACGAAGAAATAAAAAAAATCCAGAACAATCACTTATCTCATAATAAGAATCCATCATACCAATCCGTGTAACAAGTGTCAAGAATCAAATAATCAATACTAAGCATGCATTATAGAGACTATCAAGTACTGAAAGTAATCACGGAAATGTACTCGCCTGTGGTCCTTAGCTGGTATGAATCAGAATCCCAGTCACAGTCCAACTAGCCTATGTATTACAAATTTATCATGTCAAAAGATAATTTATTTTAATTTATTTAATTCTGGAATAATTACTCTAAAATCCTATTTTAATCTTATTATTCTAATTTTTAGGTCAAATCCTAATTTTGTCCAAAAAACCTAAAATTTATCGACTCGAGACTCGTAGCACGCAAATCGAGGCGATCTGTTGACCGAAAAGTCAACCAACACAAACTAGACTTTTATGCATGATTTCCTGTAGATTTCAGTATCAAAAATATGCTAGAATTTATGGCTCGTCCGAATTCAAATTCGTTTGGGAATTATGGCACATACAAATTTTGTATCGTGTACTAATGGTTAAATTCTAACCTAGAAGTTCTACAGAATTAATAGTATATAAATTTGTCGAATTAAATTCTGGAAAAATATATGTCAATTATCTCGACATTAGCTTTCCGAATCTTCAAACAGTTCATGATTCTGATTTATGGTTCTCCCGGAATCGCAAAAACATCGAGACGCATCTATTTTTGGACATGCTGTGTTCTACGAAATATCTAGAATTTAATACTCATAATTTCGTAAATTTTTTTATATAATCAGAAAGCTAACCTCAATATCATTCCAGTGCAAGAAACTAGGTCTCATTTGGAGTTCGAAGCTATGCACAATGGCTTCTGGAAGATGAAGGAACCCTAGATGGCAATTCTCCAAAATCCGGCTCAAAGGAAGCTCTAAAATTATAAACTAAATATCCTATATATATTGTAGCGCCCCGTTCCTCCGGTACGGGGAGCGCGGCTAAGAAATACAAGTCGGTATCGTTCGATCGGGATAGATTGAATTAAGAACTCGTCCTCGTTATGGATTTGTTTCTTCGGAATCGATTCCCATATTCAGTGGACTGCGCCCCAACGATCGGCTTAGCGGCAGAGTCAGGAGGGACCTCTCCGCTGCTATCTTTTATTGCCTCAATTTTCGATGTCGCTTGTTGCTTTCGTGCTTTGAGTTGGTTTTAGGATTTGCTTGTTTTTCTTGAACGGTTTCGATGGTTTTCATTATTTTCGTTCATTGACTTGCACTTCTATTCCGAGATTGGAAAGAGAGGAAGAAGTATTAATCGAGCTGTTCGTGTGCAGGTGAACGAGCAGTAGGCGGCTTGCGAGCGGAGTCATGAATCGCCTCTTTCCTTCTTCTTTCCAAAATCTAAGTGAGTGGCTACCAACCCGATTAGCTAGCCTTGCTTCCAAGCTTCACTCCTTCGCCCCGATCAAACGATACCTAATGATAATAAAAGAAACCAAGATAAAAGAGAATAGACTTGGTTCTTACTGCTTGTCAATCAAACTCGTGAACGGTTACTTACTTGCATGCTTGTTCGTTCGAAATATTCATCATATGCATAAATTGTAGTTAGAATATAACTTCTTCTATAAATTATGATATTTATGAATCATATCGTGTATGCGCATAACTGTTCCTAGAGGCTATGTAAAATAAAATATGCATTACTCGTGTTGCCTCAACTGCGTGAAATGATAACTTAACTAAATATCGTGTGTTCGATCATGGACAACTTGTGCACAAGGATATAAGTTCTGCGGACGGTCGCTGGGGCACTGGCACCGATCCGATCCGGGCAGACTTCGTGTTTATAGTCAATCGTGTGCGGACGGGATAACTTGCAACGCATCGTATTTTCTGAGCTCCTCGTGTTTTCCTGTTGCATGCTATCCTTGTCCTTGACTAGTCCATTATGGCATCAAGCCAGTGATCCTCGTGTGTATATGCTTGCAATACCTCGTGTGTTTATCGTGTGAATATGGCTTGCAATGCATCATGTGTTCAACGTGTATATTTAAACCTGTTGCATACTAACTTGTGTCTTCGTGGCAGGAAAGGCAAGGTAAGTATTGTGCAGGTCATTCAGACGGGCAGGTAAAATCCACCGAACGATGGCTAGTTCATTTCAGTAAATTATATATGCTGCTTACTTGTAAATGAACTAAGGCAAGATAGAAACCCACAAAAAATATGCATGCTTCACTAAATAACGTATTGATTGGTATAGTTCGGCTAGCTCACCTTCACCAGCATGTTTCGATATGCTGACCCTCGTTGAAACAGGTTCTCCGTACCAAGGCGAACAGAGCGAGGAGCCGAAGTCGTCTTCCCGATCCAGTCCAAGCTGTTGGTGCATCTTCACCGCGCCTCGAAGCCTTTTGAAGCCAGAAGCTGCAACTCTTCATACACAAATGCAGCTCTGTGGCAAAGCTATCCTCCAGCCCGGAGGTCTTTATCGTTTGAGTTTATAAAGGGATGTAATGTACAGGACTGCTATCTCATTTTGAGTCATCTCTTTTGTAAGCCGTTCGGCATATTAGCTAACTCGTTCAAGAGTTTGTAATAGATGTTCATTATCAATAAAGAAAACTTTTCTATGTTTCAAATCTGTGTTTCAATTTATCTGCGTACTCTGAATATGTGCTTGCTATGCAAATCATTAAAAGCCTTGTGCGGGCGCAACTCCAGGCCCGCACGGCGGTCACGATTCGGGGGACGCCTCAAATGATTCTACGGAATTGGGTCGTGACATAGTGGTATCAGAGCACAGATTCAAAGCTCCTTAGACTTCGTGCTGGGAAAGTTCCTTTAACGATCAAATTTCTGTGCGAACTCTTGAACTCGCTAGGCCAAAATGAGATACGTTCATACAATAAGTCCGTAATACATTATGATTCTAATGTAATTTACCTTCTTTTGAAGGAATGGTACCAGCGCAATCTGCAGCGCAAGCACCGAACGAAACACAAGAAAGCAGTTCGGGCACTTCGGGAAGCTCTCGGAGCCAGCGAGGCTTATCTCACGTCGACCCGCTTGAGCGGGTAATGCAAATATTAGAATCGCAACGACAACAAGACGATGCTCGCCAAGCCAAGCTCGAGAGTAATTTAGAGACCCGATTCTCAGTCCAACAGAAGCAGGTAGATATCCTGCAACAAATCGTTCAGACTTTGGCTGCCAACCATTCCGTCGCAACAGCAACGACTCCGGTGGGACAGCCCGTGCTTGAAGTGGAGACGCCTCAAATCCCAAGGCCGAGGGACGTGACTGCCTTCAACTTGGGCCATTTCAAGAAAGTCTGTAACACCCTATTCAACGGGACTGAGGACCCAGTGGTAGATCTAGATTGGCTAGCAGAACTAGAAGATCACTTCACTCTGCTAGAGGTCCCAGAAGAGAAGCGCATCTCCTGCGCGCAACTACAGCTCCGCCTCAACACACACGATTGGTGGGACGTACATCGACGATCTCTCCAATTTGATCACGGAGAGGAGGCGATCTCGTGGACGACCTTTCGTGCCGCGTTCGAAAAGGAGTTTGTACCCCCTCCAGTACAACGTCAAATGAAAAACGAGTTCGTGCAACTGAGGCAAGGCGGTATGACAGTTAAAGAGTACTCCGCCGAATTCAACCGACTTTCTAAATTCGCTAGGGCCTATTTACCTGATGTAGCGAGTCGAGCAAGAAGGTTTGAAGGTGGACTACGCCCTGCCATCCATTCGCACGTAGCCGTTCATCAGTATCGTACAATGCGTGAAGTCATGAATCACGTCCTGTCGCTTGAACCACTCTATCCTCACGTTCCTGCCGGCGCTGTGCATACATACACTCACAAACGCCAAAGCGACGAGAGAGGAAACACTGTTGCAAAGCGCCGAAACAACGGTGGTCAGCACAGGGCAAATCCCAACAAAGTATGTCGATACTGCAACAAACGTGGGCACTCCTTCAATCAATGTCGTAAGAGACTTGGGTTATGTCTTGCTTGTGGCAATCTAGGCCATGCCATAAATTCCTGCCTGAACCTTCCTGTTCATCGCCCGCAACGTAATAACCCCTAACGGTAAGCATTATTCCTAAGTTTCGGGACGAAACTTCCAATTGGTTGGGTAGGATGTAGCGCCCCGTTCCCCCGGTGCGGGGAGCGCGGCTAAGAAACACAAGTCGGTATCGTTCGATCGGGATAGATTGAATTAAGAACTCATCCTCGTTATGGATTTGTTTCTTCGGAATCGATTCCCATATTCAGTGGACTGCGCCCCAAGGATCGGCTTAGCGGCAGAGTCAGGAGGGACCTCTCCGCTGCTATCTTTTATTGTCTCGGTTTTCGATGTCGCTTGTTGCTTTCGTGCTTTGAGTTGGTTTTGGGATTTGCTTATTTTTCTTGAACGGTTTCGATGGTTTTTATTGTTTTCGTTCATTGACTTGCACTTCTATTTCGAGATTGGAAAGAGAGGAAGAAGTATTAATCGAGCTGTTCGTGTGCAGGTGAACGAGCAGTAGGCGGCTTGCGAGCGGAGTCGTGAATCGCCTCTTTCCTTCTTCTTTCCAAAATCTAAGTGAGTGGCTACCAACCCGATTAGCTAGCCTTGCTTCCAAGCTTCACTCCTTCGCCCCGATCAAACGATACCAAATAATAATAAAAGAAACCAAGATAAAAGAGAATAGACTTGGTTATTACTGCTTGTCAATCAAACTCGTGAACGGTTACTTACTTGCATGCTTGTTCATTCGGAATATTCATCATATGCATAAATTGTAGTTAGAATATAACTTCTTCTATAAATTGTGCTATTTATGAATCATATCGTGTATGCGCATAACTGTTCCTAGAGGCTATGCAAAATAAAACATGCATTACTCGTGTTGTCTCAACTGCGTGAAATGATAACTTAACTAAACATCGTGTGTTCGATCATGGACAACTTGTGCACAAGGATATAAGTTCTGCGGACGGTCGCTGGGGCACTGGCACCGATCCGATCCGGGCAGACTTCGTGTTTATAGTCAATCGTGTGCGGACGGGATAACTTGCAACGCATCATTTTTTCTGAGCTCCTCGTGTTTTCCCGTTGCATGCTATCCTTGTCCTTGACTAGTCCATTATGGCATCAAGCCAGTGATCCTCGTGTGTATATGCTTGCAATGCCTCGTGTGTTTATCGTGTGAATATGGCTTGCAATGCATCGTGTGTTCAACGTGTATATTTAAACCTGTTGCATACTAACTTGTGTCTTCGTGGCAGGGAAGGCAAGGTAAATATTGTGCAGGTCATTCAGACGGGCAGGTAAAATCCACCGAACGGTGGCTAGTTCATTTCAGTAAATTCTATATGCTGCTTACTTGTAAATGAACTAAGGCAAGATAGAAACCCACAAAAAATATGCATGCTTCACTAAACGACGTGTTGATTGGTATAGTTCGGCTAGCTTGCCTTCACCAGCATGTTTCGATATGCTGACCCTCGTTGAAACAGGTTCTCCGCACCAAGGCGAACAGAGCGAGGAGCCGAAGTTGTCTTCCCGATCCAGTCCAAGCTGTTGGCGCATCTTCACCGCGCCTCGAAGCCTTTTGAAGCCAGAAGCTGCAACTCTTCATACACAAATGCAGCTCCGTGGCAAAGCTATCCTCCAGCCCGGAGGTCTTTATCGTTTGAGTTTATAAAGGGATGTAATGTACAGGACTGCTATCTCATTTTGAGTCATCTCTTTTGTAAGTCGTTCGGCATATTAGCTAACTCGTTCAAGAGTTTGTAATAGATGTTCATTATCAATAAAGAGAACTTTTTTATGTTTCAAATCTGTGTTTTAATTTATCTGCGTACTCTGAATATGTGCTTGCTATGCAAATCATTAAAAGCCTTGTGCGGGTGCAACTCCAGGCCCGCACGGCGGTCACGATTCGGGGGACGCCTCAAATGATTCTACGGAATTGGGTCGTGACATATATAGAGGAGAGAGGGAAGCCGCGGCTCGTGAGCCTGTCACGTGGAACCCATTTGCGCTACCCCGCCCAGATCGGACGGTCCAGATTTGTCCGGCTTGGCTCAACTGAGTCCGAGTCGAACTCGGACTCGGCTCAGCTCTGGGTCGGCTCGGCTGCACCCGTACCCAGCTCGCTGTCACTAACAGGCGGGCCCCACCCCGTTGGCTGAGGGAGGCTGACGGGTGGGCCCCTTTTGGCTGACTGGGTAGAAATAATTACTTTTTTGGGTTTTTATTTTCAGAAAATAGTTTTTAATTCAGTTTTGCCTAATTAACTCAAAATAAATGCTAAAAATAATCCAAAAATTCCCAGAAAATTCTAGAAAATATATTTGATTATTTAGAACCTAAAATAAAAGTTTGGAATATTTTTAGTTAAGTTTGGACCTAAAATAAATTCTTGAAAGTCCTAGAAAATTAGTGTTACTAGTTTTTAATTAACAAAAAAATTATGAAAAAATCTCACTAGCCCTAAATTAACCAAAAAACAACATTTAAGCTAGAATCTCAGGATACGGAGGTTACACCCGGTATCTCAAGGAGACGAGTTTGAGGGTTTACTAGCTTAATAAGCTATTTTGACCTAGAATTTTAGGGGCACCCTAGTTTGACCTAGAGTTGACCGTAATTGTCCCGGTTGACCGCCAAAGTCAACCTTTGAGCTAGTTTCGGCCTAGAGTTGACTTTTTGGACCCCGGGTTGACTTTTTGACCAAGATTTCACCGGTTTGACCCGTTTGACCTAGAACAACCCTAGAAGCTTTTTTTAGTTATTTTATATCTGTTTAACTCTTTAGAACCCCGTTTAATCTTGCTTTTCGTAATAGGTCTTTGCGACGCCAGTCCGAATCTTGGTCCTTACCAGTTGCTCAGGACGTCAAGCGAGTACCTACCTCTGATTGTTTCCATTTTATGATAGCGTATATATCACCTGTTCTAGAACTTTAAATACTAGATTCTGACATATTATTTCATGAGCTGGTACTAGTTGGATCCCGTCATGAAATGTTATCCCCTTACCGTGTTCAGCGGGTACTCTATCACGTGTATTTCATCATGTGCTTCGGGTATTGATTCTCATGTGCTTTATGTGCTTCGTGTGCTCTCGCTTTCATGTGCACGAGTTATTTATCATGTACGCAGCGTGTCGTAGTTGGATCCAAGAGTATTAGTGGGGGAGGAGAGTAGAAGTTGGTTATGTGATCAAATCCAAACAATATTCATGTGTATATCGGTTATGCAACTCACGCATAACGGAGTTATCGTAGAATAAATCATGTGCAAGCCAAGTCGATCACATAACAAACTTGTGCTCAAGGCACTTAGCTAGTATTCCTATTTTTTCACATGCAGTTACTTCTCTACTACTTGTATTGTTTCCCAGTTTCACATTGCAGTTACATTATCAGTTCCACCATGTATTTACTTTCCTGTGCATTTTGTATTCTTTTCTATTGCTAGTCAAATATACCTTACCATGTATTTGGAGTTGCTTTCAGAGTTATGTACTTCACTCTAATTCCGACTGGATATATTTTTTTAGAGGATCCTGAGGACTTTTGTACGACTTACTACGGGCCAGGTGTCGACGATTGTTGCGACCATGAGATAGAGGAGGATCCCATACCAGCTGAGGAGATGCCGCTAGCACCCTAGTATAGCTAGGAGGGTTTCACTGGGTTTGTTCCCAGTTGGTTTTGGATGACTGTATTATTATTTTGCTACTGTGAGATGCTGTAGACTCTTAGACTTGGACTATATATTTTGGATATTGTACTTGCTCTCTTTGGTTCTTGTTTCTTTTGTTGATATCTTATCATGCTTTTACTCTTTTCCTAGTTATTGTGATTGAGTTTATGTATATATCATATGTTGTCCTCCTTTTAGAGAGGTTATCTTGACAAGTTATTATGAGTTATAGATAGTTGTGACCTAAAACGGACCTAGACAACATTCTACTGCCGATTTTGTGGCGTAGGCTGGACGTACCCACGACTCATGTCCAATTTTTTGGGTGCGGGTCGTGACAATATCAATGTTTCAAATATATGAACAATATGGGAGAAGTCAAAACAGAGGTAACTGACCTCAACCCATTCAAATGTGTCAAAGCCTATTTTGTTGACTCTGTACTCTATACACTGGAATATATGAAAGAAGAAGCTAATCAAGCTAGTGATGAAGTTGAAGATCCCCCAAAGTAGAGCCTTTGATAATCTGAGCCAAATGACGTATTACTCGTCCAACTCCTTCGAAGCCTCTCAACATCAACCAGCATAAATTACCTCTATTGATCATCAAACTTTGATTGAATGAACTGCCAACACTGGAGAATGAGCCCCTTGTTATCGACCTTTATCGTAACAAGCAACCAATATCAGTGAATTAACCCCTTGTCATCAATCTTGCCAAGCCTCCTGTCAAGGCTAAAGATTCTGCTGACTATATGGAAGATGAAAAAATCTTGTATTTCATGAATAAAGAAGACATTACTTCGTACTACGTTGATGTTCAACCCTTTGCTGAGAAATTCTTGGAGGCTCTTCATCTCCACAAACCTCTGTCCATACCCTTGGCATCTTCATTTTAATATAGTTCATTATATGAATAATATGAGGATGCATACTTCATAGTCACAGCAAGACAGGACAAGGAACGTCAGATAATTTTTGGCAAAGCTAGAAGCAAAAGAGGCATACAGACTAGTAATTTTGACAAGGATAGTGGGAATATACAATCGTATCGTGACAGCCAACTAGCCAAGAATATTATACAAAAATGGACTACAACTTAAAATCTGATTTGGGACTGAATTATAGAAAAGACATATGGACTCCTATACATCACTGCTCTCCAAATGGTAAGCCAAAAATATAATACCAACGGACTGGTCGGGGTTTGGCATACATTACACCACCAACAAGTCCTAAAATTTTAGAATCAGAAAAAAGAGACACATTCTCATTCCTCTAACTCATCATTATGGGATTTTAACGAAAGCATGTATGACATATTCAAATAGGATTTTTATATAAATATGGTATCAACTGCCCCAGATGATAAAGACGCTAAACTATTAGAACTATTCTAAAACGATCCATGAGCACAACAAATAGATACTCAATAGGAGCTTCGGTTTGAGCAACCTGAACCACCCATAAAGGATGATATAATCCAAATTGATGTAGGAGAAGAGTCTTCACCAAGACCAATCTTTATTAGCAAAAGTCTTCGTGAATAAGATCAACACGCTTTACTCTAGCTAATAAAGGAGTATATCGATGTCTTCGCCTGGAGTTACGAGGATATGCTTGGCCTAGATCCTCAAATAGCCACACACAAGTTCAATATTCTTTTAAATGCTAAATCGGTGAAACAATAACAACGACAAATTCCTTAAGAAGTATTATGCTTAAGCACGACATATTCTTCTCCGTCTCCAGCAAATTAAAATAAGATGTACAATAAATTTTTTTTTAATATCTAGCAACTCGTAGCCTACACGGCCTCTCGAACTGTTACCTATATTCATTCTTGAATAAGACATGGGTAATGGGTTCTCAAAGTTACCCAGTGGGAAAATACTCAGATCTAACGAAATACTCTCGTTGAGATCATCTAAACGATTCTCTCCAACAAAAATATTTCATTCTTAAAGCCCAGCTATTTTAACGATATCTTATTCCTGATCCCCAATTGGGTCAGGAATAATCTCACATGTTTATTTACCAGTCAATAAATATAATATGATTCATGTCCATATTACCTATGAATCATTTCTATTTACTATCCCCTACAGAGAAGACAATAGTTCACCCTTGAACTACTCTCTCTTCTCTTTTCCAGTGGAATAAACTAGTGAGCTATCACGTCCATATCACCTTTGATAGTATTGCATTCCATAAATTTATCATTTGTATTCAACATGAGTATGCCTTAAGTGATAAATCTATCAAATTCTCCAAAGAGTTATTCTCGTACAAGGAGGTATTAGCAGAGACCAGAGTGCAAGAGGCAATCAACAAGGAGTCAATTACTCAGAGGCATTCCAACATAGCAAATATACCTACCAGAGGAAAACAAGGAACGAGAGGCCCAATCCGACGTCCAGGGACGTAGAAGCAGAGGGTTGTATCATACCAGCCGAGGAAACTTCTGACTTGTCATTATTGTGGCATGATGGGGCATGTTGCTAAAGATTGCCGGAAGAGACATGGATTATATATGATCTTCGGGAAGAGCCAACATGTGGCTCGAGATTGCCCATAACGTAATTCTATAACACCACCGATAGTTTAGAGGCCAGTTTCACCTGCACAGAAGGCACAATATTAGGCAGCAAGAGTTCAATGACCACCGACACCTAATAGACAGCAGAAGGGAGCACCATTGCTACCACAAGAGGTGCAGTTTGATAAAGCCAGATAGCAGGCTACCAGACAGAGGCGTGGTCAGGTTTTACACTTACAGTTATAGAGAAGGAGCCCGATGGGGAAGCTATCACAGATGCCATCTTAGTTGCTTCATTACCTGCAACCGTATTATTTGATTCTGGGGCTACACTATCATTTATCTCTACTAGTTTCATAGCAATGCATAGAATAGCCACTCTCTCCTTGCCTAAGAGTTATAAGATTCTTACTGGAGGAGGTATTGTGTCGGTTATCAGTACTATTAGAACATATTCGGTAGTTGTGTGTGGTTGAGAGATAAGAGCTCGACTTTTGGTATTTTTAATGCCAAAATACGACATTGTTCCAGGGATGGACTAGTTGAGCTAGTACCACGCCACTCTGGATTGATGTAGGGGTAGTGTTATATTTAGACCCCAGATCATCCAGAGTTTGAGTTTATGCAGGGGACTATTGAGCAAGTAGTAGGCCATGCATCATGAGTTAACATGATGATGGAGGCAGCAATCTTTTCCATAGTTACAGAGTTCGAGGATGTTTTCAAGATGAATTGCTAGGACTTCCGCCAGAAAGACAGGTAGAGTTCACAATTGAGCTATTACCAGGAGCATCACTAGTTTCTTCTAATGTGTACCGGTAGGAAAATTAAGAGCTGGATGAAATCAAGCTGCAGTCGAAGGATTTGCAAGACAAGGGTTTTATCCATTCGAGTGCATCAACCTGGGGAGCCCCAGTATTGTTTATACCAAAGAAGGATGGTGCAGTACGAATGTGCATTAATTACAGATCCCTTAATGCTTTGATAATGAAGAATAAATACCCTCTGCCGCGGATTGATGACTTGTTCGACCATTTGGCAAGAGCAAAGGTGTTTTCTAAGATTGACTTGAGATCGGGGTACCATCAGTTGAAGGTGAGGAAGAAGGATATTCCAAAGACGGCATTCAGGACTCGTTATGACCACTACGAGTTCTTGGTGATGTCTTTTAGACTGACTAATGCACCTGCTGTCTTCATGAACCTGATGAATGGAGTCTTCCACCAGTTCTTGGATCATTTCATAGTAGTTTTCATTGATGACATCTTGGTTTTTTCGAAGAACCGTAAGGAGCACGAAGAGAACTTGTGTCACTCCCCATTCATGATATACGTATTTGGAACGTATTATCTCTTGCTTGTATTTACTTCTTGCTTATATTATTTCTTGCTTGTATATTTATTAGGTTGCATGCATTGAGACTAGACCCTATTTCTTTGGTTTAACATAATTTATAGTTTATTTTGTGGGTTGGTTCAAGTCATGAGAGAACCCATGGTCTAAACATTAAACCCTAGCTATATAACACAACATCTTTCTCTCTCTTCCCTCATTCTTCACTTTTCTTCTCTTTCTTCTTCATTTAGGAAAGTACACCTTGCATGAGAATGGAGAACATGGTATTTTTATTCTTTTGATTTTTCTTATATATTATTAGTCTAATGTGTGCACTATAAGATTTTAAGCAAGTTTAATACTTGGGGTTTTCAGTTTTGATGGATGGATTTGGCTAGATCTATATTTCTAACTTAGGGTTTTATGGGTTCCTTGAGTTTTTCTTGGTTTTGATGTACAAAAACGTTGTATTTCAGAAAACTAATTATTTTATGTGATGGAGTACTTTATTTCGAGAAATTTAACTTTGGAATCACTTGATTTGGAGTTGAGATAAGGATTTTATGGCAGAATAAGTTTTTGGGTTCTTGGAGATTTTTCATGGCCGAACTTGCTGTTCTGGGACGATGGAGTACCATGCGGCCCAAAAATATGCGTCCCTCTAGCGTGCGCCCATCTTGTTGGACGTATGTTTGCTTTGTGCATGCGTTCTAAAGTCGAACGCATAGTACCTTGAACGCATGAAAATTCACTAAGGTCTGACTCCATGCGCCTAGAGTCCATGCGACCAGGATACTATGTGACCCTGAGCCATGCGTCTCTTCTTTTTGGACTCATGCCTATGCACGAATTTTGTGACTCTATACGACTTTATGTGCTTTTGCCTTTTCCTTATGACACTTTTTGGCTTGTCACATCAAGTCACATCAGTCACTTCTCTGACTTGTATTTATTGCCTGTCACTCAGCACTTCTCCCAAGGCGTGGACTTTGCCTTTCCCATGCGTCCTAATTTCCATGTGTTCCTAATTTCTATGCGTCCTTGATTTCCATGCGCTCTGATCAACAATGCGGCCTTGATCTTCATGCGTGAATGCGACCCCCTATACATAAGGCAACTCTAGATGGGGGTGAATAGAGTGCAGCGGAATAATTTACCCAATTTTAGATTATCAAAATGAAGGCAGTTGCTAACTAACTGTGTATATAGAGACAATAAAGTAAAGCAGTAAAGTAGAGAGAGAAAGCAAATGCAAATACCAAGATGTATACTAGTTTCCCTCTGAGAGGACTAGTCCAGTCCCGAGAACTCAAGCTCGGAGTTTTATCCACTATAATCACTAATAGCGAATCATAAGCTTTGATTCGAAGGCTTGCCACTTCTTACACCACAAGGTTTGATCCGAAGTCTCGCAACTTCACATCTTAGAGAGAGAGAGTAAGTGATGGAACAAAGCTCTTTACAACTCTGAAGATTTCTAGACCGAAATCTCACTTGGAACTAGAAAGGCTAAGGAGTTGCTCTTTGAGATAGAAAAATTAAGGCTTTAGAGGTTTGATTACAATAGGATAGAAGACTTAAGAATGGTTGAGTGAGTAAGAATGAAGAATTGCAATCTATTTATAGGGTATAGGCAAACAAAATTCGGCCAGAATTTGGATGGAATTTAATTCAAATTTCCAATCGTTGGGCCAAGAAATCAGGATCTATTGAACTGGTTGATTTCATACCAAAAGGGTAACCGAGTTCGGCACGAGTTTGTCCCGAGTTCGGTCTCTTAGTTGGTAGACTTTGTAAATATATATAGCATAATTTGGTGGATAGGTTCTTTGGTTCATTTGAGTGGACTAGATATCTGGGTATAGGTACTTGGGTTTTGCTAGTGCGACTCAGCTTACATCAGTCCTAGACTTAAATAAATAAAAGATTATATTTGAATAGACGTAATACATATGACATGTAAAAGTAATATTGAGGCTTCAGATCGCGACATATCAATGCATGATTTAGTTAACTATCAAAATCAAGTTGACTGAGACCGGATTGACCAACAATATCCCATATTTTGATAATTGACAAATTATGAATGATACTGCAAGTCTTAATATGCATGGCTACCCCGTAACTGTGGAGCAGTTGATATGCTGAAGACAACGTCTATCAAGTATCGTCTTGTATGCTAATATCATGTATATCTTTCTTTCCCGTTGTCATTTGATCGAAGTGGCATGCTCTCCAGATATCGGTGAGATGACAAGAAAAATAAAAGAGTAAAGTATATACAGGATAATATGTAATGACAAAATAAAAATTGTATTTAAACTTTTATTCTTTTGAAAGAAAATATACAAAAGTAGATGTGTAGTGGAAACATCATATAGTGCCTCTAAAAGTAAACTTTTTAAACATTTAAATCCGTTGAGTAACTAGTTGTCATGTTCATCATCTTCATCATCCGGTTCAACTAATATGTTTGGATCAAAGAAGGCATCAGCTGGATCCAAATATTGCTGAACATAAAGGTGATCAATACAAAATCCTTGTTGATTCGGATTTCGGAGAATCAAAAAAGGTCCGGCTGGGTGCTTCGATAGGGTGTACTGGATGTCTCTCAAAGTGTTGCCAAGAGCCTGAGTCTGAAGAGTTTGGCGATGATCAGTAGCACGATTGCGTATATCTTCTTGGTGGAAGCGATCACGCAATATATTAAAAACTCTAAGGTTTGCGGTTGTTCATCAACAGGAGGGACAAAATTAATAGGATGAGTGTTGGAGTTTGATGATGAGTTATAATATTGAAGTTAATGCCGAAATACAAGTGATATAAAGCTGACATTTCTAGATAAAAGACCTCATCAAAGTAAGTCTTCTTAGGTAGAAAAGTTAAAAAGATAATACGATGCATTTCAAAGAAGTGACCATTCAAATATCCAGCATAAAATTTTCTAGGTGGACATTCAAGAGGGTGACAAAGGATATACTTGAAAGAATCTAGGGTTAAGTTATGGTCGAATTGAACTTGCGTGATGTCGACTAAGGTTTGTCCATCAGCAAAAATGCGTAGGATTTCCCCTAATTTATTCGCATCAAATTCAATTGGAATGACATGAACTCTAGATAAAATAGTGTCATGTTCATATGTTAAGTTACAATAGAATATTTAAATAACATTGGTGTAAATTTTGGTACGGGTCGTAACAAATTCTTCAAGTTAAAGTTTTTGAAGAGTAGATAGATAGTCTTTGTGTTGAGAAGTAAAATCAATAGGATGGCCAAAACAAATGTGTCTCTTGGAGAAGTTATTAAACCAATCATTTAAAATTTTGAGGCTTCGAAAGGTAAAACCGTCGAATTCTCCTAAGTTTGGCATAATGGGAAAGAAAAGTGAGTCGGAAAAGGAATCTTATTTCCTTTTAGGGGCCATTGCGAGAGGATATAGGAGGAAAAACTAAGGTTTTATTTGTGGAGGAGGAATAATTTTTGTTGGTCTGAATGAATGAACAACGAAATGATCTATAAATAGAGTAGCATAAACCTAAATTAGGAAAAAGATTACATGACATAGCATATTCTATTATTAAACTAACCAAGTTCAGTCCGAGCTTGGCCCGAGTTTGGTCCGAATTCTGTTGATATTTATTTCCAAAATCTCAATGTAACTTTAATCGATATTATGCCTTTCTTGACTTGATATAAATACAGAATAATAAGTGTTGAACTTAAATCGTACATTTTAAAGAGTTTAAATTATCTCGGAGTAGTTGTAGAGGCCGGATCCTAGCTAGTGGTTGTCCGAAGACACTTAAATACCGTATCGCTTAAGGTTATTCACACCTTTTTGACAGAAGGGTCATTTCGGCTTGTATCTAAATTTTTAAAACTTTTTGAAAATTATGACAAATTGTTTTAAAGCATCTTATGATTCTTATATTTTATCAGAATTCAAAAGACCTAATTCTAGACGGATAAAGTTGAATCGATCTTCAGCTAAATATTTAGTAAAGATGTCTGCTAATTGATGTTCCGGTCCACATACTCTAAACAAATATCTCCGTGTAATTGATGATCCCTTAGAAAATAAAATAAATTTCTATGTGCTTAGTAGGTGAGTGACATACTGTATTTTTAGTAAGATTAATGGTGCTAGTGCTATCACAGAAAATAGGAACGTTCTTATAGTGCAGATTGAAGTCTTCTAGGGTTTGCTTCATCCACAAAATTTGAGCACAACAACGTCCTACGGCGATATACTCTACCGCAGTTGTTGATAATACAACAGAATTTTGTTTCTTGTTAAACCAAGAGAATAGAGACTTTCCTAGAAAATGACATGTGCCGCAGGTACTTTTTGGATCGACTTTGCATCCAGCAAAATCAGCATCCGAGTAACCAGCAAGGACAAAGGATATGGTTTTGGGATATCATAATCCTGCGACAAAGTTCCTTTAAGATATTTAAAGATACGCTTAACTGTGCACAAATGTAATTCCTTAGGATTAGCCAGATATCTAGCACAAAGACATACAACAAACATAATGTTTGGGCGACTAGTAGTTAGATATAACAAACTGTCATGCCCTAGTCCTAAAATACGTAGGACCAGGAATACGCAACATGCCAGCTATGCATTCGACCAGACTCTTATCCGACTCGAATATGTATAAGCTGTAAACTAATGTTAACTATCTAAATAATCCAGTAAATATAAATATCTATGTCTCAATCCACAATGAACTAAAATACACAAGAATGAGCTATATGTGCTAAAGTCGGCCGCCCAATAACACACAAACTCGAATAAATATGAGTCTATAAAAACTAGGCTACAATAGTAGATGAATAAATAATATAAAATAATTATAATGCTGATATAAATGATATGAGTACCTGGTACTAATGCCTGCAAGACAAGCAACTCCATCAGCAACTCCAAAGGCTCCGTAATTGTCTATGCTGCAAAACTGGCAGGGGACCAGGTCCTCAGAGGGATGTAACAAGGTACAAAAATACAGCATGCCAAAGTATAACAGAAAGAGCAAGTGCAACGACGATGTAATCTAGCATAACCACCTAAGTGAGACACAGTTTGAAGACAATATTCGATGCGTGGGCTGTCCAAAATAAAACTGTAGCTCCAGACACGAAAACACACGGGACGTATCGCAACTCCGGGCAAAGAGTCAAACGGGTGATACCACTAATCCAGATACAAGAATACTACAAAAATAGAACATATACATATATATAGCGCGTGTAGAGGAGCCCAAACGTCTAGTAACTGTCTTCCCCTTTCCAGAGGTCAACGATTGTGCGCTGAACCTGAACCTCTATCTAGCAGTCTCGTCATAATGAAGTAACTGTCAACTAACACGACCCTAAGGTCATCCCAGATTTTGGTCATGCTGTCAGTATTAGGTTGCAGGAAATCTGGCACGATGGCAGTGTAAGTATATCTTCTAGGGTTATGATATAAACAAGTGTTTACATCAAGGTGTTGCGAACATCTATCACTCGTTACTAGACGTTACCGACGAACGTCTGCACCCGGTTGTGACCCGGACGCGAAGTAACGATTCTAATCAAAAATACGCATAATGCATATAATAAAAAAATAAATATCTGGTAACTGAAATACAGGGTGGCAAGGTACACTTTCCTGGATCCGGATGCTGAAGATGGGTATCCGGTACAACGTCCAAGTTTGTGGGTTCCGTAGTACCTAGAGACGAGGTACAAGCTCAATCAATAGACTATCATGCGGCTAAAATAAGAGGTGACATGTGTCTAGCATATGTTTCAATCTTTGTTACAACTCACATAGACACTAAGCTAGAGGGTTGACCAAGTTTGACTAAGGTAGGTTATATCTCATCCGATTAATCTCTTGTATAAAATCATTAGACAAATCCCCAATCCTACTATATTCATCACGATGTTCAGTAGTTCAAGTATGTTCAGTCCTCAGATTTTTCCTTGATCTTCACAGACGTTATTCCACATATTTTAAACATCATCCTCGAATAAATTATTAATTATTTATTAAACCCTCATATATATACAATCATTACCATTCCACATTAAAAACTAATCCTCAATTTAATTCAACATTATTTATCAATCCTCAATGAGTGACTATTGGTTTGATATTTTATACTATTTCACAATCATTAACCTGCTCCTAAATAAATTCATTATTATGTATGTAACAAAATACACCAAACCCTAAGATTCACATCTAGCATTTAACCATCCATTGCATATATTAAAATGTAACAAAACCCTAAAAATTATGCATATACAAACCCTAAATATCTCAATACATACATGAACCCTATACTAACTAAGTTATACCTAACAAATACACAATGCTATAATACCAGAAGATGGGGGAGAGTTTACCTCGACGATATGGTGGTAGTGCTGGCCGATGTAGGCTGTGGTGGTGGAGCTCGGCCGAAGGGAAATGTCTTGTGGTGTGGGTGTTGATGGTGATGATGTTGATGATGAAGGTGATGATGTTGTTGATGAAGGGTGGCCGGTCGGGTTGGCCAGAGTAGGGGTGTAGTGGTATAGGGGAAGATGAAGGACTTAGGCGAGGTCGACGTGGTGGTGGTTCAGGCGATGGAGTCGATGAGGAGAAGGAGAAGTCGGGGATGGTGGTGGAGCCGTGGTGCTCGGGGTCGAGTGTGGGCAGCGTTCGCTGGAGGAGAGGTGGCTCAATCGGGTGGTGGAGAAGCTCGATTTGGTCCGGGGTAGCTCGACATGGATGGCCGATGATGGCTGCGGGAGGCAGTGGGGGTGTTGAGGTGGGTGATGTCGAGGTGGAAGCTCGACTGTGCTCGGGGAAGTCGATGAGATGGTCGGAGAAGGAAGTGACGCGACAAGCGGTCGGAGTAGGGTAAGACTTGGCGGTGGTGGAGAGGTGATGATGATGATGACATGGGGTGGGTCGTGGAGTAGCTCGGCTGGCCAGAGTAGGGGAGGCCGGTCGGTCGGGTTAGGGGGAAGTGGTGATGAAGAAGAAGAAGAAGAAAATGAAGGGAATGGAGATGTATTTGGCTGGAGTTGTGTAGGAAGAGGGATGAGAGAGAGAGGAGGGTAGTTTTTAATGTTTAGAGATTAGGGCCGGCATGGGAAAGAGTGAAGTGAGGAGGGATTAAATATGAGGGTTATGTTGACTATGTGGTGAGGATAAGTCCCCATTTTGAATGGATGGCTCAAATTCAACATGGAAAAATTTTGGCATCCAAAGGAGAGAGAGGGGAGGGGTTGGAATGGTCAAGAGAGGGAGAGGGAGGCTTCTTCATTGGCTTAGACCAATGAGGGGATGATACCTAATACCACATTTGTAAATAAGCCCCTTAATTTTGGGTATTTGCACAAATATACAAATGATGGAAAATGGTGTGGGAAGTGGTGTTTGGTGTTTTGTTGGGTGAGGGGGTGTTGTGTGTTTTGTATGGGCTTAATGAATGGAGTATTGGGTTAAATTGGGGTTAAGTTAGGATTAGTCAAAGTTGGTATCCCCAATTTAATTAAAATAAAATATCATGTGCTCTTAAATTAAATGGGGGAACATGGGATCTCAATTTGGAGTGACACAAAGGTCATAAACGGTGTAGGCTTGGTGTCAGTCTTGGACCCTTTAATTGGGTCGGCTAAACGGGTTGAGTTGGTGTATCAAAATTGATGGCAACGACAAAGGTACGCGACATAGGATTAAAGAATGGGTTTCGGATACGAAAAGTTGTGCAATTAAATTAGAGCACAAGGGATTACAATTTTGAGGTAAAAAAAAGTCCAGCGCCTAGGTTGGCGTGTCAAGCCAAGAGTGCAACAATTAGTTGGAAATTATGGGCTAATGTTGGGCTCCGAATATTACAACAATGATATGGTGCACCAAGGGTTAAAATAAATAATTAGACAACTGCAACTAATTCTAAAGCTCAAATACCAGATGCTAAACTAAAATGTCTAATCCAAAACCAGTCTATCTATAAAAATAAATGAGGGGGTTTACATCCTTCCCAAGTTAGAAAAATTTTGTCATCGAAATTAAAAGTAAAGCACGACTAATTGCTAGGAGAATTTAAAAGTAAACTAGTAAGCGAATGTGGTACGTAAATTCGTACCTTGGTCCTCAAATAAATACGAAAAACGCTGCCGAATGGAATCCTCTCACTCCCAGGTAGACTCGCCTGGCGAATGATGCTTCCATGTAACTCTGACCAGTCAAATAGTGTTATGACCCACACCCGAAAAATTGGGCATGAGCCGTGGGTACATCCAGCCTATGACGCAGAATCGGCGGTAGAACGCTGTAAGGTCCGTTCTAGGTCAACCATGTCTATATATATCTTACAAAAATATGTCAATATCCTCTCCAAAAGGAGGGCAACCACACAATATATATAATCTCTCAATCACAATAACTAGGGGAAAAAAATAAAGCATGATATGATATGAACAAAGAAACAGAACCAAAGAGAGCAAGACAATATCCAAAATATAGTCCAAGGCTATAATAGTCTATAATACCTCACAGCATCAAAAGAATAAGTACAATTATCCAAAATAATCAACTGGAAACATCCCAGGAAACCCACCTAGCTAACTAGGGCGCTAACAGCGTCTCCTCGGCGCACTCCTCCTCGATCTCGGGGTCACAACCCTCGTCAACACCCGGCCCGTAGAACGTCGGGCAATAATCCTCAGGATCCTCTGGAAAAAATATGCCCAGTCAAGACTGGAGCGAAGTACATAACTCTGAAAGCAACTCTAAATGCATGGTAAGGTGTATATGACGAGCAATAGAAAAGTATACAAGATGCACAGGAAATAAATATATGCTGGAGCACAATAAGTAGCTGCAATGTAAACTGGAGAACAATACAAGTAGTGGAAAAGTAACTGCATGTGAGAAAACATGAATACTGGCTAAGTGCCTTGAGCACAAGTTCGTTATGTGATCGGCTTAGGTTGCACATGAAAAATACTACGATAACTCCGTTATGCGTGAGTTGCATAACCGACATACACATGAATACTGTTTGGCTTTGATCACATAACCAACTCCTACTCCTCTCCCCCACTAATACTCTTGGATCCAACCATAATACGCTATGTACATGATAAATAGCTCGCGCACATGAAGGCGAAAGCACAAGAAGCACATGAGAATCAATACCCAAAGCACATGATGAAATACACGTGATAGAGTACCCGCTGAACACGATAAGGGGGATAGCATCTCATGATGGGATCCACTAGTACCAGCTCGTGTAACAATGTATCAGAATCAAGTATCACAGTCCTAGAACAGGTTATATAAATGCTATCATAAAATGGAAACTATCAGAGGTAGGTACTCGCCTAATGTCCTGAGCAACTGATGAGGATCGAGATTCGGACCGGTGTCGCAAGAACCTATTACGAAAAGCAAAATTAAACAGGGTTCTAAGGATTTAAACTGATATAAAATAATTAAAAATAGGCTTCTAGGGCTATTCTAGGTCGAACGGGTAAAACCGATGAAATTTGGGTCAAAAAGTCAACCCGGGGTCCAAAAGTCAACTCTAGGTCAAAACTAGGTCAAACATTGACTTTAACAGTCAACGAGGACAATTATGGTCAAAGTTAGGTCAAAATAGGGTGCCCCTGAAATTATAGGTCAAACCGAGCTCATTAAGCTAGAAAACTCTCAAACTCGCCTCCTCGAGATACCGGGATACCCTCGGTATCCGATACCTCGTCCTAGGCCACGCACCCCGCCTAAACCCGCTAAAACCTATGCTAGCACGCGTAATTATATATATATAAGCATATAAAAATCACACCAATACTATTCCTAGGCTAATGCTCAAAAACCCCGCTCGAAACTCAATACCTTGGATATCTCAAGGTATCGAGATACCTTGGTATTCTCAAGGTATTGAGATACTCTCCAATACCCCTCTAACTAGCTATCTAGTTAGCTATCTAGGCTAATAGATATATTCTTAGTTTTAAACCTAGGCTAGAAAATATATATATAGCACATATATATATAAACCTAGGTATCTATATGCATATACATATAGATATCTACTATCCATCTACCTATCTATCTACCTATCTAGTTATCTATATATCAATCTATCTATCTAGCTATCTATCTATCTAGTATATCTCGCTGCTACTGTTGCATGCTTGTACTGCTGCCGCTACTGCTGCATTGTTGCTGAGCTGCTGCTGCTGTGCTTTAATGCTGCTGCTGCTGCTGTATTTTACATGCTGCTGCTGCCCCCTTGAATGTTGCTGCTGCTGCCTAGCCTGGCAGCAAGCTGCTGCTGCTGTAGCTGAACTGCTGTTGGGCTGCTGCATTTATGCTGTGCTGCTGCAGTTGTGCAGTGCTGCAGCGCACGCGCCGCTGCCTCGCTGCCCCTCTTCGCAATCACACACAGACATACACACACGTATATACAAATATATATATATATATATATACTAATATATATATACAAGCATATATATATAAATACACACACATATATAGATATTCAAGCATATATACATAAATATATATATATATAAAGACACATATACATATATATATATATATATATATATATATATATATAGACACAAATACACAAACACAACACTACACACAACCACGCACACAACACTCTCCAACTCACGCCCAACGGCCCCGACACGCACGAACACCTATAAATATATAAAATATAACCCGAGAATTCTAGCACACACTCCTCGAAGCTAACCCAACGCGCGCACAAGCCCGAAATTAGGAAACCAAGTCGAAATGGCCGTTCGGTCATTTCGACGAACACGCGGTGTGCGGTTCGGAAAACATCCTGAAACGCACACCAAACCAACTCAGAATCGGCCCAAAATTTACTCACAGGTTCTAAACGATGTCTAGATCCTAGAAAAAATGCTACCGCATCAATTCTAGGTCCGTGGCAAAAATGCGCACGCACTTAGAACCGACGATGACGAAAACCCCAAAAATGCCCGAAACGTCAGTTTCTCCGCGACACGACTCCCCGTGTCCGAACGGAGACACGCACTCACCCTCAAGACACCCGACAACGTCTACCTAGGTCCGTCTAACCTAGGACATCATCCAAAATTGGGCCAATTTCGGATTCCACCCGAAATTGACACAAAACCTAGTGTCAAAGTCTCTAAACTCAACCAAACTAGTTCCAACTTCCTCCTCGGGTAGGATTAGGGTCTAGGAAGGTTCTAAACCACTAATTACACTACATAAAAGTAATTAACAAGGGGAAAGTTAGGGTTTACTTCTTGGGAGTTGGAATCCCAAGGCCAAAGTCTCTAATCCACTTGAAATTACCTCCATCAAGCTCCAAGCCACCAAATCTAGCCTCCACACTATGTCTAGGCTCCACACACCTAGGTTAGGGAAGAATGTAAGGTTAGGGTTTACACAAAAGAAGAAGGAATGGAAGAAGGAAGGAAGAAAAAATGAGAACACTTACTTGGAAGAAGGAAGGAAGAAGAAAAAAAGAGTGGGGAAGAAGAAGAAATGAAGAAGAAGTAGAAAATGGGACAAGGGGGAGGGGGAGGGGGCTGCTGTGTTTCACGGGTGAGGGTGGAAATAGGGCCGGCCATGGTGTAATAAAGGGGTTTTACAAATCTCCAAATGTCCAAAATGCCCCCCTCTCACTTGGGTTTGGGTTTCGGGTTCCAAAAGCACTCAAACTAACTCCAAATCTCTCCAACTAACCCACTAAAAATATAATAAATATTCTAAACCCAAAAATAAGTCTCACTGGGGTGTGGGCTGGGTCGAACAAGGGTCCACTAGGATCTGACATCGGTCCAGGCTAGCGAAAACCCTAAAATAATCAAATAAAAATAATACAATCAATAAATAAATATAAATATAATTAAATAAATACAATACATAATTTACCAAATAAAAATAAAAATAAAACCCTATTTCCTATAATCGAGTAGTGACAAATAGTCTGACCTCTCAAAGTCTTTCTACTGCAATCGAGTATTCCCACTGGCTGCTCTGCATATGATAAACTGGGCCCAACTGTAATCTCTAAATGATCAAGCACGTGGCTAGGGTCTGCCACATATCTTCTTAATTGTGATACGTGAAATACGTCGTACACTCCTTCTAATAATGGAGGCAATGCAAGATGATAAGCCACTTCGCCAACTCGTTCCAAGATGTCAAAAGGTTCGAGGTACCTCGGACTCAGCTTGCCTCTGCCTCCGAATCTGATGGTACCACGAGTGGGCGATATCTTCAAAAATATATGGTCACCTTCTTTGAACTCCAAAGGTCTGCAGTGTATATCTGCCCAATGCTTCTGTCTGTCATGTGCCGCATGCAGGTGGCTCTGAATCTACTTTACTTTCTCCACTTTCTGTGTCACCAACTCTGGACCAAGTATCTGACGCTCTCCCACGTCATTCCAATATACCGGTGACCTACACTTTATGTCGTACGGTATCTCATAAGGTGCCATCTATATGCTGGCCTGGTAGTTGTTGTTGTAGGAGAATTTCACCAAGTGTAGATGGCCCTCCCAAGATCCTCCAAAGTCAATCATGCACGCTCTCAACAAATCCTCTAGTATCTATATCGTGCGCTCTGACTGGCCATCAGTCTGTGGATGATATGTAGTGTTGAACTTAAGATGAGTTCGTAGACTCTCCTGTATACTCCACCAAAAATATGACATGAATTTGGAATCACGATTCGATACAATACTGACAGGCACTCCATGTAGTCGTACTATCTGCCTCATATACATGTTAGCCAACATCTTCGTGGACTGTCCACCTCTGAAAGGCAAGAAATATGCAGACTTGGTGAGTCGGTCTACGACAACCCAAACTGCATCCTTCCCGCTACGGCTCTTTGGGAATCTTGTGACGAAGTCCATGGTAATGTGTTCCTACTTCTACTTGGAAATGGGAAGCGGCTGCAATAGTCCTACAGTCCTCTGATGTTCAGCCTTGACTTGCCGGCAGACCAAATATCTCGCCACGAATCTTGCAATCTCTCTCTTCGTCCCATGCCACCAGTAGAGTTGTCTCAAATCTTGGTACATCTTCGTACCTCCGGGATGAATAGAATAAATCGAGCTATGAGCCTCGGTCATCAACTCCTGGCGTAGCTCGCCACTCGAAACGTATAGGTGATCTCCATACCTGAAAGTTCCGTCTTCACGAATCCTGAGTCCCGTCTGTATACCGGCCTCTGTCCTCCCTCGCAGTCGTTGGAATCTCGCATCTGTAGGTAGGGCTGCCTTGATCCTCTCTACCAATATCGACTGAACCTCAAGATTGGCCATCTGTCCATCCATGCCTGGCAGGACAATCTCTATCCCGAGCTCTTGAAGATCCTCTAATAATTGCTGCTGAGTCATGAAAAAGTATGCCATGGGCTTCCTGCTTAAGGCATCTGCTACTACATTCGTCTTGCTAGGGTGGTACTACAACTTGATATCATAATCTGTCATCAACTCTAGCCATCGCCTCTGTCTGATGTTGAGCTCCTTCTGAGTATAGACATACTTCAGACTTTTGTGATCAGTGTAAATCTCAACACGCTCTCCATAAAGGTAGTACCGCCATAGCTTTAGTGCAAATATTACTGCAGCTAGCTCTAGATCATGTATCAGATAGTTTTTCTCATGAACTCTCTGTTGTCTCGATGCATAGGCTATCACCTTGCCGTGTTGCATTAGTACACATCCTAATTCGCTCCCAGATGCATCACTATATACTATAAATCCTTTCAATCCTGAAGGAAGTATCAAAATTGGTGCTGATGTCTAATGCTTCTTCAGCTCATCGAAAGCCATCTAACACTTCTCGGTCCAGATAAACTCATCGCCCTTATGCGTCAGTCGCGTCATAGGCACAGCAATCCTCGAGAAATTTTCTATGAACCTCCGATAATATCCGGTAAGTCCAAGAAAACTCATAATCTCTATAACTGATATAGGGGTAGGCCACGTCTCTACTGCAGCAATCTTCTCCGGGTCAACTGATAGTCCATCTCCGATGATTATGTGTCCCAGGAATGGTACTCTATCCAAGCAGAAAATATTGTTCATCAGACTTATAAATACTGTTGGCGCATTGGTTAAACCAAACTGTATGACTAGAAATTCATAGTGCCCGTTACTTCGTCCGAAACGCCATCTTCGGAACGTCCTCTCTCTGTACCTTGATCTGATGATAGCCGGATCTGAGATCGATCTTTGAGAATACACATGCGCCACTAAGCTGATCAAATAAATCATCGATACGTGACAGTGGGTACTTGTTCTTTATCGTTACAACATTTAATGCCCTGTAATCAATACACAAACGTACCGTCCCGTCCTTCTTCGGCACAAATAAGATGGGTGCTCCCCATGGAGAAATACTAGTCCGAATGAAACCCTTATCTAAAAGATCATCTACTTGGACTTTTAACTCAACCAACTCCTTCGGTGCTAGTCTGTAGACGGAGAAAGTAACTAGCTGGCTCCGGGAGTCAACTCTATAGTGAACTCTATCTCTCTGTCAGGCAGCAAGCTTGGAAGATATATAGAATATGTTCTCAAGCTCTGATATAAAGTGAGGGTACATCGGTTCACCTTCTACAATGTGTGTCGCTAAGGTAGGTTGAACACCATGCTCTCGGGCTCCCCGAAGAAACTCAAACTCAGGGTAATCTGGTGGTCTAAATATAGTGCAACCACGTCGACAATCTAGCATCGCGTGGTATTGGCTCAACCAACTCATGCCTAGGACAATGTCATAGTCTAGACTTAACCTCATAATAAATTTTCCCGTTCTATTTACAATACTAATCCTCCAAATGAAAAATTCTTCCTTGCCTAATGCATAATTACTCTTCTCCTCAATTTTTTTTCCTAAAATTGTATTCCTCAAATTTCTTCTTTCCGTTATTTATTGCTCCGAGTCACATAGTGCAATTTTTAATAATGGTACCACGAAAGCACATACTAGAATTTTTGGTATCAGATCATCATCTTCCAGGTAAGAGTCTAAAGTTCCAACTCATCTAGTTCATAATATCGTTCCTAGTATCGCTATAATATACAACAACTACTTCCTAGC
Organism: Iris macrosiphon; assembly: GCA_036927795.1. NCBI lineage: Eukaryota > Viridiplantae > Streptophyta > Magnoliopsida > Asparagales > Iridaceae > Iris > Iris macrosiphon. Next base: position 102,010,559 of record JAYESA010000015.1, on the reverse strand, counting down.
ATCGGGCTATGCATTTCCATAAATTATTCTAGAGGGTTATGATCAACAATCTTTCTACCTCCCAGTACTTCCCAAACCACTGCTATCTCAAGTACAGGTAGGGTTTCATCAGTTCTAGAAACGTACTATTAAGTCCAATTCTCTTGCTAACAATCCACACTAGTTCTAGAATCCAAAAAGAACCTATCAATCTATCCTATTAAGGGTAACAATCTTCTCAGAGAGTATTACACGAATCCTGTCTTCTGTCGTCTGGACTACGATCTTCTTCTGGAGGGAACTATCAGGCACAAGCATTCGTCTTTCCGAAATAAAGAAGATCAAAAAACAAGGATAACAGTATTGATGAAAATTGAACGAATATAATTTGGAATTCTAAGGACGATAATCAAATACAAAGGGAGTTCTAAAATTCAATTTTGGATTGAGATCCTATTCAATAATAACTCCTAAACTGTAGGCTCGTTTGGTACAGTAATGTAACCGAAATGATATTCTCTGACCTGCATGGGCCACCACAAAAATATGCCATGCCCCAGTCCCAAAATACGTAGGACCAGGAATACGCAACACGTCAGCTACGCATTCGACCAGACTCTGGTCTGACTCAAATACGTATAAGCTGTACACTAATGGTAACTATCTAAATAATCCAGTAAATATAAACACCTGTGTCAATCCATAATGAACAAAAATATACAAGAATGAGCTACATATGCTAAAGTCGGCCGCCCAATAGAACACAAACTCGAATAGACTCAAAAAAAATATGAGTCTATAAAAAGTAGGCTACAACAGCAGATGAATAAATAATATAAAATAACTATAATGCCGGTAGAAATGATATGAGTACCGGGTACTAATGCCTGTAAGATAAGCAACTCCATCAGCAACTCTAAAGGCTCCGTAATCGTCTATGCTACAAAACTGGCAGGGGACCAGGTCCTCAGAGGGATGAAGCAAGGTACAAAAATACAGCATGCCAAAGTATAACAGAAAGGGCAAGTGCAACGACAGTGTAATCTAGCATAACTACCTAAGTGAGACACAGTTTGAAGACAATGTTCGACTCGTGGGCTGTCCAAAATAAAAACGTAGCTCCGGATACGGAAACACACGGGACATACCGCAGCTCCGGGCAAAGAGTCACACGGGTGATAACACTAATCCAGATACAGGAATACTACAAAAATAGAATATATACATATATATAGCGCATACAGAGGAGCCCAAATGTCTAGTAACTGGCTTCCCCTTTCCTGCAGTCAACGATTGTGTACTGAACCTGAACCTCTATCTAGCAGTCTCGTCATACTGAAGTAACTGTCAACCAACGTGACCCTAAGGTCATCCCAGATTCTGGTCATGCTATCAGTATCAGGATACAGGAAATCTAGAACGATGACAGTATAAGTATATCTCCTAGGGTTATGATGTAAACAAGTGTGTACATCAAGGTGTTGCGAACATCTATCACTCGTTACCAGACGTTACCGACGAATGTCTGCACCCGGTTGTGACCCGGACGCGGAGTAACGATTCTAATCAAAAATGCGCACAATGCATATAAAAAAGGAATAAATATCTGGTAACTGAAATACAGGGTGGCATAGTACACTTGCCTGGATCCGGATGCTGAAGATGGGGCTCCGGTACAACGTCCAAGTCCGCAGGTCCCATAGTACCTAGAGACGAGGCACAAGCTCAATCAATAGACTATCACGAGGCTAAAATAAGAGTTGACACATGTCTAGCATATGTTTCAATCTCTGTTACAACTCACATAGACACTAAGCTAGAGGGTTGACCAAGGTTGACTAAGGTAGGTTACATCTCATTCGGTTAATCTCCTGTATAAAATCATCAGACAAATCCTCAATCTTACCATATTTATCACGATGTTCAGTAGTTCAAGTATGTTCAGTCCTCAGATTTTTTCCCTGGTCTTCACAAACGTTATCCCGCATATTTTAAATATTATCCTCGAATAAATTATTAATTATTTATTAAACCCTCAAATATATACAATCATTACCATTCCACATTAAAATCTACTCCTTAATTTAATTCAAAATTATTTATCAATCCTCAATGAGTGGCTATTGGTTTAATATTTCACACTATTTTACAATCATTAACCTGCTGCTAAATAAATTCATTATTATGTATGTAACAAAATACACCAAACCCTAAGATTCATATCTAGCATTTAACCATCCATTGCATATATTAAAATGTAACAAAACCCTAAAACTCATGCATATACAAACCCTAAATATCTCAATACATACATGAACTCTATACTAACTAAGTTATACCTAACAAATACACAATACTACACTTCCAGGAGATGGGAGACATGTTACCTCAGCGATATGATGGTGGTGCTAGCCGGTGTAGGCTGTGGTGGTGGAGCTCGGCCGGAGGAGAAGTCGTGGTATTGTGGGTATTGATGGTGATGATGTTTATGATGATCGTGGTGGTGTGGGTATTGATGGTGATGATGTTGATGATGAAGGTGATGATGGTGATGATGTTGATGATAAAGGTGATGATGTTGATGATGAAGGTGATGATGGTCATGATATTGATGATGAAGGGTGGCCGGTCGGGTTGGCCGGAGTTGGGGTACAGCGGCGTGGGGGAAGATGGAGGACTCAGACGAGGTCGACGTGGTGGTGGTTCAGGCGGTAGAGTCGATGAGGAGAAGGAGAAGTCAGGGATGGTGGTGGAGCCGTGGTGCTCGAGGTCGAGTGTGGGCAGTGTCCGCTGGAGGAGAGGTGGCTCAGTCGGGTGGTGGAAAAGCTCGGTGGGGGCCGAGGTAGCTTGGCGTGGATGGCTAGTGATGGCTGCTGGAGGCAGCGGGGCTGTCAAGGTGGGTGATGTCGAGGTGGAAGCTCGGTTGTGCTCGGGGAAGTCGATGAGCTGGTCGGAGAAGGAAGTGACGCGGCAGGCGGTCGAATTAGGGGAAGACTTGGAGGTGGTAGAAAGGTGATAATGATGATGATGTGGGTCGGGTCATGGAGGAGCTCGGCTGGCCGGAGTAGGGGAGGCTGGTCGGTCGGGTTAGGGGGAAGTGGTGATGAAGAAGAAGAAGAAGAAGAATAAGAAGAAGAAGAGAAAGGGAATGGAGATGTATTCGGCTGGGGTTGTGTAGGAAGAGGGAGGAGAGAGAGAGGAGGGTGGTTTTCAATGTTTGGGGATTAGGGCCGGCATGGGGAAGAGTGAAGTAAGGAGGGATTAAATAGGAGGGTTGTGTTGCGTGTGTTGTGAGGATGAGTCCCCATTTTGAATGTGTAAACCCCATCGATTTATTCTGTAGATAGTCAGGTTGGATTTGGAAAATTTTGGATTTTGCAGCAGATGTTGAGGTTTAGAGTGGAGTTAAGTTTGCCTGGTATTTTAATTCATTTAATTTAAACCCTTGGCGTGCCCTATCATTACTTGATTATTCGGAGCCCAATATCAGCGTATAAGTTCCATCGGATTATTGTAGTTCTGACTTGACCCGCCAAATTAGGCACTGGACTTTTTCATCTTTATAAAATCAGATTTCGTTGTGCTCTAAATTAATTGCACAATTTTTCGAAACCGTAATCCATATTTAATTTCGTGTCGAACACCTGTGTTGTTACCCTAAATTTTGATATACCAACTTAACCCGTTGAGCCGGACCAACTAAAGGGTCCAAGACTGACTCCAAGCCCCCACCATTTTTGACCTTTGCGTTATTTCCGGATTTTGACCCCAAGTGCCCCCATTTAATTTAAAAGCGTGGAACACCTTAATTCTATTTAAATCGGGGATATTAATTTTGCCTAATCCTATTTTAATCCCCAATTAATCTCGATGGCCATTAAATTAAACCAGTGCCTCACGCACAACACCCCCACACCATGCAAATCATCAAACATATTTTTCTCCACAAATTTTGCATCATTTTATGTGTTCGTGCAATTTCCCGAATTTAAGGGGCTAAGTTGTAATTTATTGATTTTGGGTGTCCTCACCCCATTGGACATGACCAAATGGAGAGCCTACCATCCTTTGACCAAGTCAAGCCTCTCCCTCCCTCTCTTTTGGATGAAGAATAAATTTCTTCATATGTTATCTACACCACACGTTTGAAAGGGGTAAATCCTCACCATCCAATCTCCACAAAAATCTCCTATTTAATGTCTCATCAAGCCCACATCCCAAGCAAGCCCTAATCCCCCTACATTTGGGAAACCCCCATCTCTCTCTCCTCCCTCTTCCTAATACTACCAGCCTAACTTCCTCTTCCTTTCTTCTTCGTCCTTTCTTCTTCATTGCTATACTTCTTCTTCATTGCTACTTCTTCTTCTCCATTTTCAGTCGGCCGCCGGAGCCCCTCCAAGCAGCCACCTCCTCCGGCCGAGATCACGACTCCCTCCCCGGCCTACTATATTCCCGTTGCATCGCCACTGCGCCGGCCATTTCCCCGTGGTTTTCCCTGTTGTACTGCTCCGGCCGAGCTACTGCGCCGGCGTCCGTGTCACGACCCGCCCCCGGGGTAAGGGTACTAGTCGGAAACAACGCCCAGCCTACGCCGCAGAATCGGCGGTAGAACGCTGTCTAGAAAGTCTATCTAATATAATAAACCACCAAAAGATAGTGTACTCAATCACAGAACTAAGATAGAATGAACACGAATCAGATAAGAATAGAATAGTCATCAACTCATGAGTTTAAAATAATACATCAATGAGTCTGAAGAGTAACAAAAATAAGCTGGAGACAAATCCAGTACAAAAGAATATTATCATACTACAAGCTACACTCCAGGGTCAACTGTCTCAGTTAGGATAAGTCCCTCTTGAGCCAGGGTCTCCGAATCTAAACCCACAACATCCTGGGGTCCATAATAGGTAGGGTACTTCTCAGTGTCATCTGGAAAAATATATCCAGTCAGGAAAGGAGCAGAGTACATCTCTAACAGCAGTTCTAATCCATGATAAAAACTATGTAACAGTAAATAGCTGTGGATAAACAGGATGCACAAAAATAGATACAAGAGATATATAGACAATAAGGAAATACAGGAAAGAAATACAATAATGAAAAATATGCCAATAAAACAATAATACTAATGACTAAGTGTGTGAGTACTAGCTTAACATGTGATCGGCTTGGGCAAGATACAATGCGGCCTGGCTAATCATACGTGCGGTGCATGATTAACACTATTCGCTTACCAATACTTTATTCAATAGGGATTTGATCACATATCTATACTAATACTTGCCACCCCCAACTGGTATAATAGATCCAACCATGGTATGCTATGGCACTAGATTTCCCAAGAAGATAGCTAGTCTCCCCGAGAATCGGTGTCTGTACATGTACAAGATAACCAATAAAACAATACTTGTACCATATACACCATATACCAAGGAATAATATCTCATGACGAGATCCGGATATACCAATCCGTGTAACCATAGTGTCGAGAGAAACATGTAAATCTACACTAGATACAACGAACATAGAAGATATCATAAATGAGAAACTATCAGAGAATGTACTCGCCTGAAATCCAAAGAACAGTCTCACAGATGTCTGACTCGGTGCCTCGAAGACCTAGATATGGAATACCACATTAATACAAGGTCCCGGAAAGAGAACAAGTCAAACTAGTCAACTTCTAGGTCAATAAATAAATTCTAAGTCAAAAGTCAACTATGGTCAACTCTAAAGTCAACTAAAGTCAAACATGGTCAAACCAAGGTCAACCTCACAAGAAATCTATATAAAATAATATAGAAAATAAAATACAACAATTTAGGAATCAAAATTAGATCCCAAAAGATACCCACACAAGAATACTAATAATACAAATAATGCACACTCTAAATAATGTATATACAAACCAATATTTATACAAATAAAATAATATATTATTATTAGTATTATATCTCACAAAAACACCTATATATATACATATATAAATCAAAATGCATATATATATATATATATAAACAATTTAATAACTATATACTTATATATACATACATATAAACTTACAAAATTAAAATACCAAACACATGCACATATTAATGTACATATTTTACATGGCTAGAAGCACACATAAAAATACATTCATTAAATTAACAATTAAATATATAATAATTATACATAATATAATTACATATTTAAACACATAAATATATTTTATAAAACATTTATGTATAATTTATGTTATTAACATAAGTACATATATATTTGCATGCAAGAAAGCTACATACATATATTTATACACCACATTAGAACACATAGAAATATCTATAGATCTATGCTACAATAAATACCATAATAAATACACTAAAATAATATATAATATCTATATATATTTACTAATTATAAATGAAGAATTTAAAGCATAAATAATTAGATCTACACATAAACACACTAAATTGGAGAGTATCACACCGTATCCCACTAGATCTAGGATACGCATGTGACACGAGTCCAACACACAACCAATTGCACCCCGAAAGACACAAATATGTCACAAATAATATTTATGAATAAATCAAAGTGTCAAAAGTAGATCTATGTGTCCGTGTCAAAATGCGACATGTACAAAGCCCCGTGTCGGAGGAAAAACCCCCAAAATAACACGTATCACCAAATAGTTGGGATACGAACCACATGTACCAAATTATGGACACGACACTAGCCCCAAACACATAAGCCCATGTCCAATTGATCTATAGGATCAATTGATACACACAACAAAATGTAAATTCGGAATTCCAACAAAATTAACACAAAAACACCATAACTTTCTCCATGGGTCTCCTATGAACACAAAATAAAGTCCTATGGGTAGTACATACATATAGGTTGATTTTACATGATTAAATATCAGATTTAGAAGCTATTTAAATGGGAAAATCTGAGTTATACCTATTGGGAGATGGATTCCCAATGAAATCTCCAATTGAGAAGAACTTGCTTCCAAATTGTAGATCTTTGCTCCTCTTTGTAGATCCTTGCTTCCTTCTTCTAGATCCTTGCTTCCTCCTTCTCTAATGGTGAATTGGAAAGAATTTGGAATGAATTTGGTAGGGAATTGGAATGGGAATGGAGGGAATTTGGGAGTGGAAAATTCTAGATCTAGATTTGGAATGAGAATAAGAGGAGAGAGAAATTTTCCCCCTCTTTTAATAGGCCGGCCTTGCCCCTCTCCCAAGCAATTATAAAATGTCCAATGTACCCCTTGGGGCCTCTCATGAAGAAATAATTAAGGAAGGAAGCTTCTAGTCTAATCACTTAATTAATTTAATCCATCTCCTTAACCATGGGCTTTCTAAATGGGCCAAGTCTAACTATTTAATTCATGTTGGTCCATGGGTCCAAACTACACTAGTTGGGTCTACTGAAATAAGTCCAAAATAATTAAATAACATCCAACAACAATTAAATAATACAACAAAAATTATTTACCATGCACAATATTTATTTAAATAGGAAATTACTAAAATACCCTTTTTTCTAAAATGTGGTAGTGACAAGTCTACCCTCCTTAAAATAATTTCGTCCTCGAAATTCAAAGACGAAAACTACCCCCAGAAAAACACAGAACAGAACTAAAGAATCACAACTAACTAATGAACAGAACATAACAATGAACAGAACATAACTAGAAATAACATACCTCAAGGTACAAACAAATATGGATAACGCTCTCGCATGTCATCCTCTCTCTCCCAGGTAGACTCCCCCGGAGAGTGATGCCTCCATGCGACGCGCACCAAAGGAATAGTCTGGTTCCTCAGCACCTTCTCTTTCCGATCCAGAATCTCAACTGGCTGCTCTGGATAGCTAAGAGTAGGGCCTACCTCTATCTCTGAGTGATCCAATACATGACTAGGATCTGCCACGTATCGTCTCAACTATGACACATAAAACACGTTGTGCACTCCCTCCAATGCAGGTGGCAAGTCTAGTCTATAAGCAACTGTACCGACCCTCACTAGAATAGTGAAAGGTCCGATGAATCGCGGACTAAGCTTTCCGCCTCCACCGAAGCGAATCGTGCCTCGTGTCGGAGAAATCCTCAGAAACACCAACCCACCCACCTAGAACAAAACACCATCTTAAGAACTTAATCTATAACAAACATGAACAAGCACAAACAAAATCTAAACTATACCTCAAACTCCAAAGGTCTCCGATGGCTATCGGCCCAATGCCGTTGTCTGTCCTGCGCCACTCGAAGTCTGTCTCTGATCAAATGAACCTTCTCCGCTGCATCTACAACCATCTCTGGCCCAAGCAAAATTCTCTCTCCAACATCGTCCCAAGACAAAGGAGTACGACACCTCCGACCATATAGAGCTTCAAAAGGTGACATCTCTATACTGGCCTGGTAACTGTTGTTGTAAGCAAACTCTACCAAATGGAGATGGTCCTCCCAAGAACCCCCAAAATCTAGTACACAAGTGCGCAACATATCCTCGAGAGTCTGTATAGTCCTCTCTGACTGCCCATCTGTCTGGGGATGATATGCAGTACTAAACTTGAGCTGAGTGCCCAAACTCTCCTACAAACTCCTCCAGAAATGAGAAGTGAAACGACTATCTCGATCTGAGACTATGCTGACGGGAACTCCGTGTATCCTAACGATCTGCCTCACATACATCTCTGCCAGCTTCTCCGTAGACAAACCCACCTTGAAAGGCAAAAAGTGGGCCGACTTGGTCAATCTATCAACAATGACCCAAATCGCGTCTTTCCCTCCTGGAGATCGTGGAAGTCTGGACACAAAATCCATACTAATATGTTCCCATTTCTACTCTGGAATGGGTAATGGCTGAAGTAACCCTCCTGGCCTCTGCCTCTCGGCTTTCACCTGCTGGCACACTAAGCATCTTGATACAAACTGTGCCACTTCCCTCTTCATGCCATACCACCACACACTCTCTCGCATATCCTGATACATCTTGTTAGCACTTGGATGTATGGAATACTGAGAGCGATGCGCTTCCTGCAACACCTCCTCGCGCAACTCCCTACTAGGCACACACAATCTAACTCCATGCCTCAAGGATCCATCCTCTGCAATAGTGAAATCATCCTCCAATCCTGCTCTCACCTGAGCTTTGATACTCCTCAAAGATACATCATCATACTGTGCTGCCTTGATCCTGTCCATCAAATCTGAGTGTATCTGCAATCCCCACATCTGTATAGCACACCCAGGAACAATTACCTCAATGCCCAAGCTCTCCAAGTCCTCCAACAGATATCGATCCTGCGTCAAGAACATAGCTACCGGATACCTGCTCAAAGCATCGGCAACTACATTGGCTTTCCCAGGATGATATTGCAAAGAGATATCAAAATTCTTCATCAATTCCAACCACCGACGCTGCCTCATGTTCAACTCCTTCTGCGTGAAAACGTACTTCAAGCTCTTGTGGTCTGTGAAGATCTCCACACGCTCTCCGTACAAATAATGTTTCCACAACTTCAGGGCGAATATGACAGCTGCCAACTCCAAATCATGGGTAGGATAGTTCTTTTCATGAGGACGCAATTGCCTGGATGCATAGGCAATCACTTTCCCATGCTGCTGAAGAACACAACCTAAACCCTTCCCCGATGCATCACTATAAATAGTGAAACCTTCGGACCCTGATGGCAACGTCAAGATAGGAGCAGACGTCAACCTCTTCTTCAACTCCTCAAAAGCAACCTGACAATCCTCCGTCCAAACAAACTCCACATCCTTCCTTGTGAGTCTGGTCATCGGCTCGGCAATCCTCGAAAAATCTTGCACAAACTTCCTGTAATAGCCTGCCAATCCCAAGAAACTCCTGATCTCTGCTACCGAACTCGGAGTCTTCCAAGATTCCACTGCTGAAATCTTCTTCGGATCCACTGAAATACCATCACCAGTCACAACATGCCCCAAGAATTCTACCTTGTCCAAGAAAAACTCACATTTGGACAACTTCCCATACAGTTTCTCCTTCCTCAGCACATCCAACACAATCCTCAAATGCTCCTCATGCTCCTCCGGTGTCCTCGAGTATATGAGTATGTCGTCGATGAACACCACCACGAACTTGTCAAGGTACTGGTAGAACACCTTGTTCATCAAGTTCATAAATACCGCCGGTGCATTAGTCAAACCAAACGGCATCACCATAAACTCGTACTGACCATACCGAGTTCTAAAAGCAGTCTTCGGTATGTCCTCCGGCTTCACCTTTACCTGATGGTAGCCTGATCTCAAATCTATCTTAGAAAATACCTTCGCACCACTCAACTGATCAAACAGATCATCAATCCGTAGCAAAGGATACTTATTCTTGATAGTGAGATTATTCAAAGCCCTGTAATCAATGCACATACGCACCGATCCATCCTTCTTTGGTACAAACAATACCGGTGCTCCCCATGGTGAAGAACTCGATCTGATAAACCCCTTATCCTGTAATTCGTCCACCTGCTTCTTCAACTCGACCAGCTCGCTGTTGTTTACTCTATAGACATGTTATGAAATTGGTTCTGCACCTGGCACCAAGTCTATAGAAAATTCAACATCTCGATCTGGTGGCAATCCTGGCAATTCCTCAGGAAACACATCCAAGAATTCTGCTATCAACGGATGTGGCAACTCCTTATCTTCTACCATAGCTCCACAAATAATGCCTTCTTTCTGCTCTGCAGCTCCTCTAGTAAACTCGAACTCTGGCCCTCCTGGCGGACCAAACAAAACTCTACCTCCTCTCCAGTCTATGCTAGCACGGTGCCTACTCAACCAATCCATCCCAAGTACAATGTCATAGCTTGGAAGTGGCATTACAAGTAGACACGCACTCAACTCCCGGCCTCCCAGAGTAACTCTTCGATCCTTGCAAACATCATTAACCAGGATAATGCCTCCCCCGGTCATGATCTTGCAAGTCCTAAGCAAAGACTCAGCTACCAAACCATGCTTTAAAGCAAAAGAAACAGATACAAAACTATGGGAAGCACCACTATCAAACAAGGCTAAAGCTGGAATGGAATCAAGAAGAATAGAACCTACGATGACATCTCCGGTGGGTTCCTCCTCTTCGACGGTCATAGCAAACGCTCGTCCCTGTCGAGCACCTCCCTGCTGTTGATGCTGAACAAAATGCTGCTGCTGTGTCAGAAGCAGTCCCTTCGGCTGTGCTGCAGGTGGTCTCGTTTGTGTCCTCACAGCTGGAGCTGCTTCTTGAACTGCACGATGAGGACAATCCCTCGATTGATGCCCTTCAGTACCACAATACAAATAAACTCCTAGCCTCCTCCTACAAACTTCCCAGATGTGGCCGGGCTTCTTGCAGAAGTTGCATGGAGCTTTCTGTAACTATCTCTGCTGCTGAGGTGCCTGGTAAAAAGGTGCTCTAGTTGGAGTCTGGTTCTGCTGTGGCTGCTGGAAAGGTCTGGACTGGAAATGAGGACGTATGGCAGATACTGCACTGCCGTTGGCCCCCAAAAAAGAATCACGGTCTCTCTTGGTCTTCAAACCCAGATCCCGCTCAACCTTGCATGCCTCCGCAAGTATCTCCGAGTATGTCTCATAAAAAGATGGAATGAGGATCAATATGGCACAAGATGTAAGACATCAAGGAAAGGACAGTTTAAGGGATCCAGTATCAATGTCAAAGGAGAATAGTTGAATCAAAAGAATTTTCCTAGATGTGATTGAGTATCTCAGCCTATTTCCTATATCCTATCGCAGGCTCGCAGTAGTACAACTAAATTGTCGCACTACCACGATATCACATACTTGTGAAGCTTGACCTGCATAGGCCACCACCAAAAACGTGTCACGACCCGCACCCGGGGTAAGGGTACTAGTCGGAAACAACGCCCAGCCTACGCCGCAGAATCGGCGGTAGAACGCTGTCTAGAAAGTCTATCTAATATAATGAACCATCAAAAGATAGTGTACTCAATCACAGAACTAAGATAGAATGAACACGAATCAGATAAGAATAGAATAGTCATCAACTCATGAGTTTAAAATAATACATCAATGAGTCTGAAGAGTAACAAAAATAAGCTGGAGACAAATCCAGTACAAAAGAATACTATCAAACTATAAGCTACACTCCAGGGTCAACTGTCTCAGTTGGGATAAGTCCCTCTTGAGCCAGGGTCTCCGAATCTAAACCCACAACATCCTGGGGTCCATAATAGGTAGGGTACTCCTCAGTGTCATTTGGAAAAATATATCCAGTCAGGAAAGGAGCAGAGTACATCTCTAACAGCAGTTTTAATCCATGATAAAAACTATGTAACAGTAAATAGCTGTGGATAAACAGGATGCACAAAAATAGATATAAGAGATATATAGACAATAAGGAAATACTGGAAAGAAATACAATAATGAACAATATGCCAAAGAAATAATAATACTAATGACTAAGTGTGTGAGTACTAGCTTAACATGTGATCGGCTTGGGCAAGATACAATGCGGCCTGGCTAATCATACGTGCGGTGCATGATCAAGACTATTCGCTTACCAATACTTTATTCAATAGGGATTTGATCACATATCTATACTAATACTCCCCACCCCCAACTGGTATAATAGATCCAACCACGGTATGCTATGGCACTAGATTCCCCAAGAAGATAGCTAGTCTCCCCGAGAATCGGTGTCTGTACATGTACAAGATAACCAATAAAACAATACTTGCACCATATACACCATATACCAAGGAATAACATCTCATGACGAGATTCGGATATACCAATCCGTGTAACCATAGTGTCGAGAGAAACATATAAATCTATACTAGATACAACGAACATAGAGGATATCATAAATAAGAAAATATCAGAGAATGTACTCGCCTGAAATCCAAAGAACAGTCTCACAGATGTCTGACTCGGTGCCTCGAAGACCTAGATATGGAATACCACATTAATACAAGGTCCCGGAAAGAGAACAAGTCAAACTAGTCAACTTCTAGGTCAATAAATAAATTCTAAGTCAAAAGTCAACTATGGTCAACTCTAAAGTCAACTAAAGTCAAACATGGTCAAACCAAGGTCAACCTCACAAGAAATCTATATAAAATAATATAGAAAATAAAATACAACAATTTAGGAATCAAAATTAGATCCCAAAAGATACCCACACAAGAATACTAATAATACAAATAATGCACACTCTAAATAATGTATATACAAACCAATATTTATACAAATAAAATAATATATTATTATTAGTACTATACCTCACAAAAACACCTATATATATACATATATAAATCAAAATGCATATATATATATATATAAACAATTTAATAACTATATACTTATATATACATACATATAAACTTACAAAATTAAAATACCAAACACATGCACATATTAATGTACATATTTTACATGGCTAGAAGCACACATAAAAATACATTCATTAAATTAAAAATTAAATATATAATAATTATACATAATATAATTACAAATTTAAACACATAAATATATTTTATAAAACATTTATGTATAATTTATGTTATTAACATAAGTACATATATATTTGCATGCAAGAAAGCTACATACATATATTTATACACCACATTAGAACACATAGAAATATCTATAGATCTATGCTACAATAAATACCATAATAAATACACTAAAATAATATATAATATCTATATATTTACTAATTATAAATGAAGAGTTTAAAGCATAAATAATTAGATCTACACATAAACACACTAAATTGGAGAGTATCACACCGTATCCCATTAGATCTAGGATACACATGTGACACGAGTCCAACACACAACCAATTGCACCCCGAAAGACACAAACATGTCACAAATAATATTTATGAATAAATCAAAGTGTCAAAAGTAGATCTATGTGTCCGTATCAAAATGCGACATGTACAAAGCCCCGTGTCGGAGGGAAAACCCCCAAAATGACACGTATCACCAAATAGTTGGGATACGAACCATATGTACCAAATTATGGATACGACACTAGCCCCAAACACATAAGCCCATGTCCAATTGATCTATAGGATCAATTGATACACACAACAAAATATAAATTCGGAATTCCAACAAAATTAACACAAAAAGCACCATAATTTTCTCCATGGGTCTCCTATGAACACAAAACAAAGTCCTATGGGTAGTACATACATATAGGTTGATTTTACATGATTAAATCTCAGATTTAGAAGCTATTTAAATGGAAAAATCTGAATTATACCTATTGGGGGATGGATTCCCAATGAAACCTCCAATTGAGAAGAACTTGCTTCCAAATTGTAGATCCTTGCTCCTCTTTGTAGATCCTTGCTTCCTTCTTCTAGATCCTTGCTTCCTCCTTCTCTAATGGTGAATTGGGAAGAATTTGGAATGAATTTGGTAGGGAATTGGAATGGGAATTGAGGGAATTTGGGAGTAGAAAATTCTAGATCTAGATTTGGAATGAGAATGAGAGGAGAGAGAAATTTCCCCCCTCTTTTAATAGGCCGGCCTTGCCCCTCTCCCAAGCAATTATAAAATGTCCAATATACCCCTTGGGGCCTCTCATGAAGAAATAATTAAGGAAGGAAGCTTCTAGTCTAATCACTTAATTAATTTAATCCATCTCCTTAACCATGGGCTTTCTAAATGGGCCAAGTCTAACTATTTAATTCATGTTGGTCCATGGATCCAAACTACACTAGTTGGGTCCACTAAAATAAGTCCAAAATAATTAAATAATATCCAATAACAATTAAATAATACAACAAAAATTATTTATCATGCACAATATTTATTTAAATAGGAAATTACTAAAATATCCTTTTTCCTAAAATGTGGTAGTGACAGTCCCGGTTCACCCCCACGGCTAGTCTCTTCCACCACCACCGTCTTCCATAGCCATCACCACCTCCACGAATCTTCAGGCAACCGCAGTAGTTCCTCCGGCGAAGCACGTCGACCCCCCCCCCCCCCCGCGTCTTCTCCGGTGAGAACCCGACATCGCCACCCTCCCACCATTCTCAGCGAGCATTACGACTCCCCAATACTTCCTCCTCTTCCTCCGGTGATCCCTGTTCTCCTCCAACCGAGCCGACATCCTTCCCCGGCCACACTGCCTGCTGTGCAACCGTACCACCACCATCTTTGGTCTGCCATAGCCACCACCACCAACTGACCATTCTCCGGCAGCTACTGAACCGCCACGAGCTCCTCCACCTTCATCTTCATCACTCTCCGGCACGACCAACCACTGTGCAACCTCCCTCCTCTCGACCACTCAACCACCGCACATCCTCGAGCTCCGACGAGTATCTCCACGAACCACCCTGATGCCACCACCACCTCCAGCCGCTCTCCGGCCACCCCCTGCACCACCTCGCTCCGGCCAACAACCCCCTCGCCGATGAGGTATACCATTTCTTCCCCCACTCTCTATTTTTGTATATATAGTGTCTTGTGTAAATAGTTAGGATTATAGGTTGTATAATTTGTTGTGTAATTTTAAGTGTAGTTCATGTAACTTGGTGTTTAATGAGGTGTGACTAGGGTTTATGGTAGTGTTTAGAGTCTACTTATCTAAGTTTCTAAAAATAAGAATTTTTGGACATACATTGAGTTTGGGGTTTGAGAATAAAATGGTTCTAGTTAAAGATTACTTATATGCATTGGGAATTATGGGATTTTAAATGCAGGAGAGATTTTTGGATAATGTATATTATAATACACAATTGATGAAAGTGCTAATTGATTAATTTTGGTTTAAATTTACATTGGTGATCGTGTATATGGACATGAAATATATAAATGAGACTGTTGGAAATATGATAATGCTGAGGGTGGGTTTTAAGAGCATGAAGCAATTAGGGTGTTCGTTTTAATATATGCATTTTTATCATTGACGATGGGCAGAGTTAAATTGTGGACGAATAATACTAGGATAGTGGAATATTGATGGACATGGTGGAGTCGGTGATGGATTGGGAAAAGGGTATAATATCAAACCGTTAGCCAGTGATTCAAGACTGAGAAATAATAATGAAATTAATCGAGGAGTAGTTTTAAGGTAAAATGTTGATGGTTGTATATTGAGGGTTTAAATAATTAATGATTAATTTATTCGAGGAGGATATCTGAATATGCATGTTAACGTCTGTGAAGACCCGGGGTGAAACCGAGGATTGGATCATGTGGTGGACCACGGAATATCATGATGAACATAGTAAGATTGAGGTTTGGATTGATGATGTGGTACAGATGTTTAATATGTATAGACGTGACGTATTCTGAGTCAACCTTGGTCAACCCCCTAGTGTCTTATCCCTGTGAGTCGTAGCTGAGACTGAGTTTAGGTATAGATGTGTGTCGCATCCCTGCCTGTCGTGTGATAGATTATTAATTTTTAGTTTGTATTTTTGTACCTTGTTACGTCCCTCTGAGGACCTGGTTCCCTGCCAGTTTTGCAGCATAGGTAATTACGGAGCATTTGGAGTTGCTGTTTGGAGTTGCATGTTTTGCGAGCATGGTACCAGGTACTCATATCTTATCTACCGGCATTATGGTTATTTTACATTGATTATTCATCTACTGTTGTAGCCTAGTTTTTATAGACTCATACTTCTTCTCGAGTCTATTCGAGTTAGGGTGTTATTGGGCGGCCGACTTTAGCACATATAGCTCATTCTTGTATATTGTTGTACATTATGAATGGAGACATAGAGGTTTACATTTATGGGATATCTAGATAGCGCCTTGTATATTTATAGCTTATACATATTCGAGTCAGACCAGAGTCTGGTCGAATGCGTAGCTGGCGTGTCACGTATTCCTTGTCCTACGTATTTTGCGACTGGGACGTGACATATTTTTCTGGTGGCCCATGCAGGTCCGAATTAAATCGTCTTGGTCACCTGACTGTGCCAAGCGAGCCTGCAAATTAGGAATAGATTTTATGATTGTTGAATAGGATCTCAATCCATAATCGATTTTAAAAACTCACTTTGTATGTGATTATCGCCCTTGGACTTCCAATTTGTACTCGTTCAATTTCCGTCGATATCGTTATCATTGTTCTCATTCCCTATTAATCGTGAAGAAGGATGCTTGTGCCTGATGATTTCCCTCCAAAAGAAGATCGAAGACCAGACGACAGAAGACAGAATTCGTATACCTTTCTCTGAGAAGATTGTTACCTTATCAGAATAGATTGATGGGTTCTTTGGATTCTAGAACTAATATGGAAGGTTGGCAAGAGAGTTGGACCCAGTAGTACCCTACCCTTGCTTGAGGTAACAGTGATCTTAGGAGTACTGAGAGCTAGAAGGATTGTTGATCATGACCTAGAATGATTTATCGTAATGCATAGCCTGATGATGGAAACTAGTGGTTGTATATGATAGCAATACCAGGAATGATATTACGGACTAGAGGAGATAAAATTTCAAGCTCTCACTTGGAAGATGATGATCTAATACCAAAAATTTTAGTATGTGCTTGGGTGACATCATTATTATAATCGCACTATGTGACTTGGAGAGATAAATAACGAAAAGAAGGAATTTTAGGAATAGAATTTTAGGAAAAACCTTGAGCAGAAGAGAATTATACATTAGGCGAGGAAGTTTTTTCTTTTGAGGATTGATGTTAGAAACAGAATGGGAGAAATTATTTTAAGGTTTAGTCTAGATTATGACCTTATCCTGGACATGGATTGGTTGAGCTAATACCACGCGACGCGAGAGTTGTCGACGTGATTAAATTATTTAAGACCACCAGATTACCCTGAGTTTGAGTTACTTCAGGGAGCCCGGGAGCATGGTGCCCATCTACCTTAGAGGCACACATTGTAGAAGGTGAACCAGTGTACCACCATGTTATATCAGAGTGGAGGATGTTTTTCTTGAGGATCTTCTAGGCCTGCCACCTGACAAAGAGATAGAGTTTGGTTAAAGAGTTGACTCCCAGAGCCGAGCCAGATATTCTCTCGTCTTTAGACTAGCACCGATATAGTTGGTTGAGTTGAAGATCCATAGTAGAGGATCTCTTAGACAAGGGTTTCAGTCGGGCTAGTGTTTCCCCATGGGAAGCAACTATCTTAATCGTGCCGAAGAAGGATGAGACAGTATACTTGTATATCGATTACAGGGCGTTAAGGGCTGTAACGAATAAAGAACAAGTACCCTATGCCGCGCATCGATGATTTATTTGATTAGCTTAGCGGCGCATATGCATTCTCGAATATCGGTCTCAGATCAAGTTATCACCAGATCAAGGTACGGAGAGAGGACATTCTGAAGACGGCTTTTCGGACGAAGTATGGACACTGTGAGTTTCTAGTCATGTTGTTTTAACCAACGTACCAGTAGTATTTATGATTTTGGGGAAAAATATTTTCCACCAGTACTTGGATAAGTTCTTGGTGGTAATTATCGATGATATCTTGGTGTATTCTAAGGGCCAGAAAGAGCTCAACATGAGATAGAGGCACTGGCAAGAGTTGATGACAGATTATGATATCGAGTTGCAGTACTACCCTGGCAAGGCGAATGTAGTAGTAGATGCCTTGGGCAGGAAGCCTATGGCCTATTTTTATGACTCATCACTAGTTGTTAGAGGATTTTCAGGAACTCAGGATTGAGATTATATTATCAGGCATGGGTGGACAGATGGCCAGTCTCGAGGATTCAGTCCACATTTATTGAGAGGATCAAGGCAGCCTTGCCTACAGATATGGAATTTAGACGACAACGAGACAGGACAGAGGCCGACATGCAAACAGAACTCAGGATTCAAGAAGACGAAACATTGAGGCATGGAGATCGCCTATACGTTCCAAGTGGTGAGCTACACCAAGAGTTGATGATCGAGGCTCATAGCTCGATTATTCTATTCATCCTGGGAGCTACGAAGATGTACCGAGACTTGAGGCAGCATTTCTGGTGGCATGGGAATAAAGAGAGAAATTGCAAGATTCGTGCAAAATGTTTAGTTTGTCAGCATGTCAAGGCTGAACAACAAAGGACTACAGGATTATTGCAGCCGCTTTCCATTCCCGAGTGGAAGTGGGAACACATTACCATGGACTTCGTCACAGGATTCCCGCAGAGCCCTAGCAGGAAGGATGCAGTTTGGATTGTCATAGACAGACTCACCAAGTCTACCCATTTCTTGCCCTTCAGAGTTGGGCAATCCACAGAGATACTAGCTGACATGTATATGAGGCAGATAGTACGATTACATGGAGTGCCTGTCAGCATCGTATCGGATCGTGATTCCAGATTCATGTCACATTTTTGGCGGAGTATGCAGGAGAGCCAAGGAACTCGTCTCAAGTTCAGCACTGCATATCATCCACACACTGATGGTCAGTCAGAGCGCATGATACAGATATTAGAGGATATATTGAGAGCGTGCATGAATGATTTTGGAGGATCTTGGGAGAACCACCTACACTTGGTGGAATTCTCCTACAATAACAGTTACCAGGCCAGCATACAGATGGAACCTTATGAGGCACTATACGGCAGGAAATGTAGGTCGCTAGTTTGTTGGAGTGACGTGGGAGAGCGTCAGATCCTTGGTCCAGAGTTGGTGACACAGACAGTGGGGAAGGTCAAGCAGATTCAGAGCCACCTGCGTGCAGCTCAGGACAGACAGAAATACTGGGCAGATGCGCACCGCAGACCATTGGAATTCAAGGAGGGTGACCACGTACTTTTGCGGATATCGCCTACTCGTGGTACCATCAGATTCGGAGGCAGAGGCAAGCTGAGTCCGAGGTACATCGGACCTTTTGACATCTTGGAACGAGTTGGCAAAGTGGCTTACCGTCTTGCATTGCCTCCATTATTATAAGGAGTGCATGACGTATTTCACGTATCGCAGCTGAGGAGATATGTCGCAGACCCTAGCCACGTGCTTGATCATTCGGAGATTACAGTCGGGCCCAGTCTGTCTTACGTAGAACAGCCGGTTGAGATTCTCGATCACAGCGAGAATACTTTGAGAGGGCAGACTATTCGACTGGTCAGAGTGGCATGGAAATACCATTCACCAGGCAAATCTACTTGGGAGCGCGAGGATTCTATTCGGCAGCGGTTCCCGTACTTATTTGAGGAGCAAGGTACGAATTTACGTACGGAATTTGATTACGGAATTAGATATTATCATGCTTTACTTTTAATTTCGGGTACGAAATTTTTCTAAGTTGAGAAGAATGTAAACCCTCTCGATTTATTCTGTAGATAGTCAGGTTGGATTTAGAAAATTTTGGATTTTGCAGCAGATGTTAAGGTTTAGAGTGGAGTTAAGTTTGCCTGGTATTTTAATTAATTTAATTTAAACCCTTGGCGTACCCTATCATTGATTGATTATTCGGAGCCCAATATTATCCCATAAATTCCATCAGATTATTGTACTTCTGACTTGACCCGCCAAATTAGGCACTGGACTTTTTCGTCTTCATAAAATCAGATTTTGTTGTGCTCTAAATTAATTGCACAATTTTCCGAAACCGTAATCCATATTTAATTTTGTGTCGGACACCTGTGTCGTTACCCTAAATTTTGAGATACCAACTTAACCCGTTGAGCCGGACCAACTAAAGGGTCCAAGACTGACTCCAAGCCCCCACCATTTTTGACCTTTGCGTCATTTTCGAATTTTGACCCCAAGTGCCCTATTTTAATTTAAAAGCGCAGGACACCTTAATTCTATTTAAATCGGGGATATCAATTTTGCCTAATCCTATTTTAATTCCCAATTAATTCCAATGGCCATTAAATTAAACTCGTGCCTTACGCACAACACCCCTACACCATGCAAATCATCAAACGCATTTTTTTCCATAAATTTTGCATCATTTTATGTGTTCGTGCAATTTCCCGAATTTAAGGCGCTAAGTTGCAATTTATTAATTTTGGGTGTCCTTACCCCCATTGGCCATGACCAAATGGAGAGCCTACCATCCTTTGACCAAGTCAAGCCTCCCCCTCCCTCTCTTTTGGATGAAGAATAATTTTCTTCATATGTTATCTACACCACACGTTTGAAAGGGGTAAATCCTAACCATCCAATCTCCACAAAAATCTCCTATTTAATGTCTCATCAAGCCCACATCCCAAGCAAGCCCTAATCCCCCTACATTTGGGAAACTCCCCTCTCTCTTTCCTCCTTCTTCCTAATACTACCAGCCTAACTTCCTCTTCCTTTCTTCTTCTTCCTTTCTTCTTCTTCTTCATTGCTATACTTCTTCTTCTTTGCTACTTCTTCTTCTCCATTTTCAGTCGGCCGCCGGAGCCCCTCCAAGCAGCCACCTCCTCCGGCTGAGATCACGACTCCCTTCCCGGCCTACTGTATTCCCGCCGTACCGCCATTGCGTCGGCCATTTCCCTGTGGTTTCCCCTGCTGCACTGCTCCGGCCGAGCTGCTGCGCCAGCCATTTCCCCGCGGTTTCCCCTGCTGCACTACTCTGGCCGAGCTGCTACGCCGACCACTTCCCTGCGGCCTCCATTGCTCCGACGAGCCTGCACCACCATTCTCCGACGTCCCGGTTCACCCCCACGGTCAGTCTCTTCCACCACCACCGTCTGCCATAGCCATCACCACCTCCACGAATCTTCAGGCAACCGCAGTAGTTCCTCCGGCGAAGCACGTCGACCCCCCCCCCCCCCGCGTCTTCTCCGGTGAGAACCCGACATCGCCACCCTCCCACCATTCTCAGCGAGCATTACGACTCCCCAACACTTCCTCCTCTTCCTCCGGTGATCCCTGTTCTCCTCCAACCGAGCTGACATCCTTCCCCGGCCACACTGCCTGCTGTGCAACCGCACCACCACCATCTCCGGTCTGCCATAGCCACCACCACCAACTGACCATTCTCCGGCAGCTACTGAACCGCCACGAGCTCCTCCACCTTCATCTTCATCACTCTTCGGCACGACCAACCACTGTGCAACCTCCCTCCTCTCGACCACTCAACCACCGCACATCCCCGAGCTCCGGCGAGTATCTCTACGAACCACCCTGCTGCCACCACCACCTCCAGCCGCTCTTCGGCCACCCCCTGCACCACCTCGCTCCGGCCAACAACCCCCTCGCCGACGAGGTATACCATTTCTCCCCCCACTCTCTATTTTTATGTATATAGTATCTTGTGTAAATAGTTAGGATTATAGGTTGTATATTTTGTTGGGTAATTTTAAGTGTAGTTCATGTAACTTGGTGTTTAATGAGGTGTGACTAGGGTTTATGGTAGTGTTTAGAGTCTACTTATCTATGTTTCTAAAAATAAGAATTTTTGGACATGCATTGAGTTTGGGGTTTGAGAATGAAATGGTTCTAGTTAAAGATTACTTATATGCATTGGGAATTATAGGATTTTATATGTAGGAGAGATTTTTGGATAATGCATATTATAATACACAATTGATGAAAGTGCTAATTGATTAATTTTGGTTTAAATTTACATTGGTGATCGTGTGTGTGGACATAAAATATATAAATGAGACTGTTGGAAATATGATAATGCTGAGGGTGGGTTTTAAGAGCATGAAGCAATTAGGGTGTTCATTTTAATATATGCATTTTTATCATTGACGATGGGCAGAGTTAAATTGTGGACGAATAATACTAGGATAGTGGAATATTGATGGACATGGTGGAGCCGGTGATGGATTGGGAAAAGGGTGTAATATCAAACCGTTAGCCAATGATTGGAGACTGAGAAATAATAATGAAATTAATCGAGTAGTTTTAAGGTAAAATGTTGATGGTTGTATATTAAGGGTTTAAATAATTAATGATTAATTTGTTTGAGGAGGATATCTGAATATGCATGTTAACGTCTGTGAAGACACGGGGTAAAACCGAGGATTGGATCATGTGGTGGACCACGAAATATCATGATGAACATAGTAAGATTGAGGTTTGGATTGATGATGTGGTACAGATGTTTAATATATATAGACGGGACGTATACCGAGTTAACCTTGGTCAACCCCCTAGTATCTTGTCCCTGTGAGTCATAGCTGAGACTGAGTTTAGGTATAGATGTGTGTCGCATCCCTGCTTGTCGTGTGTTAGATTATTAATTTTTAGTTTGTATCTCATCTCTAGGTACTGCGGGACCTGAGGACTTGGACGCGGTACCGGATCCCCGTCATCAGCAGCCACACGCAGGCAAGTGTACCTTGCCATCATGTATTTCAGTTTACAGATATTTATTATTTTGTTATGTACATTATGCACGTATCTATGTTGACGTTTGATACCTCGCGTCCGGATCATAACCGGGTGCTGACGTTCGTCGTAACATCTTAGAATAATTGTTAGATGCTTTGTAGTACCTCGATGCACGTACCTGAGTACATCGACACCCTAGGACACACTCATACACTGTGATTATGTCAGATTCCTGTATCCTGATACTGACATTATGACCAGAGACTGGGACGACCTTAGGGTCGCGTCTGTTGAGTTACTTTCGTGAGTCGAGACTGTATAGTTAGTGGTTCAGGTCCAACACACAATCGTTGATTGCTTGGGATGGGAAAGACAGTTATAGACGTTTGGACTACTCTGCATGCGCTTATATATATATATTTATTGTTTCTGTAGTGATCCTGTATCTCGTGTAGTTGTATCACCCGTGTGACTCTTTGCCCGGAGCTGCGGTACGTGCCGTGTGTTTCCGTGTCCGAAGCTACGGTTTTATTTTGGACAGCCCGTACGTCGAACATTGTCTTTAAACTGTATCACACTAGTTGGTTATGATAGAGTACCCTTTCCTGCACTTGTACTTTATGTTACTTGGCTTGTTGTATTTTTGTACCTTGTTACGTCCCTCTGAGGACCTGGTTCCCTGCCAGTTTTGCAGCATAGGTGATTACGGAGCATTTGGAGTTGCTGTTTGGAGTTGCATGTTTTGCGAGCATGGTACCAGGTACTCATATCTTATCTACCGGTATTATGGTTATTTTACATTGATTATTCATTTGCTATTGTAGCCTAGTTTTTATAGACTCATACTTCTTCTCGAGTCTATTCGAGTTAGTGTGTTATTGGGCGGCCGACTTTAGCACATATAGCTCATTCTTGTATACTGCTGTACATTGTGGATTGAGACATAGAGGTTTACATTTATGGGATATCTAGATAGCGCCTAGTATATTTATAGCTTATACGTATTCGAGTCAGACCAGAGTCTGGTCGAATACGTAGCTGGCGTGTCACGTATTCCTTGTCCTACGTATTTGCGACTGGGGCGTGACAGAATGTATGGCTCAGATTCAACATAGAGAAATTTTGGCATCCAAAGGAGAGTGAGGGGAGGGGTTGGACCGGTCAAGAGAGGGACAGGAAGGCTTCTTCATTGTCTTGGACCTTTGAGGGGATGACACCTAATACCATATTTAAAAATAATCCCCTTAATTTTGGTATTTGCACAAACATATAAAATAATAAAAAAAATGGTGTGGGAAGTGGTGTTTGGTGTTTTGTAGGATGAGGGGGTATTGTGTGTTTTGCAATGGCTTAATGAATGGGGTATTGGGTTAAATTGGGGTTAAGTTGGGATTAGTCAAAGTTGGTATCCCTAATTTAATTAAAATAAAATATCATGTGCTCTTAAATTAAATGGGGGCACATGGGGTCTCAATTTGTAGTGACACAAAGGTCATGAATGGTGTAGGCTTTGTGTCAGTCTTGGACCCTTTAATTGAGTCGACCAAACGGGTTGAGTTGGTGTATCAAAATTGATGGCAACGACAAAGGTACGTGACACAGGATTAAAGAATGGGTTTCGGATACGGGAAGTTGTGCAATTAAATTAGAGCATAAGGGATTGCAATTTTGAGTGACAAAAAAGTCCAGCGCCTAGGTTGGCGTGTCAAGTCAAGAGTACAATAATCAGTTGGAAATTATGGGCTAATGTTTGGCTCCGAATATTGCAACAACGATAGGGTGCACCAAGGGTTAAAACAAATAATCAGACAACTGCAACTAATTCTCAACCTCAAATACCATATGCTAAACTAAAATGTCTAATCCAAAACTAATCTATCTATAAAAATAAATAAGGGGGTTTACACAAACTACCAATCATACATCAATACTTACGTATGTCTGTTGGTTTACTGCTATCATCAAGGTCAAGCTTAGTGGTTGTTGCCATTGGAGTTCCGATAGGCTTTACATTGTCCATGTCAAACTTTTTGAGCAAATCCTTCGTGTACTTAGCCTGATGGATAAAGGTTCCTTGTGAATCTTGTTTGATTTGCAATCCTAGGAAGAAAGTCAGTTCTTCCATCATCCTTATCTCAAATTTACTCTGCATACACTTAGCAAACTCGTTATGTAGCATCTCGTTAGTAGATCCAAATATGATATCATCAACATATATTTGCACTAATAACAAAGAATCAACAGAAGTTTTTATAAAAAGGGAAGTAACATTTTTTTCTTTTGAAAAACCGTTTCCAAGTAAAAATAGGCTAAGACGTTCATACCAAGCACGAGGGACTTGTTTGAGTCTGTATAGGGCCTTTCGTAACTTGAATACGTGGTCAGGGGATTATTTAACAAAAACATTGTCTTTGATAACTTTATTTAGAAAAGCACTTTTAACATCCAATTGTAAAAGTTTAAAGTTATGAAAACTAGCAAAAGTGCAAAGTATTCGGATAGATTCAAGTCTAACAACAGAAGCATAAGTCTCATCGTAGTTGATACCTTCCTCTTGGTTGTATCCTTGAGCTATGAGACGTGCTTTGTTACGTGTAACTGAACCGTCATCATTTAATTTATTTCGAAAAACCTATTTAGTACCAATGGTCGGATAATTATTAAGTTTAGGAACAAGTTCCCAAACTTGATTGCGTTCAAATTGGTTGAGTTTCTCTTGCATTACAGAAATCAAAAATTCATCAGCAAAAGCTTCATCAGTATTTTTAGGTTCTATTTGAGAAATAAAAGCAACATTTGCAATGATATCTCTAGTTGAGGAACGTGTACTTACACCTTTCGATATATCATCTATTGACAAGTCGTCAGGATGATCTGTGGAGAACTTTAGTCTCCTTGGTAGACTTTCTGGATGACTTGCACTATTTGTATGTTCTGATGTCTTGCTGGTTGTGGGATAACTACCTTCATCGTCGCTATCGTTTAGTGCTTGAGTGTTGTGTTCATCAAATGTAACATTGATTGATTCTTCAATAGTCAATGAGGTTTTGTCGAATACTTTGAATCATTTACTTTTGGCGGCATAACCTAAAAAAATACCTTCATTGGCCTTGGAGTCAAATTTTCCTAGATTATCTTTTGTATTAAGAATAAAACATTTACAGTCAAAAAATTGAAGTAACTAATTGTGGGGATTCTACCAAACCAAAGTTCATAGGGGGTTTTCTTCGATATAGGTCGAATAAGCACCCTATTCAAAATATGGCATAAAGTACTTATAGTTTCAGCCCAAAAGTATTTCGGAAGGTTATACTGATTTAACATGACTCTAGCCATATCACCAAGAGTTCTATTCTTCCGCTCTACAATACCATTTTGTTGTGGAGTTCTAGGACAAGAAAATTCATGAGAAAAATCATTTTTATTGTAAAATCTTTTGAAATCACTATTTTTGAATTTGCCTCCATGATCACTTCGGATACGAGTAATCATAAAACCTTTTTCGTTTTGAATATTTTTGCAAAAAGTGACAAATTCAGAAAATGTTTTATTTTTATTTGCAAGAAAGTAAACCGATGTGTATATAGAAAAATTATCAACAATAACATAAGCATAAAGCTTACCGCAAAGACTGGCGACTCTACTGGGTCCAAACAAGTCCATATGCAAGAGTTGGAGAGGTCTAATAGAACTTATAGAGTTGATTGATTTAAAAGAAAATTTAGTAGCTTTATTCTTTTTACAGTCAGCACATACCATATCTTTCTTGAAAGTAATCTATGGTAAGCCTCTTACGAGTTTCTTTGTGGATAGTCTTGCAATAGTGTCCATGTTTGCGTGTCCTAGACGCATATGCCATAGCCAGCTGTCATCTTTGTTGGCGTATAAACATTTGCCTGCATTGTCAGTCTCTTTTGCAAGATAGAAAATATATATATTATCTTCCCTGATCCCTTCAAAGATATCATTACCAGTGGATCTTTCATAAATAGAACATTTATTTTTAACAATGTTAATACCATAACCATGGTCAGCTAGATGACTGGTGCCGAGTAGGTTATGTTTTAATTCCATTACTAGACAAACGTCTTTTATGACAGGATAGGGAGGAACACCTATATTACCATTACCAACTATGTATCCTCTGAGATTATGGCCGAAGGAGACATAACCTTCTGTCTTCATCGATAGCGTTACAAATAGGTTATCATCACCAGTTATATGTCGTGAGCAACCACTATCGAGAATCCACTTGCTTCTAGCATGAGAGGGTTGGTCCACCTACAAAACGAGTTGTAGATGTAACCCTTGGTACCCATTTCCTTGAGGGTCCTGCTGTGTTTGTGTTTGGTACCCATGCATAAACATTCATATCTACTAATTTTCTTGTTCTACAAAATCTAGATATATGTTATTTCTTACCACAGTAGTGACATATAGTTGTGAGATTGGTGCTTGGTGTAGCATGATAGATATGATTGTGTGAAGGAGTTCTCTGTGGTCTATGTGGATATAATACATAATTGTGTGGAATATTTCTTTGTGGTCTTCTATAATAGAATGCATGATTATGTTTGGTTCTATGTGCATGATGATTACATGAACTGTTATGCATGTAGGTAGGAGCATAGCTGTGAGTGTTCTTTTGTCTTGCTACGTGTCTCGTGTTAGACTGGGTGGAGGTTTGTTCGGCTAGTTTACCCAATCTAATCTCTAAATTTTTAGAGGTAGCATATACTTCATCATATTTAACAGTGAGAGCGTCTATTCTACGTGCAACAATGGAATACTTCTTCTTTTCAGATTCGAGTTCTTTCTTAAGTTTAGCGTTCTCCTGAGAGCTCTTGTCAAGGCTGGCAAGTGCCTCTTAGAGGTTAAGCTTAAGTCTAGAATTTTTGTCTGAATCGTTTATGGTATTATTTACTTCACTTAGTAAAGATGTTAGTCTCTCTATTTCAGTTTGACATTCTTGATCATCTTTCTTAGCATGCTTGTACTTATTTCTAAGTTTCCTAAAATTATCAAGCAGATCACTAAAAGTATTACCTAGTTTATCAAAAGTAAAATCATCATAAGAGTTGTTATCTGTTACCTGGTCAGCTAACGCCATAAAGCATAGGTTTGCTTCTTCTCGATGATTCTCTTCTTCGGATTCACTAGCTTCACTTTCGTGCCAAATACTAGTGTTTACATATTTCTGTGATGATGTTCTTCTAGATGAGTAGTTGTGGCAATTTCCCTTTCTTAGGGTTTGACAATCTTTCTTTATATGCCTTGTCTTCTTACAGTTGTAGCATATAGGCTCATCATCACTGTTTTTAGTAGGCTCATTCTTCTTTGATTTCTCAAGCTTTAGAAATTTCCTAAAGTTTCTGGTGGTCAGGGCAACTTCCTCATAATGAGACTCATTGTCGTAGGATTTATAGTTGGTGACCTTTTTGTGATGTGCCTTAAGAGCAATCGTCTTCTCCTTGGGAGTGGGTTCTTCAAATTCCTTGAGATCCAGCTCGTGAGTCATCAGCTTGCCCATGAGCGTCTCGAGAGTCATCGTGGTAAGATCATTCCCTTCTTTGATTGCAGTTGCCTTAGGATTCCAATTCTTTGTGAGTCCCCTGAGTACCTTGCGAATCTTCTTATGATTATTGTACTCTATGCCAAGTGATAATAGAGGGTTGACGATTTCGAGAAATCTCATGAAAATTTGAGTAATTATCTCATTTTGCTTCATCTTGAATGCTTCATACTCTTGTGTTAGATGACTCATTTTTTATTCCTTCACTTTGGAGGTTCCTTCATGACTGACCTCAAGAAGATTTCATACTTTGTGCGAAGTTTCACAAGTGGAGACCCTGTTAAATTCAATTCTATCTACAGACAAAATAGAGCGTTAATAGCTTTAGCATCAAGACTAGCTTGTTTATTTTTGGTGTTTGTCTACTTATCATGAGGCTTCTCTACAAGGTTACCATCTATGAATATTCTAGGTGGCTTCTTGTATCCTTCTACTACTACAGCCCAAAGGTCAAAATCAAGTGGCTTTAGGTAGAAGCTCATACGTGTCTTCCAGTACGTGTAGTTAGTACCATCAAATAAGGGTGGACTATTTGTGGACTGGCCTTCACCATTGTTGATATGGATAGATCTAACAGTTGGAATAAGTCTCTTTGGATGTTAAGCCAAATACCAAGAGAACTAGCTTTGATACCAATTGAAGGACCGTGAGGCAACTCTAGAGGGGGGTTGAATAGAGTGCAGCAGAATAATCTACCCAATTTTAGATTATCCGAATGAAGGCAGTTGCTAACTAACAGTATATATAGAGACAGTAAAGTAAAGTAGTAAAGTAGAGAGAGAAAGTAAATGCAAACACCAAGATGTATCTGGTTTCCCTTTGAGAGGACTAGTCCAGTCCCGAGAACTCAAGCTCGGAGTTTTATCAACTATAATCACCAATAGCGAATCACAAGCTTTGATCCGAAGGCCTGCCACTTCTTACACCACGAGGTTCGATCCAAAGTCTCGCAACTTCACAACTTAGAGAGAGAGAGAGAGAGAGAGAGAGAGAGATAGAGAGAGAGTAACTAATGGAATAAAGCTCTTTACAACTCTGAAGACTTCTAGATCGAGATCGCCAATGGCACTAGGAAGGCTAGAGATTTGCTCTTTGAGATAGGAAAGTTAAGGCTTTAGAGGTTTGCTCACAATAGGATAGAAGACTTAAGAATTGTTGAGTGAGTAAGAATGAAGAATTTCAAACCTATTTATAGGGTGTAGGCAAACAAAATCCGGCCAAAATTTGGATGGGGTTTGATTTCTAACTGTTGGACCAAAAAATCAGGAGCTATTAAACTGGTTGATTTCATACCAAAAGGGTAACCGAGTTCGGTCCGAGTTTGGCACGAGTTTGGTCTCTTAGTATGGTAGACTTTGTAAATGAATGTGGCTTGATTTGGTGGATAGGTTCTTTGGTTAATTTGAGTGGAGTAGGTATCTAGGTATAGGTACTTAGATTTTTCCAGTGCGGCTCAACTTACATCAGTCCTAGACTCAAATAAATAAAAGATTTAGATTTGAATAGACATAATACAGACGACATATAAAAAAAGTGTTGAGGCTTTAGATTGTGACATATCAATGCATGGTTTAGTTAACTATCAAAATTAAGTTGACTGAGACCGGATGGGGCAATAGAAGTTTGGCTCGGTTGTAGGTATTGCTGCTTGTATTGCTAGTAACTTGGGCAATTTTGAGTTGCGGGCTGATTTAATTATGGACTCCCATAGGTGAAATTGGAATGATTTTTCCATCCTAGGTTGTACATGTCTGAATAGGGATCATACTTTATTTGTGGTAGTCCATGCCGCATTCACTTGTTCATTGGGCTCCTCTTGAAGAGTTGGTCATATATCGGTTGGATGCCCAGCTAGTAGACAAATCCCATAAGCCTTTATTATTTTCATGTTACCTACAACCATCTGACGAATAAGAGAAGTTAAACTAGAAATTTTTTGTTCTAGGGAAAAAACATTTACCTCATCAGCATGCATACATGGAAGATCTAGCCAAGTGCCAAATAGTGAGAATTAGCCGCCATTTTCTGTTATCAAACTTTTTTTGCGCTAATAAATAAAAAATTATTTAATTGCAAGAACAAAATAGAGATCACTAAAAGCACAAAAATCAACTAAAATTACTCTCCGAAAATGGTGCCAAAATTTGGAGTGCTGTCGTAGGCACCCAAAAATAAAACCTTTACTCTTGAAATAATATGTAGTAGTGAGAGTAAGGATCATTCCCACGAAGATTAATTAGTCTACTTTTATGCTATGTGAAAAAGGATTGAAGAGGGGAAAATCTTTAAATTAAATAAAATCAAATTAAGAAGAACAAGTAAAATGTTAAGAGAAATCAAAATAACAGGCATTGGTCTAAGTCAACATTCACCATCAGAATACAAAAACTGATTATAGATGCAAACATATATTGATATGTACGCTGAATATTCATTGTTGGAATTATTTTCCTATCTTCTTAGCCACAATTAATTAAAAACAAGCGATCTAATTAGCCTTAACTACTAAACAACCCCAAACAAGCGCTAAAGGTTTAATATAGTAGCGTATTAATCTCGATGAGATCGATGAAGCAAAACAACATAAGCACAAGCGGTT
Source organism: Iris macrosiphon (assembly GCA_036927795.1). Classification (NCBI taxonomy): domain Eukaryota; kingdom Viridiplantae; phylum Streptophyta; class Magnoliopsida; order Asparagales; family Iridaceae; genus Iris; species Iris macrosiphon. The sequence goes on along the minus strand of JAYESA010000015.1, from coordinate 101,979,204 downwards.
GCATTTAATTTTGTTAAAAGTTTTCCTCCTAAGATCTAATAAAACAAAGCAGTTCATTAAATCTTGGTTGCTTCAAAAATTAGTGGGATCGAAAAATTACAGATTCGATATCTAATTTAGCATTAGATTGTCAAGAATAATAAACTAGTATGCATCCTAGTCATTAAACAAGATAATCATGAAAATATGCATAAGAAAATATTCGATACTCAAAGCAGAAATCAAAAATATAAACATAAATTAGATCTCACAAGTTTTTATTCATTTCGAGGCATCTATTTCCTTCGACCAACCAGACTTTAGCCGCACATGTTCATGAAAACTTCAAAAGAAAGGTTGGAAAAGAAGAAGATGAGTGGTGTGTTATGTTCTTTTTCTCCTAATTTTAACCCTTTTATACACTCTAAATTAGTTGTTTGAAGTCCACAATATCTTCCCATAAATCCTCTAAGTGTTACAGCACCCCAAACAATAAAATAATTCAGCTCTAATTTTTGTGCACAACATAGTTGACTCAACTGCAAGCCTGATTTTGTCTATGATGCATCCAGAATGTCGAAAAACTAAAAACAGAAAAATTGTACCTCTGTCTCTTACCTTTCCGAATTAATTTGGATTAGCTCAGTTGGACTTCGGATGAGCAAGTTATGACCATTTTCTACTAGGTGTCAAAACTATCCAGAATTGATAATTAGTTCCATTTTGTATTTAGTGACTCCAATTGCATCCTAGATCAAAATAAAAAATAATGAGTATCTTTAGACATCAAATGAGTATAAAAGAGTACACATTAAAGAATAAAAAATATGATATTTTATGTTCTCATCCACTTCCGTCGGTGGAAAGTTGCTAAACTAGCGGGATACCATATTAGTGACAACCGTTACATCGTTGAAATCTAGGGAGAGAGCCTTGGTATCTATCAGCCGTTGGATGTACCGCTTCAAGGTGTAGCACTCTTGTGTAGGGAGGTGAACGTACCGGTGGAAGTGATAGTACTTTGGGTTGTTCATCTCCTCCGCTTCAGGCTGACGTTTGATGTCGGGGAGGCAAATTTTATCTCCCTGCATCAGCATGTCGAAGATGGGCTTGACATTACCGTACTTGAAAGAATATGTCTCCTTTAATTTTGGATCCTCTGCCTGTTGTTGCTCAGGTTTCTTGGTCACATTAGCGACCACGGCTTGCTTCCATTTCGCATCGCGGTTGCTGTTACCGCTATTATTGTTGTTGCTGTTACTGGGACACTTGCCCTTTTCCTTAGTAGTAGGGATATGGATTCCCAAGTGCTGGAAATCTTTGAGGTTCTTTTCAACGATAATATCGCTTATAATGAACGTCGTCCAATATTTGAACTGGCTATCACGCATCCAGAGGCTGACTGTTGGAAGCTTGTTTTTTTGGCACATCTTCATTAGTGTGGCATCGGGATTGCCAGGAGACAACCTTAGTACTGTTTGTCAGAACCACTCGATGTAATTTTGTGTTATTTCCCTTTATCCCTGAGTGATATCCATCAGAGAGGACATTGTCATATCATTTTCTGCCTCATAGAATCTGTTGAGAAACAGACGCTTGAGGTCATCGAATGATGAGATGTAATTATCTTTGAGACTGTAGAACCAGTCGAAAACTACCCCCGCAAATGCCCCGATGAAGAGTCTGGTAAGGATAGCATCGATGCAGGGTAGGTGTCCCGTTGTAATCTCGAATTAACTCACGAACCGGCGAGGGGAGGACTTACCATGAAATGTATTTATGTTGAAGGGCTTGTATTTGGGAGGATACAGTACATCCCTCCATTCTATTAGGTATGGTTATTGTACCCTGAAATCGCAGAGTGAGTCCAGATTGCCCATGGAGTCTAGGCAACCCCGGAGTTCTCGGACCTCCTTCATTGGTTCCTTGGCCTCATCTCCTGCGGAAGGTACAGACGAGCCAGGCAGGTGAGGATTACTGTCCGCATGTGGAGCATTTGTGTTTGAATCCTCGTTGGTCCCAGCGCCTAAATTTGCTTTTCCAGGGATCCTTGTTGGTTGAGAAGCCATATTTGCTTTGATTTCTAGCATTGTCTGGGTTAAGACTTGCATTGATGCACCCATCTTCTGCATCCTGGCCTCGAGGGTCTCGAGGCACTAGCGGTCACTAGGGCCTTTATGGTAGTCCTTAGCCAAGTATATCGTCCTCACGTGTGGAGTTATGGACGGGACAGTGGGTGTCGCACTTTCCGTCTCAGACCCCTGACGAGAGTAGTCATCCAGGAATGCTGGCAGCGTTATCTCCTCCTCAGACTCAGAAAGAATACTACCCCCAGAGTAGGAGGCTATATCAACCTGGCGAGGGGAGCTACCTCCTGGGATCTCAAAGTCTATTCCTTGGGAATAGCCGTCTTCTCAAAATATCAGGTTATTGCATAAGTCGAGGGGAATACTACCGTCAGCTTGGGCCACCCACAGGTGTTTTAAGGAAGAACTACCCCCAGTAGCTAACAGTTTCTTCCTTGAGCGGGTGCCGTAGAAAATGCCTTACATAGGTCCCGTTATTTGTACTCCTTGTAGTCGCCTTCGCAACGTACTGGCAGAGAGCGACGAACTGGAGGTACTTGATTTCTTTCCTCCCTTGGTGGAGGAAAGCTTTCGAGTCGAGTAGCATGAGGCAGAGGACATCTGCTCCTCCTCTGGTACTCATACCTGATCTCTGTGTTATTGTCGGATAGGTACTTTCGGGTGCAGTTGCTGGAAGGCCGAATGCCTGTGGGTGTTGCCACTTTGTTGCAGCAGTAATTGATAATAAAATTGGCACAGTGATGCCCTGGAGGGGATATTTCATCGGCCACAGTAATTTCCCTCGCCTTGTGCTTGTTATTGATCATATTACGCAAGTCAAGCAAGGGTTGTTCCACCATTGTACCCTTTTTGTGGGCCCGGAAGGACCGAGCGCACAGGTACGTAGGTGTTGTATTTGCTCCCTAATCCAGGGTTCGTACAATAACTTCCCTCAGATCATCAGTGAAAGACTTTTGAGATCGATGTTGTCCATTTGCCACTGCGGGCTAGACGCACGAGACGGTCTTATATAGCTTCTCATCAGGGTCCCGTGTAACGGTTAACGGTGCCTGGTGACGGTCAGTTAACTGGACAGTTGCTTGAGCCTGATGAGTTCGCACTGTCCTAGGCTTCTTTGACTTAGGACACTCAAGTGCGTAGTACAAAGAGTCCAGGTTTAGGTTTTTGCCATTCTCAATGAGTCGCATAGGATCTGCACTATAAGAGATACGGTCGAAAATAGATGTTTTGTTGCTGTCGGGGCCTCTTGCGGTTGTCTACCTACGACCGTGAGTTGGAGCCGCATGTTCAGTCTTATGCGACCTCCTTCTTGGCCGCATAGAACCTGCCTCAACACCAGAATGTCTGGCATCGTAGTACTTTCCTCTACTAATGTTTGGGTGCCAAGCAGTTTCTGTGTTAGACGGGCTGCCACATGGACGTGGATGTCCTGAGTGTTCGCCTAACGACCATTATCAACAACAGAGCGAGAGGCGGAAAGCGCTTGCTCCGTAGTTGGGCGAGGCGCAGTAGCCTTTGCTACCCACGTCCTGCAGATCTTCTTGGGCTTGGCTAGCCTTGGCGAAGGTCTAGCACTTACTTCCGAGAGCATTTTTTTGACCGCTTGCCGGTCGAAGCGAACTACCAACATCTTTTGCGTTGAACCGAGCTTGGCCGCATCGGACTGCATCACCAACTTCTCATCGTAGGAGAAGGATATCCCCAGCAGAGTCGCCATCTTATTTTCCATTAAATGCAAAAGTTTGGAAAGAAACTTGATTTAATTGAACAAACTTAAGTGAGTACAGAGAGGAGTCCTAAACCGATAATCTAAGTACAAATTTTTTTTTGGGGGGTGACGATGGAGGGTTAGGAATGTAGAAACTCTCTTTACTTCGTGGACGATCTGATGCAGAAGCTCTTCTCTCTTGCTCGAGTGTAGATTCACAGATAGCCAGCCATCCTTTTGTTCGGGTGAGGTACCCTGATATTTATAGGCATACTTGTGGCCGCATGGATTTTGGGCCGCATGGATGACGGGGGTTCGCCATGTGTCCCCTCTTAATGGAAGGGAGCTACAGCCATGCATGCAAATCTGGGTCGCGCTGTCATGTGGATATTTGTTAAGATTTATTATTTGTTGAGTATATGGGCGGTTCTCAACTTTTGTAGGCGCGACTTGGTCAAATAGACGCGTGGCTGCTATTTGATTGGAGAGAATCACTTTAGTTGTAACAGTAGGATTTGGTCTGCATGGCATTTGGGATGCATGGAACAGATAGAGTCGGGGACGCATGCGGCCAAAAATGCATGGGATGCATAGAATCTATGACGCATAAGGCAAAAAATGCTTGGGACACATGGACTGCATGGCGGCCAGAGACGCATAGGATGCATGGAGTCTGGAACGCATACGCTAGAGCCGCATGGAATCTTTTGTCGTGTTGAACATGTGGTGCTGCATACTCCTTCAAAAAATCTTTCCTCTGCTAGGATTCTATGTCAGACTTGATCTGGTCGTCAGGACGTCATGTCAGGTCCATCTGTGGCCAAGGTTTGCTTTAGCTGTTTGGACCGCATGAATATAGCTTTTTTGAGCTGCATGGTGACTATGCGATCCAATTTTGCTGAGCTTTGTCGTGGGGTGCATGGTTGTTGGCCATATGGATCCGTATTTTCTATGCTTCTACAAGTATCAGGAACATAAATAATGTTACTATAACGTCGCTAACCCGATGTTATGTTTGATGCAAATATGTCACTATCTAGACATCATTATAAACTAAATTATTGTCGCATATATGTCGCTAAAGCACCACTTAATGAATTCGTCGCTGAAATATCGCATAGACGTCAACTAAATCGACGTCACAATCACGCCAGTTTGTAGTTGAAAATTCGACTGATTGGCGACAGAATCTTTTATCGACATGGCATTTACTGAAGGGTATTTTTCGTCTAAATACCGTCGTCGGGTATCGCTAATAGTGAATAGAGACATTTTGGCGACGAAAAACGACGTCGTTATTCCTCTGTATATTAGTAGTGACTCAACTCTCTCTCTCTCTCTCTCTCTCTCTCTTTCTCTCTCTCTCTCTCTCTCTCTCTCTCTCTCTCTATATATATATATATATATATATACACACACACACACATATACACACAATGGTATTAAGTGCACCAATTCTACACTAATGGCTATTTCACCAAACACATAGAGTGCATAATTAGGATACTTGTGATATTCAACCAATAGAGAGGTCCAAACTAACAATTTACCATAATAATCATTACTATATATCAAATACTCATAATAATAACTAATACAACTTGATACACTAGGAATTGAAGAGAATTAGTACAAATCACCAAAAATGAGCCTCATATCATAAAGTATCACACCGTTTCGTGATACGATATACTCGTATCCAATTATGGACACGTAGCTAGTCTTCCAACCCCGATATAAGTCCAATTAGACTAAATTAGTCTCATGACACATACTTGTTGCATCAATCTCGTAATTCCCTAAATTGTATATAAAAACCCATGTAGAAGTGTCAAAATACATCAACTAGTCATAGATCTTCATCCTATAGGTAGCCCTATGCCATGGGAGGGTTCATAATGGTCAAATGAATGATTTAAAACCTAAATTAGAGGAGAATTCATATCTATACCTATTGGGAGATGGATTCTCAATAAAATGATCAAATGGACCCAATCCGGACACAACCTCCTTGCCAAATACTCCTCCTCTAAGTGCTCCTTGCAGATCCAAGCTCCATTGCACCTTGCTTGATGAAATTAAGAGATAATGGAAAAAATTGGGTTGAAATTGATGGAGATATAAAGTGAATTGGGGATCTAGAAAATTGGGGATCTAAATGAATAGAGAAATAAGAAGAGAGAGAAACTCTTCCACATAAAGTGGTCGGCCCCCTTTCCCCCTCTCCAAGTCATAATAAATATCCAAGTTACCCCTACTTAGTTAATATGAAGAATATTAAAGAAGGGTGGGAGGGGGTTTCTAGTATCGAGCCCCCTAGGGTGTAGCTTAGTGGTAAAGTTATGGGATATTTACCGAGTAGGTTCAGTTATCGAGTCCCGACATCGGCTAAGGGGTAGGAGGGGGTTTCGGGTAGAAAAAAAAGAATATTAAAGAAGGGCTATTTTGAAAAGTTTCTAAATTAATGCAAATTAGGCTAATCCTTCAAATTAACTAATGGGAATGGGTCTAATGGGCCTAGTCCAATGTTGGCTCAATTGTTGTCATAACAAATATAATTGGGTTCACTAGTATCAAGTCTAAATAGTAGGCTAGCCCACTAACTATAAATATAAATACAATTTAAATAAATAGCACACTATATTTAAATATTAATTACTAAAATAAATACAAATACAAAATGACTAAATTACCCTCATCTAAAAATGTAGTAGTGATAATTCGTCAATGGAAGTAATAAAAAACTTTATCCCGATCTTTATGGAGAATTGCTAGAAGTCACAGATATCTAAGTGCACCAACTCCAGAAGATCTGTACTTCAGTTCAATCGTCTGAGTAGCTTCCTGGCATTCTATTTCTATGCAAATACTTCACATCTCTTTACCTCCTTACCCCTACATATGGAGAAATTACCTAGACTAGACATTTAAATAAATGCTATGACATTGCACATGTTCCAGTTTAGTGTGCCACAACTCAACAATAAAATTACATTTATTAGCAGAAATTTGAATACCCCTTAAATACTGAAAGCCTTTTGAAGCATATTCCTCACCATGTCATCACCATCTAGCTAGTATAGATGTTCATCCTCAAGTCTGTATCGGACAACAAACTTCCTGTGATTAGGTCCTCAAAAAACTACTAGTACGTGCTACACGCACTCCAGTGTCAACAACTTTCTGAAAGTCCAGAACTACTATCCCGACCCGAAGATCTTCTGCTTGAGTCTTTTCGCCATCTCAGTTTCTTTAAATATATGCTCGTAATTGGAGAACAGATCTTTCTCAGAGCACTTATGGTCAAATTCACAAGTATCCACCCACCAGTCAACAACCACGCTAGATAACTGTGGTGGCCCATGCAGGTCCGTCTTCGTAATATTGCGATGTCATGGTAGTGCAACGGGTTAGTTGTACTACTACAAGCCTGCGATAGGATAGGATATAGGATACTAGGATGAGAGAGCGAATACTCAATCACAACTAAGAATATTTCTAATCTATTGATTCTTGACATCTTTATCATTATGATATTGTTTCTTCGAACATTATTATCCTTTCTTTGATGATATCATATCTTGTGCCTTATTGACTTCTTTTGTTCAAATTGTCTCCAGGATGCCACCGAAGGCTAGGTTGCAGCGTTCTGGAGCAGCTTCTGGGAGATCGATGACTTCTTCACATCCAGTGCGGGCAGCAGCTACTACTATACCGCGTTCTTCGGCTTAGAGGGTCACCTCACCGGTCCAGGTGGGAGCTTCAGCAGTAGATTTTGGGGGTTCTCCACCTCCAGTTCAGAGGACAGTACCAGCTATTTTAGGAGAGTTTCCACCACCCCCACCATCAGTCGATCCTGCGTAGATGGCCCAGAGGGCCGAATAGGAGAAGGCACAATATCTCCAATCAGACGTGATGAGGCAAGGGATCAAAAATGCCCATCAGCTAGCACTTGTAGAACTAGAGAGGATTACCCAAGTTTAGCCACAGACAGTACCGCCTTAGCCCAATCCATAGCAGCCGAGACCGGGTACTGTCATTGACTTCAAGCGGATGGGGCCAAAGGACTTCAAGGGCACCGAGGGAATCTTGTATGTGGATGATTGGATAGAGGACATGGAGCGGAACTTTAGGTTGGCACAGATTTCCGAGGGCCTACAGGTGGAGGCAGGGGGAGCATGATGTTTGAAATTGCTTTGACATGGTTTCGGACAGAACCGAGGATCGCGGCTCCAGGATTGACTTGGGAAGCTTTTAAAGAGCTTTTCAAGGAGAAGTTCTTTCCGGATATGGTTCAGAGTGCTTTGGAGAGCCAATTTTAGGACCTCGTCAAAGGGAGTATGATAGTGGACGAGTACACCGTGAAGTTCTGCAGATTGGGCCGGTTCATGGAGGGGCAGAACCCCCTAGGGAGAGCGAGAAAGTTTCGGAAGGGTTTGATCATGGAAATCAAATCGCACACCAAGGGTCACTGTACCGCGACTTTCGTGCAGATGCTCGAGGATGCCCAATGGGAGGAGGATGACTTGGAGCTTAAGTCCAAGAGAAGGAGAGATGTTTTGGAAGGAGCTAGCAGCATTGTGCGGCCAGCTAAATGACCCCATATCCAGCAGCAGCAGCAACATATTCAGAAATTGATTCGTGCTTCAGTTCGAGACCTAGTAGAGCAGGATCAATAGCAGCCTCAGAGGCAAACTCTGCCGACTCCCACATGTGCCTTTTGCAGGAAGTCAGGGCATACTTGGGAGACCTGCAGGAAAAGACTCGAAGTATGTTTGAGTTATGGAGTTGCTGGGCATAGAGTGAGGGATTGTCCCCTAGCCCGTTTAGTTCTGGGTGCAACACCAAATCAGGGAGGGGGAGTTAGGCCACCTGTGGCACCGTAGATTGCTTAGTACCCACAGAAGGAGCCACCCCGGCAGGGCAGGGCATTTGCGATGATGGTTAAAGAGGCCGACGCTACAGGTGATGTATTAGCAAGTTCCGTTCTTTCTTTCCATCCTTTTTCTATCTATTGATTTGATTGATTCCTTAGTACCTTACATTTACTTGTGCTATTTAGTTAGTATAATTAGTAGTATACTCCTATCAGAGACTAAAATAAAATAACAGTTGGAGACTAACACCAAGTATGACGACCATAATTAGTGATATCTTTAATTTGCATGCTTGTGTGATTTAGATTAGACTGTGGGTTTGACCTAGAGGGGGGTACGATCATCTTTAAATTTTGAGGAATTTTTTTTTCTATGGAGGGTAGGATTGTCACCCCTATATTTCTAGATGAGGATATTTTTGTCCTTTTGCATATATTTATTTTTAGTAAATTAATATTTATTTATATTGTGTTAATAATTATATTTGTGCTTATGCTATTTATTTATTTAGTTAGTGGGCTAGCCTAAGTATTTGGACTTGACAATAGTGGACCCAAGTTAGTCATAACAACTTTGAGCCCAACATGGACTAGGCCCAATTAGACTCATCCCTTGGTTAATTAAGCAGACTAGATTAATTTGTATTAGTTTAGAAGCCTCCTAATCTATCCCTCCCTAATTATTCTTCATAATTAACTAGTAGGGACATAATGGACTATTATTGTTGCTTGGGAGAGGGGCCAAGGGAGGGCCGGCCACATAATAAGGGGGATTTCGTCTCTCTCTTTATTTTATTCCACTTATTTTAGATCCCCAATTTAGTAGATCCTGGCCTAATTTTCTTTATCCCTCCTCCAAATTTAACCTAATTCCCCTTATTCTCTCTCATTTCCATCAATTGAAGAGCATTGGAGCTTAGATTTGCAAGAAGCACTTGGAAAAGGAGCTTATGGAAAGGAGATCATGTCCGGAACGTGTCCATTGTATATTTTATTGGAAATCCATCTTCCAATAGGTATAGTTCTGAATTCTCCTTTATTTTAGGTTCTAAATGTTTAGGATTTAATCATCATTTACAACATGTTTGTAGGCTTTGGGTTAGGTTTAGTTAAGTTTGGATTGCATATCTTGAGTGTATCCTAGTGTATCATGAGTTGGGCTCAAGGTGTTTGATTATTTTCCTATGGTAGTATTTGTGCTGTGGTTATGTCTAGTGTTAGTAGTGTGAGAGTCTAGTGGCATACTTGTGTGTGTGCATTCAAATATTTGATTTCTTAGTAGGGTTGTCTTTGGTTGCACACTAGTGCATGAGGGTTAGGGTCTGCTCAGGTTTAGTTTTGTAGTAAGTATGAAGAGGGTACTAGAGTGTATCAGGTACTAGGGGACCTACATTAGCAGGAAATCATGGAGTGTGAGCAACTCAGTTACAGATGTTGAAGGTTATTACATTATGCATCAGTAGCAAGTAGAAAAGGAGGGGGGTTAAGTTGCTAGTTGTCTGCATTTGTATGGTGTGACCTGATGTGGAGTGAAAGGGGGGTGCCAATGAATGCCTGTGCACACAAGGTGGTATGTATCTGTTGCAGTTTTAGAACTGCATGGTTCAAGTGCAGAATTGTAAGAGAAGCTCAATGTACATAGGATCGGGTATGTGCATAATTAGAAATAAGGAGGTGCAGATAGGTATGTGTTTCTAAGTGTCCATGAGTGTATCATCTCCTATGAAGGTGACTGTATTAGGTATTAGTTGTGTAGTCAATAAAGAGCTTGGGTTCGTGCAATAGTATGTAGGGTAGTGTGTGTAAGGGGTAGAGCTTAAATGTGTATATTTGTGTGGGAGTTACTGCAACAACTTGTAGTGGGTCACAACCTTGAGGCAATATGCAGGTAGAGTGTAATGGAGGGCTCGGGCATGAGTTATAGGGGTTAGAGCTGATGTGCTTTGCAATTTGGAGAGGGGTTGTTGTTGTACATGCTGGAAACAACATCTGTTGTAGCATGGTTCAGCAACTCTTCACGAACATCACTAAGGAAACCTTGAAATTAAATGACCAAACTGGAGCACTTAAAAAAGCAAGAGGGGAAGTTTACCTGGAATAAGTACATCAACAAGTCCAAGTCCTTGTGCAAGTGCATTATTTGAGTTGGGTGTATCAGAATTTAAGGGTATCAGTGAGAGGGGCCTACGTGTAGGTCAGATGTTAGTAAGTGAAGGGAATGTCCATACCTGATACACTAAGTATCAGTCCAGTTGTATAGGTGACGTGAGTATCTTGATGCCAGGCTCAAGTTTAGTTCTGGGGATTTATTGATACTAGGGTATCAATGATAGGCATAGATGTTTTCAGTTCTAGTGGTGCAGGTGTCTGAGGAAACTTGTAGGTGCACATGTGACTGTGTTAGAGTTTTGAGGTGGTGGTGTGGCTGAGATTAGAAAAGGAAGTGTACAGTGAGGTAGAGGGATCAGGATGAGAGCACATGTGCAGTAGGATGGAGTGTCGAAAGTAGGCTTGTGATACCAAGTGAACATGAGTATTGTGGTGAGGTAATATGAGAGGTTGAATGACTAAAGTATCAGTGAAGTGTGTGTAAGAACCCTAGTTCTGAAAATCATATTCTATATTATTATTAATTATGTAATTTATTATTAGTAGTAATTATGAGCTAAATAGAGAAAATAGAATTTTCTATTGGATCAAACCCAAAAAACCTGTAAACCATTAAATCACCCTTCCCGCGTAAAATAAAGAGTTAATCAGTAGCAGCTCATCACCCCGCGTATACTCCTCCGCGCGTAAACTGCAGCAACAGCAGTATCAAAACCACCGCTTATTTTACCCCACGCGTAAACTCTTCCTTTCACCGCGCATAAAACCCAAACCACAACCATTAGGAGAAGAAAATATCAGCAGCAGAAGTAAAACCCAATTTTGCTTTGCTTTTCCACACGTGTAAGCTCCTCATTCCACCACTTCTTAACACTATTATTACTAAACACCCCCAATCGAAACCTAAACCAACGAGAAGAAGCAACAACAACAACAGTAGTTTCTTAATCAGTAAGTCACCCCACCGCCTTTCTCCTCCTATATATATTACAACTCTCCTAAAAAAATCTAATTCCACTTCTTATACCAAAGCTTAAACACTGTTGTGGACATTTGCACTATACAGAACTTGCCCAGCAAGTATACCTTGCCACAGTACTCTTATTTACATTCCAAATGATGCATGATTCTATTTTATTTTTGTATTTACATTGGACCTTGTTTATGAGACCACCCCAGTATTATGGAGCATTATTTGGTTCTTTGGCCGTGACATAGTTTTACACGAGTTGTGAGTCTCATATAGATCCCGGACTACGTATTAGGTTGGTCGTCTGTATGTAAGAGCCGTACGTTAGGGATAACTACTGATAGAAACTTTGTATGCTAGTAGCCCTGACAGTTATTAGGGGTTGTATCGTGTCATGGATATGGCATGCTCAGAGCATAGGGTGGAGAGAATAATAAGTAAAGTGTTTGGGCTCCTTTGTACTTTTCTCCTGTACGCCCGGATTCTACACCGGAGAAACGGGTGATAATGACCACTATATATTACTGGCGGCCTCTACCGTTCAAAAGACGACATGCTTTTAGGCCCATGATTCTCCGAGAGAATTATGCCAATCCTATTATTTGGCCAGATAGCCCACGTGTTGGAAAGTTGTTCTCAAATTGCATACACTTAGACGGTTAGGCGACCCAGTGGATATTTTTATTTCAAGTACTTTATTGGCATGTTTATAAGTATCTTGTTAAGTCCCTCTGAGGACCTGGTTCCTTTCCAGATATGGCCGAGCAGGAGTACCCACAGGAGTATGGACCTGGACCTGACACTACGTACCTGACTGAGGAGGTCTTACCCTCAGGGTATCTGTGATTTATTCCCACTATTTTGAGATTTTGTAGCTATTTCAGTATAGTCGTGTTGTAGTAAATTTGTTTCCACCCGACTATCAGACGTGATATACATCTTGATATTTAGTTATATTCCAGCTCTTTGTTTCTACTCATTATTTGTATTGTGGATGAGATATAGATTGTGTATGACTTATTGTGATAGTATATTACCCCTGGTGGATTGTATATTCATTTACAGCGTACGTATGTATATGATTTCCATATATTGGAGTTCGTATATATACGGCTGGACGTGTTACGTACTCCTAGTCCTACATATTTTGGACTGGGGCGTGACATATTTTTGGCGGTGGCCTATGCAGGTCCAGAATATATTGTCTTGGTTACATAACTGTACCAAACAATCCTGCGTATAGGAATAGGGTATCAGGATCTCATCCATACTTGACAGAAACCTCATTCTTCTTTTCCACCATCCTATATTTAGTTTACGCCGAAGACCCTTTACCCTTGTTGGCGTAAAAAGCCAACTGACTGTCTTGTTGGCGTAAAAAGCCAAGCTATGATTACCTACTTAAGCTACAGAAGATTACCTATTTTACGCTGTAGTTATGCCAACTTTATGCTGCAATTATAAACAACTGCTACCCACATTCCCTTAGTCTTCCTAATCTGCGTACCACACATTATACAAGTCACATAGGTAACTGTCCCTGCGTAAACTTGATAGTTCCTGAAACCAGCGTAAATAGCTTGATTAGGCGTAAAATCTAAGGATAGTGAAGAGAGCGTATTACCACAGTCCTAGTTTTAGTTTTCCCAATCATGACCAATTAAGAACCAAATCTCGTGCATTAAATGCAGAGATATGCCTCGGGCCCTGTGAAGAAATAGCTTTTGACTTAGCGTCTAATTTTGTTTTATCTTGAGCGTAAAACTCATTCATGTAGATAGCATATTCAGAAGCCTTAAACCTTTCTTCCTCATCGAAAGTGTATAAACGACTTTTTATTAAATATATCGCTAAACGACAACCCTGGGTCCCTGTGCAAAATCATTATCACAGCCGTCATCTCAATCATCGTGCAGTACTTTTGTCAGATGTCAGGATCACTGATTTGACTGACCAACTCCTGATGAGTTCCTCGTACAAACCTTACGCCATAAAGTATGTTAGATTTTTACACACATATTTTATGCATCAACTTTTACGCGCAGACCTTTCACGCGAGCCTTACGCAGAAAGTGTAGCAAGACTTTATGCGCAGAATTTATGCACGCAAAACTTTTACACAGGCAGATTTTATGCAGCATATCTTTATGCAGCCGATCTTTTGCGCATCGACTTTACGCCAAATTACCTCAACTCTCTGCTTTACGCAGATAGCTCAGAATCTCTACCTTACGCCAACTACCTTGATGCCCTATTTTACGCAGGAGAGACTTCATGTATGTTACAAGTTTTTTGACTGTGAAATACGCAGACAATTCCCCTGCATATTTTATGCTTCTATATTCTATCTAATGCTTGCATCCTTCCTGTACTCCTTTTAAATGTTGTACATCACCTACAGAAAGATGGATATGCAGAAGGAATGTACTGTCACAGATGGTGATACAACTCCTTGAGTCAATGGTCAGACTCAGGGAGAGACCCCAACTCCTAGACTTCCGGGACCAGATGGACAGATTCACAATCCAGTTCCATCTGAACTTCCCATTCCACCTAATGGGAACCTTCCAGTCTCATCGACACCGCAGGATGGCCAGGCACAACTGTTCCAATTCTTCCAGATGATAATGCAGGAACAGCGACAACATGCTACCACACTAGCTGCAAAGTAAAGACAGCAAGCAACAGAACAGAGACAAGAGTTCCTAGCAGCTCTTGAAAGGATGGCTGTAAAGACTACTGTACCAGCTCAAGCACTAGCTCCAGAACCTTGAGCTAGAGTTGGTTCAGTAAAGGACTTTATGCAAATGGGTCTGAGGCCATACAAGGGCATTGAAAGTCCAGACGAAACTACCCACTGGATTACTCACACTCGAAAGTTATTAGAAGCGTCGCAGCTACCTGCAGACCTATGGATAACGGGTGTAAGGACGTTTCTAGATGGTAATGCTCATCACTGGTGAAAATCCATGGAGCGTCAGCTAGGTACATACCAGACTTGGGAGCAGTTCCTGGAGTGCTTTGAAAGGAAGTATTTCCCGGACACCGTCAAAGATGCATTATACGATCAGTTTCTCCACCTGGAGCAGGGAACAGAACAGTTGACGAGTACGATGCTGAGTTTCGCCGCCTCAGTAAATATGGCGCTACCTTGATACCAGATGACTTGGCCAAGGCCAAGAGATTTTATCGTGGACTGACTCAGGAGCTCTAACACTACACTAGCTCCTAGTCCCGGATCTCTTATGCCGAGTTACTAACAGAAGCCAGATTACAAGAAACTATCAGCCGAGGAAAAGGAAGTCAGCTGAGGATGCACCAAGGACCAGCGAGAGTACAATAAGGAGGACCTATCAGACGTCCTTTAGCTCAACAACAGCAGTACCAACACAAAGCAGGACCGTGCCAGATCCCAGGGAAACTCCAATGCAATTATTGTGGGAGACGCGGGCACATCTCAAGGGACTGTCGGGTCTGTTTGGGACAGTGCATGAGATGTGGTTCCGGACAACATATACTGAAAGACTGTCCTATGCAACAAGCATCAATACTTCCACCGCCAGCACAGAGGATAGCACTTCCAGCATCCAAGCCAGCTCAGCAAATGATGAGACCAGGAGCAAATGATGAGACCAGGAGCACCTCGACCTCCAGCAGCTGGGGGATTTCAGCGAGGACCACCGCTACCTGCATAGGAGGATCAATTCACAAGGGCCAGACAGGGACAACTACAGAGGAATGGACAAGCTTTTACAATGAAAGTGGATGACATAAATCAGGAGATTGATGTCATAGCAGGTATCACTCTTGCTTTTACTTTTCCTGTTGTGACATTGTTTGATACGGGAACCACCCACTCTTTCATATCATCTAGTTTTATTGCCAAACACAACATTACCTCTACTCCTTTACCTAGTTGTATTAGAATTCTTACCGAAGGAGGAGTTATACCTGTTAGTAGAAATTGTAGATCGTGTCCTATAGTGATACATGGCAGAGAGATGAATGCCCGACTCTTAGTCCTTCCTATGCCTACTTTTGATATTGTGCTTGGAATGGACTAGCTAAGCAAGTACCACGCTTTCTTCGATTGCTTTGGAGGAAGCATTCTTTTTAAAGTACCAGGTCAGCCTGAACTAGAATTTATACGAGGATCCACAGAAATCCTTGATGGTATGCAGCTTGCGATGGACGATGTTGTCTATCATCCTATTATTTCAGAATTTACAGACGTCTTTCTAGAAGAATTACCAGGACTACCCCCAGATAGAGACGTAGAATTCTTAATTGAATTGACACCGGGAGCAGCACCCATAGCATCACATGTTTATAGACTGGCAAAGAAGGAGATGGTTGAACTAAAGACACAATTAAAAGAACTAGAAGAGAAAGGTTTCATTCGACCAAGTGCATCACCCTGGGGAGCCCCAGTATTGTTTGTACACAAGAAAGATGGGTCAGTGCGTATGTGCATTGACTATAGAGCCCTGAATACAGTGATAGTGAAGAATAAATATCCACTGCCACGCATTGATGACCTATTTGATCAGCTTAGTATAGCCAAGATGTTCTCAAAGATAGATTTGAGATTAGGATATCACCAAGTGAAGGTACGGAAGGAGGACACCCCGAAGACCGCATTTCGGACAAGATATGGGCACTACGAGTTCTTGGTCATGCCATTTGGATTGACCAATGCTCCCGCTATCTTTATAGACTTAATGAATCGGGTCTTCCATCAGTATCTAGACCAGTTCGTAGTCGTCTTCATAAATGATATACTTGTCTATTCAAAGAGCTACGAGGAGCACGAGAAACACCTTCGGATTATTCTCGAAACTTTGAGAAAAGAATAATTATATGCAAAACTCAATAAATGTGAGTTCTTCTTGGACAAAGTTTCATTTCTTGGACATGTCATTACAGGAGATGGTATTTCTGTTGATCCAGAAAAGATCTCGGCAGTCGAAACATGGCATGTTCCTAAATCAGCAGCGGAGGTGAGAAGTTTCCTTGGACTTGCGGGATATTACCGACGATTCATGGAGAACTTCTTAATGATAGCAACACCTATGACTCGTTTGACTTGCAAAGATCAAGAGTTCATATGGACTAAGGAATGTCAATTCGCCTTCGAGGAGTTGAAGAAGCGACTGACTACAGCACCAGTATTAACTATTCCATCAGGATCAGGAGGCTATGTGATCTACAGTGAAGCATCAGAAAAAGGCTTGGGATGCATATTAATGCAGCATGGCAAGGTAATTGCATATGCATCTAGACAGTTACGAGTACATGAGAATAATTATCCAACTCATGACTTGGAACTTGCAGCAGTTGTATTTGCTCTAAAGTTATGGAGACATTACTTATATGGGGAACGAGTGGAAATAAATACAGACCATAAAAGTCTCAAGTATGTCTTCACACAGAAGGAGTTAAATATGAGGCAACGTCGATGGCTCGAGTTGATGAAAGATTTTGAGATAGAGCTACATTATCATCCAGGCAAGGCTAAACGTTGTAGCAGACGCATTAAGCCGGAAGCCAACAGTATACTTCTTGACGACACAGTTAGAATTATTGAAGGACTTGCAATGTCTTGGCATTAAAGTGATATTACCTGGAGCAGACGGAACGCTAGCCAACTTGCAAATACAATCATCACTAGTAGAGAGAATCAAGGCAGCATTGCCTACAGATGCCAGATTCAGAAGATTAAAAGAAAAGACAGAGGCCGAAGAACAAACAGGAATGCACATCCATGATGACGGGACATTACGATGTGGTAATCGTCTATATATTCCTAATGGAGAAATTTGACAGGAGCTGATGACAGAAGATCATAGTTCAATATATTCTATTCATCCTGGAGGCACCAAAATGTATCGTGACTTAAGACAGCATTTTTGGTGGCATGGAATGAAAAGAGAGATAGCTCGCTTTATAGCTAAATGTTTAATATGTCAGCAAGTAAAGACGGAGCACCAGAGAACAGCAGGGCAATTACAACCACTCCCGATTCCAGAGTGGAAGTAGAAACACATCACTATGGACTTCGTCACGGGTTTTCCCAAAAGTCCAAGTGGTAGGGATGCAGTATGGGTAATAGTGGACCGACTCACCAAGTCAGCCCATTTCTTGCCTTTTAGAGTTGGCCAATCTACAGAAGATTTGGCTGACTTATATATGAGGCAGATCGTGAGGTTACACGGCGTACCCGTCAGCATTGTATCAGACAGGGATTCGCATTTTACCATGCACTTTTGGAGGAGCATGCAAGAGAGTCTTGGAACTCGTCTAAAGTTTAGTACATCTTATCACCCACAGATAGATGGGCAATCGGAACGTACTATTCAAACATGGGAGGATATGTTGAGGGCTTGTATATTAGACTTTGGTGGATCATAGGAGGACCACCTACACCTTGTGGAATTTTCTTACAACAATAGCTATCAGGCGAGCATCCAGATGGCTACTTTGAAGAATTGTATGGAAGAAAGTATAGGTCTCCTGTATGTTGGAGTAACGTGGGAGAACGTCAGATTCTGGGACCAGAGTTAGTAGTCAATACCGTAGAGACAGTTAAGAAGATACAAAGACACTTGCAGGCAGCGCAAGACAGGCAGAAACAATAGGCAGACCTTCATCGTCGTCCCTTGGAGTTTAAAGAGGGTGATCATGTCTTCTTGAGGATATCACCTACTAGAGGCACTATTCGATTTGGAGGGCGAGGCAAGTTGAGTCCAAGGTATATTGGACCATTTGACGTGCTAGAGAGAGTGGGAGAAGTAGCGTATCGACTTGCACTACCACCTTCACTTGAGCGAGTACATAATATATTTCATGTGTCACAACTCATGCGATATGTGGCAGACAGCAGTCATATTCTAGATCATTCGAAGATCACCATTGGGCCAAGCTTGTCATATCAAGAGCAACCTGTGGGAATCCTTGATCGTCGAGAGAAAATATTGAGGAACCAGTCTATTCCCTTAGTCCGCATAGCATGGAAGCATGGCGCGCCAGGAGAATCTACTTGCGAGCGCGAGGACGACATGCGCCAATATTTTTTGAACCTATTCATTGACCAAGGTATAAATTTACTTGTTAAATTATATCTCTTACAAATCTTGACTTTCTACCGTGGCTTAGTTTTAATTTCGATGATGAAATTTTTATAAGTTGGATAGAATGTAAGGACCCTAATTCTGAAAATCGTATTCTATATTATTATTAATTATGTAATTTATTATTATTAGTAATTATGAACTAAATAGAGAAAATAGAATTTTCTATTGGATCAAACCCAAAAAAAACCCGCAAACCATTAAACCACCCTTCCCGCGTAAAATAAAGAGTTAATCAGTAGCAGCTTATCACCCCGCGTATACACCTCCGCACATAAACCGCAGCAACAGCAGTATCAAAAACACCACTTATTTTATCCCACGCGTAAACTCTTTCTTTCACCGTACGTAAAACCCAAACCACAACCATTAGGAGACAAAATTATCAGCAGCAGAAGCAAAACCCAATTTTGCTTTGCTTTCCCACACGTGTAAGCTCCTTATTCCACCACTCCTTAACACTATTATTACTAAATACCCCCAGCCGAAACCTAAACCAATGAGAAGAAGCAACAGCAACAGCAGTAGTTTCTTAATCACTAAGTCACCCCACCGTATTTCTCCTCCTATATATATTACAACTCTCCTAAAAAAATCTAATTCCACTTCTTACACCAAAGCTTAAACACTGTTGTGGATATTTGCACTATACAGAACTTGTCTGGCAAGTATACCTTGCCACAGTACTCTTATTTTTATTCCAAATGATGCATGATTCTATTTTATTTTTGTATTTACATTGGACCTTGTTTATGAGACCACCCCAGTATTATGGAGCATTATTTGGTTCTTTGGCCGTGACACAGTTTTACACAAGTTGTGAGTCTCATATTGATCCCGGACTATGTATTGGGTTGGCCGCCATTATGTAAGAACCGTGCGTTAGGGATGACTACTGATAGAAACTTTGTATGCTAGTAGACCTGGCAGTTATTAGAGGTTGTATCGTGTCATGGATATGGCATGCTTAGAGCATGGGGTGGGAAGAACAATAAGTAAAGCGTTTGGGCTCCTTTCCACTTTTCTCCTGTACGCCCGAATTCTCCACCGGAGAAACGGGTGATGATGACCATTATATATTACTGGCGGCCTCTGTCGTTCAAAAGACGACATGCTTTTAGGCCCCTGATTCTCCGAGAGAATCATGCCAATCCCATTATTTGGCCAGATAGCCCACGTGTTGGAAAGTTGTTCTGAAATTGCATACACTTAGACGGTTAGGTGACCCAGTGGATGTTTTTATTTCAAGTACTTTATTGGCATGTTTATAAGTATCTTGTTACGTCCCTCTGAGGACCTGGTTCCTTTCCAGATATGGCCGAGCAGGAGTACCCACAGGAGTATGGACCTGGACCTGACACTACGTACCTGACTGAGGAGGTCTTACCCTCAGAGTATCTGTGATTTATTCCCATTATTTTGAGATTTTGTAACTATTTTAGTATAGTCGTGTTGTAGTGGATTTGTTTCCACCCGACTATCAGACGTGATATACATCTTGATATTTAGTTATATTCCAGCTATTTGTTTCTACTTATTATTTGTGCTGTGGATGAGATATAGATTGTGTATGACTTGGTGTGACAGTATATTACCACTGGTGGATTGTATATTCATTTACAGCGTACGTATGTATATGATTTCCATATATTAGAGTTCGTATATATACGGCTGGGCGTGTTACGTACTCCTAGTCCTACGTATTTTGGGACTGGGGCGTGACAGTGTGAGGCATGATAACATTATAATATTTTGGTATCAGTGATTTGGTAGTATATATGGATAAGTATTAGCCAAAATATTAGTAAGGCATGTCCAGGTATCAAGCTAGGTACTATATATTAAAAAAGGTAGATACGAAGGTATTAGTTAGCTAATGACCTATAGCGACCTAGTCTAACTTAGTTCGACCTAGAAATGACTTAGAGACCTAGTATCAAGCTATTATAGTATGTTTATGATTCCAAAATATTATTTTGACTAGATATTTCATCTTTAGGTCCTTGAGGTACCGATACAGACACTGTTGACATTCATTGCTCTGGACCTCAGGCGAGTACATTCTCTGATAGTTTCTATTATTTGATAATTACTATAATACAAGTATTTAGTAATATTTTACCTAATTCTTGACACAATGGTTACACAGGCTAATTGTATGAATTTCAGTTCTAATATATCTATTATTCTCACATTCACTGTACGCCCCGATCACCCTGTTCATATATTGATTTCATCTTGTATTTATGGTATCATGATGTGACTTGATTGTTCTTGCATTATTATGGATAGCCAATCCTAAGGTATTATGTTGTACTATTTTTCTTGCATTATTATGGATAGTCAATCCTATGGGATTGAGCCGTACTATTGTTTATTGTGGATAGCCAATCCTTTTGGGTTGAGCAGCACTATTACATTATTGTGGATAGCCAATCCTATGGGATTGAGCCGTACTATTGCATTATTGTGGATAGCCAATCCTAAGGGATTGAGTCATACTCTCGTGTTTGTATTATTGTGGATAGCCAGTCCTAAGGGACTGAGTCGTACTATCGTGATCGTGTTATTGGGGACAATGTTTATTGACTATTGGTTAAACACATATTGGAAAGTAAATGCAAAACACTTAGTATAGTATCAATTCTTCTCTTATTTATATCTCATAGTGTATTAATTTTGCCTTGTTGCTCTAGATTATATGTCCTTCATTTCTTGTCATACTATGATATCCGCACTCTGTTTTCTTTTCTTGTATTACATTCATTATTACAGTTTATAGTCATTATCAATTAACTTGGAACTGCTATTGGGTTGTACTCACTCATTCTTGACTGGATATATTTTTCAGATGCTTGGTTAGAGGAGATGTATCCCACCTATTATGGGCCACAGGATGGTGAGGCAGTTGAGTCAGCACCGTAGAGCCTTTTGAGATAGTACCACCAGTTGAAGGGACTTAGCTAGTTCAGTTATGATATTGTATATGTTCCTAGTTAGACAAATTGACATGTACTATTATTTGAGACTATTGTGTTGTGATTAGATTCTGGATTTGGACTTGAGTTGTATTGTGACTTCGTAATTTCTTTTGCTATTCCATATTATGCCATTATCTCCCTTTAAATTTTATTGTGATTGGGTATTGATTTTCATTTATCATATATCATATTGTCCTCCAATTGGAGTTGAGATGGCATGACAGGTACCTCATATATATTGTCTGAGATGTTTAGATAGTATTGTTGACCTAGACAGCGTTCTAATGTCGATGCTGCGGCGTAGACTAGACGTACCCACGTACTCTTGTCCCTACACCGGGTGTGGATCGTGACAATAAATCAACATGTGCAATTACAGCAACAAGTTAAGTAATCAAATTAACCAAGTTAAGCTATACCTGGCAGTTTTGGTTTAGAATTGGATGTGCAATCCTCCTTGATATGCAATCCTACTTCAATAGGTTCTTCATGCCATAGTCGGAATAAACCCCATCCAACTTGGACTTAAGTGAAGTTATCTTCATGTTGGGTTATTACACTCCTCAAGAACCTATGCGCCTCTCAAGTTGAACCCATATGCATAGTTAGAGAAGAACTTATGTTACTTTACGAGCAGAGCCTATGTGTCTGTCATGCCCCAGTCCCAAAATACGTAGGACTAGGAACACGTAAGCATGCCAGCCGTATGTATATGGCAACTCCAATATATGGATACCATAATACACACGTATGTTGTAATATGAATATAAACTCATATGTGGTATAAATATTGTCACAAGTCACCGATATACTAAATCCCATCCACACAACAAGTCACAAAAGGAAATAACTAAACTAGAATAATGAGTCTGAATAATCCAAAATAATAGTCGGGTGGAGACAAATCCACTACCAATGACTATATCAATACTACAATGAGAGAGGAGGGTAAATCTCTAATATAAAATAAGGTAATGATATACAGGTATCAGCGAGCGATCCATCGATAGAGATAATCAAAGATGCTCCGAAGGTAAGACCTCCTCGGAAGGGATAAGTGGTAAGTCCTGATCGTGCTCCTGCGAATAGTCATGAACATCTATACCTGGAAAGGGACCAGGTCCTCAGAGGAACGTAACAAGATTCATAGAAGCAAGCCAATTTGAATACAGTAAACATGCAATATAGACAAAAAATATATTAGTACGCTGTACAAGATAATCTATATGAATGCAAATGAGGATAACTTTTTGACGTATGGGCAAGGGTAGTCTACTTCATCTAAGCCTCACAACTCACACGCCCTTCTAGAACATCAGAAATTGACATACCTCGGAGGTAGCGACCAGCGCGACTCTACAGAAATCGACATACCTTGGGGGTAGCGACCAGCGCGACACACTACCGTAGTGTGAGCTATATACTACAGTTTACTAGAGTGGTTATAGCCCATACGCCTACTGATTGTCCTCTCATGATACTAAGTGTCATGTGGGTGTCAACATATCTAATATATAGTAGTGACTGAAAGAAACTTCACATGCAATAAATATATAAAAATACAATAAATATACAGAAATATAATAAGCATGCAAAGTACTGTAAGCAATTTGGCAAGGTATCTTACCTGGTAAGTGTCAGGCCCCAGTCAAAAAATATCGAGGGACTAGACACGTGGCAATGGCCAGCAGCACACACCGATGGGCAAACCCAATTTAATGAACCCATCATGATGTACTTAAGCTGTAAAACAATAATAAGGGCTAATATACTAATCTCATCTACAGAAAATAAATACAGCAATATAAAATATAAATCAACATGAAGTCTCAATAATATATATCTCGGGGAACAACCCGATAATATGTCTGATACATCAATTCATTAAACATAAAATAAGAGTCTAACAATAGAAAGAACAGAGTATAATAACCAGATACTCAGGAGAAATCCTCGGCGATCACCTCGTCCTTGAGTTCTGGTACTTCTCCAATGACTGCTCATGTTCCTGCTTCTGCTCCTGCTAATGCTCCTGTCTCGTATACATCAGGATAGATCTCCTCTGCTATTCCTGGGGACATAATCCGGATCAAGGTCATCAGGGGACATAGCAAGGTACAAGAATAACTCATGCCAAAAATATATGTAGTACAATAATAAATGAATCAATAGGGTAAACTATGTAACCAGCTATGTGATATGCAAGTGAGAGCATCACTAGACTTAGGCTTTGATATACTATGTAATTATACTATGTAATTTACTATATATTGGGCCTACGTCACCATAATAAATTTATATATAAATTCAGCCTGTAGCCTGTGTGTCTCACCCCACCCAATGTAATCACATATCTCATGTCCATGTCACACAAGATCATATCTAATGCAACAAGTCATAATGATAGCTAAGCATATGAATAAAGTATATGTCATGAATCCTGTAGCCTATACAGAATCACCATGAATATCTCAGGAAGATTCTGTTTCATGAATAGTGTCAGGTGTCCTGTGGTATGAGGTACTTGATAATGCAAGCACGAGAATGTATAGGGTCTCGATATCCATGTCTAGGTAACGTTACACAACTCCTCGTACGGCGTTGACACCCGAATATTATTCGGACGCTAAGTAATGTCACACGATCCTAGGTTGAACAGAGATATTACAGTAATAAATCAAGAGAATAGTATAAACAAATGCTGCAAGTATGGCAAGGTACACTTGCCTGGGGTTCTGGCTCCAACTGCTGCTCTGGTATCAGCGAGATCTGCAGGTATTCCCTCGATTGCTGAAATAAACGTTACCATCAGATTCAGAAGAAACAAATAGCTAGAATTGCCTGTCCATAAGTTCAATTTGGACACAGGGGTAAAAGTGACAGTTTCTGGTCAAAGCGGGGTCCACATGTGGCCCGCTTCGCACCGAAAAATGTGTCAGAGCCAATATTCTCCAAATTTGTCAAACTTAGTGTCCACAAGTGCAGAATAATGATATGAACCCAACATAATATCCAGAACTGGATTCTGGTGAACCGATCACAAAATCGCCCATCAAGTGGAGCCGTGGGGCCCACGATACGCGATTTTGTCAATATTCTTAGAATCAAACCAAACTTGGGTCACAGGACCAGCGTATTGCTATGAGTCCGATGGCACAAGTTTTGTTTCGATACGACATGCATACACGATGTTATAACGAGTTTCAGAACAGGGCCGAAATGGGGTGTTGTCGACGGATACGCGTTGATTTCGGTGTGCACGCACATCCAAATTAACTTCCGTAAATCCCACCCATCCGTATTAACGGTGCGCACCTTTTGGTGAAGTCCACACACGACCAAGTCGTACCGTTTAGCGGGGCGCACCCAGTTCCGGGAAAATCAGGATATTTAAATAACCAATATTTTGGTCATTTTCACCCTCGAAAATATCATAATCTACAACACAATAAATTATACTAAAATAGGTTTAAAAACTTGATCATATGGTCTAATTTACTGTTCAAACCAAATTTGAAAACATTACACAGGTTAGTCATAAAACGGTCACGAACTGGGGAGTTCGGGATATTTTCTGAATTTTTAGAAAAAGGGTTTATTTTTCTGATTTTGCATCGCAGTTTGCGATCGCCACAGGACGCGATACCCTGAACAATTTGCATGGGTATCGAGAGGGTCACGCGGTCTACACGCATAATTTGACAAAACTGAAAATGAGGCAGAGAGGAGAGAGAAACGCTCACAAGAATAATGGTTCGGTAATGCCAGAAATGTGCGTACGTTACGGCGCGGCGCACGGTGGTGCTACTGTGGCTTCTGTGCTCTTTGTCAGCGGCGGGGTGGACCGGAGGATGGCCATCGGAGTATGGGGCACGACGAGGGACAGGCGGCCGGAGATGGGTGGTTAGTGAAGCTTGGGGTAGGGAGCTCGGCCGGAGTTGAGTAGGGGCGGTGGCTGAAGGCGGCAGAGGGGTCGGGTTTATATAGGCTAGGGTAGGGAGGTGGTTGGTCGCGGTTGCCGGAGATGAAAGGGTCGGGGAGGCGAGGCATTGTGTCACACCCTAGTCCCAAAATATATAGAACTAGGCCACATGGCAATAGCCAGCTGTCACGTCTCCGAGGATTTCCCAATTTAATGGATCCTATCGAAGGGTGCTACGTTGTCCTAAATAACTACATCTCCCAATATCAGTCAACAATAGGCAACTAATCTCATCCACAAAATAAACAACAAGAAGTACTAAATAAACTGCTGGAAGATAAATACCAGTCTCAAAATATCATGGTACAACCAAGATTGTCAGGTGGGGACAAACCCACTGTTATGACAAAATAAAATACTGAAATGATAAATGAAAGATAATGACTAGGGCATCGGCTGACTAGATAATGATGCACCCAACCCTAGGCAGAAGGCCTACCAAGTGATTACGTAAACTCTGACGGTAGCACCTCTAACTCCTCTGCGGTAGCGAACCTCGTCTCCTGTCCTTGGCCGTACACTGTGGGGTAGTAAGCCTCGTCCAAATCTCCTCAGAGGGACGTAACAAGATACATAGAAACATGCCATATATATAAATACTGAATAAAATAAATGTAATGAAGGGTGTACTAACCATCTAAGTGAAATGCAATGTGAGGACAACTTTGGTACATATGAGTAGGTGTAGGCATAACGTCCATACCGCTCCGAAGAACGGGGAATCTGCAAGTATATATACGTCCATACCGCTCTAAAGAACGGAGAATCTTAATAGTATAACGTCTATACTGCTCCGAAGAACGGGGAATCTACAAGTATATATAACGTCCATACTGCTACGAAGAACGGGGAATCTGCATAAAGGGAGTCATTGGATTCGTGGCTCCTCCGGATACTACGGATTCCAATGGGTGTATCCCATACGCCTACTAGTGGTCCTCTCCGTCCAATGTAGATACACACATCGAATACTCGACGGGCATACCACGTATCTATATGCCAGTCTCTATGAATAAAATTAGCCCTGAGTTACGTACTAACCGTGATGCATGTCACACGCACCGATAGCTAGTCGAATTCGCGGACCGGCATCCCAATATGAATGTCACAAAACGTGTAAGAGTGTCAGGTCTCGGAAGATATCTGGGTATCCTTCCATGGGGTGAGTCTGCTAATGACTAGGTTAAGTACACTAACCATTGACGCATTCGTCGACTGCGCCCGAGTCAATCTCGGACGCGCACAGTCATATGAAATAGAAAAGCAAGATAACATACAACATATGCAGCATTAAATTTAAACAGTAAATATGGCAAGGTATCTTGCCTGAGTCCTCAAGCTGTGAATGCCAAAAGCCTGCTCCTGCGGTATCTCCTGGCTGATCCAATGGTCCTAAACACACAATATAATATAGCAATCTAACATCAGACACTAAGACAATAAGCAGACCCTACGTTGCTCTTAGGAACTGTCACAAGTTCACGACTGATCGAAGACGGCGTCACGTGTCCACGTAGCTAGGATGTACACGTGTTCTATCTTTGTCAGCGTGTGTCTTGAGACAATAATTACTACGTTTACGGTTTATAAAACTGCTTATGTTTTATACAATTACAAGTCCTCATTTCCCATGTTACAGTGTACTTGGTCTATGTCTAGGTTTTTAAGTGAAATACAAGTCCTTATTATTAGGTCATAACATTAGGGCAATTACTAATTTATTATCTAATCTAATTAACATACATACATACACATATAGGGTTCACCTTATTTAGCTTGTGTCCAAATCTATGACACAAGACACAACGACACAATGCTTCAATGACACGATGACGAGAAGAGGCAATAGGGTGTTTACCTAATCGTGGCTGAACGGGGGGGTCTGTGCTCATCGACGGCTGTTCTCCGGCGTGGGGCAGAGCTCCGGCATCGTACGGTAGCACGACAGCAGCAGTAGTCACAACGGTGGCAGCAGCATCCTTGGCAGCAGTTGCTGGCGGTTGGGGGTGGCGCTGGTCGTGGGGTAGGTGGTGCTGGTCGGGTTGGCAGTGGTGGCTGAGAGGGTGCGGCGATGGTCAAGCGGCTGGAGCGGTCAGGATCGGTTGGGGATGGTGTTGGTGCGGGTGATGTTGATGCGGGTGGTGGTTGGCGGTAGTGTAGGTTTGAGTGGCTGGTGGTGTCGGGATGGTGGAGACGATGGTCGGGCATGCTGTGTAAGCGAAAGAGGGGCTATGGTGATGGTGGCTTAAGGTGGTGGTGGATGTCCGGCCGGAGGAAAGGGGAAGGGGGTGCTCGAGTTTAAGGGGGAAGTTTCGGCTAGGTGTTTTAGGTTTCTTTTTAGGGTTTCAATAGAAGAGTATGTGTATTTATATAAGAGAGGGAATTATGGGCTAACCTCGAAGTTTGGGCTGGCCTGGGCTCTTTGGGCCTGTTTGGACCTTGTTGGGATGGAACGGTCCAATGAAGAATGCATGTGTCTTGGTTAAGTCCTGCTTAGGGTGGATTTGGTCTCCAACAATTAATTAGATTAATAAATGAAAGTGTAGGGCGAAAATCAATGAACATGTCGTAGCTAAGGTTACACCATGGTCAGAGGGGTACATAAAATTTGCCTCACACAATTTCTAATTAAGTTCAAATAAATCCTAGTCTCCGGTTTTAAATCAATTTAACCCTAACCTGGTCGAGGGGGTTTACAATCTACCCTCCTTAGAGCATTTCGTCCTCAAAATTAAAACATGCGCATGGCAAGAATTATTGACTGAATTTAAAATGCTAATACGTATCTAGTCCTTCGAAGAGGTGGGGATAGCGCTGTCTAATATCCTCCTCGCGTTCCCAGGTCGACTCGCCTGGTGCATGATGCCTCCATGCAACACAAACTAGGGGAATAGTCTGACCTCGCAGTACCTTCTCGCTCCTATCCAAGATCTCAATAGGCTCCTCCTGGTATGATAGACTAGGGCCGATTGTGATCTCTGAATGGTCAAGTACATGACTCAGATCCGGTATGTACCTCGTCAGCTGAGATACATAGAAGACGTCATGGACTTCTTCCAAGGTCTGCGGCAAGGCTAATCTGTAAGCAACCTATCCGACGCGTTCTAACACATCAAAGTGTCCGATGTACCTCGAACTCAGCTTTCCTCTGCCTCCGAATCTGATAGTCCCTCGAGTAGGCGAGATCTTTAGAAATACGTGATCTCCAACCTGGAACTCTAAGGGTCGTCGATGCGTATTCGCCCAGTGTTTCTGCCTGTCCTGTGCTGCTCGTAGATGCCCTTGGATCTTTTTCACCTTCTCTACTGTACGAACAACCAACTCTGGTCCGAGAATCTGTCGCTCGCCTATATCGCTTCAGCATACTGGGGAACGATACTTTCTTCCATACAACGCTTCATAGGGAGCCATCTAGATGCTCGCCTGATAGTTGTTGTTGTAGGAAAACTCGACCAAATACAAGTGGTCCTCCCATGATCCTCCGAAATTTAGCATGCACGCTCTTAACATGTCTTCCAAAGTCTGAATGGTGCGCTCCGATTGACCATATGTCTGTGGGTGATACGTTGTGCTAAACTTCAGACGGGTACCGAGACTCTCTTGTATACTCCACCAAAAGTAAGATGTAAACCTCGTATCCCTGTCAGACACGATGCTAACTGGCACTCCATGCAGTCGCAAAATCTCCCTTATATACATATCTGCTAGGACCTCTGTCGATTGCCCAACTCTGAAGGGTAAAAAGTGTGCGGACTTGGTGAGTCTATCCACGATTACCCATACTACGTAGCGACCACTAGGACTTCTCGGAAAGCCCGTAACAAAGTTTATAGTGATGTGCTCCCATTTTTATTCCGGTATAGGGAGCGGTTGAAGTAATCCTGCAGATCTCTGATGTTCAGCTTTGACTTGCTGACACACCAGGCACTTCGCCACAAAGCGTGCTATCTCTCTCTTCATTCCGTGCCACCAGTAGTACTGTCTCAAGTCTCTGTACATCTTCGTGCCCCCTGGATGAATAGAGTAGGTTCAACTGTGTGCTTCTGTCATCAACTCCTGACGAAGTTCTCCATTTGGAACATAGAGATGATCTCCGTATCTCAAAGTTCCGTCTTTATGTATCTGTTGTCCTGTCTGTATTCCAGCCTCGATCCTCTGTCGAAGCCTCTGAAATCAGTCGTCTGTCGGCAAGGCAGCCTTGATCCTCTCCACTAATGTCGATTACAACTGAAAACTCGACAACTGACCGTCTTCTCCGGGCATAACGACTTCTATTCCCATCTGTTCTAGATCTCTCAACATATATTGTTGGGTAGTCAAGAAGAATGCCATGGGTCTTCTGCTCAACGCGTCAGCTACTATGTTGGCCTTTCCCGGATGGTACTGCAGCTCAACCTCGAAGTCCGTCATCACCTCGAGCCAACATCTCTGCCTCTAGTTCAGGTCCTTTTGAGTGTAGACGTACTTTAGGCTCTTGTGATCAGTGAATATCTTCACTCTTTCTCCATATAGGTAGTGCCTCCAAACCTTCAAGGCAAAGATTACTGTTGCAAGCTCCAAGTCGTGAGTGGGGTAGTTCTTCTCATGTGTCCTCAACTGTCTAGAAGCATAGGCTATAACCTTTCCATGCTGCATCAAGAGACATCCTAATCCTTTCCCGGATGCATCGCTATAGATCACAAATCCTCCGGGTCTAGAAGGTATGGTCAAGATGGGTGTTGTAGTCAAGCGCTTCTTCAGCTCATCGAATACCTTTTGACACTCCTCTGTCCAAGTAAACTCCTACTCCTTACGGGTCAAGCGGGTCATCGGTTGTGCAATCTTCGCAAAGTTCTCCATGAATCTTCGGTAATATCCGGCAAGTCCTAGAAAACTCCTCACTTCTGAGACATTGGTAGGGGTTGGCCATGTCTCTCCTGATGAAATCTTCGCCGGGTCTACTGAGATGCCCTCTTCTGAGATAACATGTCCAAGGAAAGCGACACGATCCAGAAGAAACTCACACTTGCTCAGCTTGGCATAAAGCCTCTCTCTCCTCAGGGTCTCTAACACTAGTCTCAAGTGCTTCTCGTGCTCCTCGTGGCTCTTCGAATACACCAAAATATCGTCGATGAAGACTACCACGAACTGGTCCAAGTATTGGTGGAAGACCCTGTTCATCAAGTTCATAAATACAGCTGGTGCATTCGTCGGTCCAAAAGGCATCACTAAGAACTCGTAGTGACCATAGCGAGTCTTGAATGTTGTCTTTTGAATGTCTTCTCTTCGCACCTTTACCTGATGATAACCCGATCTCAAGTCGATCTTGGTGAACACCACTGCTCCTGTCAGCTGGTCGAATAAATCGTCAATCCTTGGTAGGGGGTACTTGTTCTTGATAGTCAAAGCATTAAGGGCTCTGTAATCAATGCACATGCGTACTATTCCATCCTTCTTAGGTACAAACAATACTGGTGCTCCCCAGGATGATGCACTAGGAAGGATAAATCTCTTGCTCTGCAACTCCTCTAATTGTAGCTTTAGCTCATCTAACTCCTTCTTCGCCAATCGATATACATTAGAAGATACTGGTGCTGCTCCGGGTACTAGCTCAATGGTGAACTCCACGTCCCTATCTGGCGGTAAGCCTGCCAATTCTTCTAGAAACACATCCTCGAATTCTGCAACTATTGGTGGGGGTGCAATCTCCATAGCCATGCAAGTTCCAGCTATCTGTCCTACTCCTTGTTCGACGGTCCCTCGCATGTACTCGAACTCCGGTTGGTCTAGCGGTCTAAAAGTGACACTACCCTTCCGGTAATTCAGTACGACGTTATACTGGCTTAACCAGTCCATGCCTAGCACAACATCAAAGTATGGCATGGGCAATACCAAGAATCGCGCTCTCGTCTCTCTACCACATACAACTACTGAGCACGTTCTGATAGTGCTGGTAACCGACACGATACCTCCTCCGGTAAGAATCCTCCAACTCTTTGGTAAGGGGGAGGTAGCTACTCTATGCATTGCTACGAATCTACTAGATATAAATGATAATGTAGCTCCAGAATCAAACAAGACAGTTGCAGGTAATGATGCAACTAAATTGGTACCTGTGGTAGCTTTCCCTTTTGTTCTCTTCAGTAGCTGCTGGTGCAAAGGCCTATCCCTGTCTCTGTCCTCCGATCTGCTATCAGGCTCGATCGAACTGTGCCTGCTGTGGGGCCAAGGGTGGTCCCCTCTGAAATCCTCCAGGTGCTGGTGGACACTGTCCTCCTGGCGGGGGTAGTATCCTCGGAACTGGTGCTGCTGGCCTCTGTCCTGTCTGCGGTGCTATGTCTCTGCGCTGTGGGCAGTCTCGGGCATAGTGCTGGCTCGCTCTACAAATTACGCATATTCCAAGTCTCTTTCGGCAGTCCTTCTGGTAATGTCCTCTCTTACCGTAGTAGTTGTAAGACGGAAGCTCATTTTGCTGGTATGGTGCTATCCTCTGTTGTGTCTGCACTCCGGGACGACAGATCGGTCCTCCTGCTCTGGGCTGGGCTCTGGCTGGCAGGGTCGTGCTGGGACGTCTAGCTCCTCTGGCAATAGCCTCCTGGATCCTCGCTTCTGCAAGAACCTCCTCGTAAGAAATCCTCTCCTATGTGGTGGTATACCTCTGTAGCTCAAAATTGAGGCCGTGATGGAATCTCTGGGCTTTCTCTAGATTATTGGGTATCAGGACAGTACCAAATCTGCTAAGGCGGCTAAACTCCCCATCATATGCGTCCACAGTCATACTCCCTTGTTCTAGATGTAGAAACTGGGAGTACAGGGCATTCCTAACTGTGGCTGAAAAATACTTCGCATTGAAGTATTCTAAGAACTATTCCCATGTCTGGTTCTTGCCTATACTGCGCTCAATGGAATCCCACCAGTGATGGGCATTGCCTTTTAGTTGGGCCCTCACTGCAATCATCCAAAGGTCTGGGTGCAGTTGTGATGCCTCTAGTAGCATTTTCGTATTGGCGACCCAATCAGAGATCTGTTCTGCAGTCTCATTGCCTGAGAAGGTATCTGGTCCCATCTGTCCGAACCATCTAACAGTGCCAACTGTCTGGGCTGGTGGAGGTATTGGTACGGTGCTGGGACAGGTGTCCTCTCTTGTACTGCCATCAAACTCTGCCTCAACGTCTCTGTCTGATGCCACTGTGCTTGCATCATAGTCTGAAGGAATTGTAGCATCTGTGGCTGTCCGTCTAGCTATGGCATCTGGGGTGTGTAGGGTGGAGGTGGTGGTAATGGAACCTCTGGCTGTGCGATAGGTGTCTCTTCCGATGTTGGCCTCTAGGTCTGCGGCATCGGTGTAGCTCCTAAAGTCTGACCCTCACAATGCTGTGTTGGGATCATCTGGGAAGTCTGTCCCTCGTGCTGTGGTGTAGGATCGCCCTGAGACATCTCGTGCCAATGTATCAGCGGGGTCTGTAGCGGGGGTTGCCCTTGGGGTACTTCCTTTCTTTGGGCAGTGTTGTCTGGTACCGCGGCACTGGGTGCTCCTCGTCTACTGCGCAAGTTTATCTTGCTGCAAAAGATAGGACTTCTTAAAAAAAAGGACGGGATCAAACAAACATGATGCAGATATTTAGAAGTAACACGAAGGAAGTTCGAAAAAAAAATATAATCAATGTGGATAAGACCTAGTAATTTCTATCCAATTGCAGGCTTGTTGGGTATGTTACCACACCACAAGCGAAATACTTGGACCTGTATGGGCCACCACTAAAACTATGTCATGCCCCAATCCCAAAATATATGGAACTAGGCTACGTGGCAATAGCCAGCTGTCACGTCTCCGAGGATTTCCGAATTTAATGGATCCTATTGAAGGGTGCTACGCTGTCCTAAATAAGTACATGTCCTAATATCAGTCAACAACAGGCAACTAATCTCATCCACAAAATAAACAACAAGAAGTACTAAATAAACTGCTGGAAGATAAACACCAGTCTAAAAATATCATGGTACAACCAAGATTGTCAGGTGGGGACAAACCCACTGTTATGACGAAATAAAATACTGAAATGATAGATGAAAGATAATGACTAGGGCATCGGCTTACTAAATAATGATGCACCCAATCCTAGGCAGAAGGCCTACCAAGTGATCATGGAAACTCTGACGGTAGCACCTCTAACTCCTCTGCGGTAGCGAACCTCATCTCCTGTCCTGGGCCGTACACTGTGGGGTAGTAAGCCTCGTCCAAATCTGGAAAGGTACCAGGTCCTCAGAGGGACGTAACAAGATACATAGAAGCATGCCATATATATAAATACTGAATAAAATAAATACAATAAAGGGTGTGCTAACCATCTAAGTGAAATGCAATGTGAGGACAACTTTGGTACGTATGAGTAGGTGTAGGCATAACGTCCATACCGCTCCGAAGAACGGAGAATCTGCAAGTATATATACGTCCATAACGCTCCGAAGAACGGGGAATCTGAATAGTATAACGTCCATACCGCTTCGAAGAACGGGGAATCTGCAAGTATATATAACGTCCATACCGCTCCGAAGAACGGGGAATCTGGATAAAGGGAGTCATTGGATCCGTGGCTCCTCCGGATACTACAAATTCCAATGGGTGTATCCCATACGCCTACTAGTGTTCCTCCCCGCCCAATATAGATACACACATCGAATACTCGACGTGCATAACACGTATCTATATGCCAGTCTCTATGAATAAAAGTAGCCCTGAGTTACGTACTAACCGTGATGCATGTCACACGCACCGATAGCTAGTCGAATACTCGGACCCGCATCCTAATATGAATGTCACAGTGAAACATGTAAGAGTGTCAGTACTCGGAAGATATCAGGGTATCCTTCCATGGGGTGAGTCTGCTAATGACTAGGTTAAGTACACTAACCATCGACACATTCGTCGACTGTGCCCGAGTCAATCTCGGACGCGCACAGTCATATAAAATAGAAAAGCAAGATAATATACAACATATGCATCATTAAATTTAAACAGTAAATATGGCAAGGTATCTTGCCTGAGTCCTCAAGCTGTGAATGCCAAAAACTTACTCCTGCGGTGTCTCCCGGCTGATCCAATGGTCCTAAACACATAATATAATATAGTAATCTAACATCAGACACTAAGACAATAAGCAGACCCTACGTTGCTCTTAGAAACTGTCACAAGTTCACGACTGATCGAAGATGGCGTTACGTGTGCACGTAGCTAGGATGTACACGTGTTTTATCCTTGTCAGCGTGTGTCTTGAAATAATAATTACTACGTTTACGGTTTACGAAATTGCTTATGTTTTGCACAATTACAAGTCCTTATTTCCCATGTTACATTATACTTGGTCTATGTCTAGGTTTTTAAGTGAAATATAAGTCCTTATTATCAGGTCATAACATTAGGGCAATAACTAATTTATTATCTAATCTAATTAACATACATACATACATATATAGGGTTCACCTTATTTAGCTTGTGTCCAAATCTATGACACAAGACACAACGACACAACGCTTCAATGACATGATGACGAGAAGAGGCAATAGGGTGTTTACCTAATCGTGGCTGAACGGGGGGGTCTGTGCTCATCAACGGCTGTTCTCCGGCGTGGGGCAGAGCTCCGGCGTCGTACGGCAACATTACAGCAGCAGTAGTCACAGCGGCGGCAGCAGCAGCCTTGGCAGCGGTTGCTGGCGGTTGGGGGTGGCGCTGGTCGTGGGGTAGGTGGTGCTGGTCGGGTTGGCGGTGGTGGCTGAGAGGGTGCGGCGGTAGTCAGGCTACTGGAGCAGTCGAGATCGGTTGGGGATGGTGTTGCTGCGGGTGATGTTGATGCGTGTGGTGGTTGGTGGTGGTGTAGGTTTGAGTGGCTGGTGGTGTCGGGATGGTGGAGACGGTGGTCGGGCAGGCTGTGCAGGCGAAAGAGGGGTTGTGGTGATGGTGGCTTAAGGTGGTGGTGGATGTCCGGCCGGAGGAAAGGGTAAGGGGGTGCTCGAGTTTAAGGGGGAAGTTTCGGCTAGGTGTTTTAGGTTTCTTTTTAGGGTTTCAATAGGAGAGTATGTGTATTTATATAAGAGAGGGAATTATGGGCTGACCTCAAAGTTTGGGCTGGCCAGGGCTCTTTGGGCCTGTCTGGACCTTGTTGGGATCGGACGGTCCAATGAAGAATGCATGTGGCTTGGTTAAGTCCTGCTTAGGGTGGATTTGGTCTCCAACAATTAATTAGATTAATAAATGAAAGCGCAGGGCGAAAATCAATGAACATGTCGTAGCTAAGGTTACACCATAATCAGAGGGGTACATAAAATTTATCTCACACAATTTCTAATTAAGTTCAAATAAATCCTAGTCTCCTATTTTAAATCAATTTAACCCTAACCTGGTCGAGGGGTTTTACACGTTGGGCAGTTGCGGGGGAGATGGAGCGGCGTAATCACCGGCGGTCGGAGTCTTCGAACGACGGAGGAAAATCGGGGTCAACGATTAGGGATTCGAAACAGTAGCAGGTTTGGGTTAACGGGTTTTGGGTCGGGTTCAGACCCGACCCGACCTACAGGGTTGGTTTAGGGGTTCGGTTCAGGTTCGGTTTAGCATGGTTCGGTTTGATTCATTAAATCGGGTTTAAAATTAAACCGGTTTAAATTGGTTTATAAATACATTAATTTTTAGGTCTTTAAAAATAGTTTTGGGGTCCAATAAATTCTAGAAAAATTACCCTGTCTATTATTTTATTTTACACCCAAAAATAGTATTTTTATAATATTTTAATATTTATTTTATTATTTAAAAAATATTTAATTCAGAAGAACATTTATTTTAATTCCTAAAAAATAAAAGAAAATTCCAGAAAATTTCAAAAATTTTATTTTTAAATTCCTGAAAAATCTGGGGGTTTACAATCTACCCCCTTAAGAGGATTGTGTCCTCACAATCAAAGAAATAACCAGTCAACAGAGATGACACGGTTTACAAAACAGGTTTGAAGCACGACACCATCAAAGAATCATGATCAAGAAGAATCAAAGGATGAGGGTTTAAGCAAAACATATAGGGAATAAATAAAAATTTTCCCTAAACAATAAAAATTAGATAATTCAAGAGTAAAGAAAATCTGGTTAAAGCAAGAAAACTACAGCTTAGAAAACTAGGTTATCAATTATTAATAAGTTCAAAATACTAGGTTTAAGGCTTAGGTCACAAACTAACAGGCACGAGCTAAAGCAATGCATCTATGAACAACTTATGTGCATTTGCTACTCCATGAGTCTGCGCGTCCTCCAAGGTCATCACAAAAGCTTGTCCGCGTTCTTGTGGTGGATTCCTCTGCTGCTGTTGGGCCTGCTGGAAGAGTGTTGCTTGTGGTGCCAAGGGTGGCCTCGGTTGATACCCTCCTGGGGCTGGTGGTCTGACTCCTCCAACTCCCGTCTGTGGTACTCCCAATGCTGGATAGACTGGCCTTGGTACTGGTAAAGCTTGTCTGTTTAACATTAGTGCTCCCTCTCGATGCTCAGGAAAATCCTTGGCTAAGTGTTGGTTGGATCCGCAAATCAAGCATAATTCCAACTTGCGTCTGCATTCTCTCTCAATATGGCCTACCTTGCCACAATATTGACATATAGGTAGTATCTGCGAAGATGCTCTGGGTGGCTGGTGTATGTGAGATCTCTTTGCAACTTCTCCCTATGGTGCTTTGGCTAGTGTTGATGCGAAAGGCCGCTTCAGGCTGGACTCTCTCCTGGTGACGCGCTCCATGCGTCGTGCTGCAGCAAGGACGTCCGAGTAAGAAGTAGGTGCAACAGAGCCAATCTGTCTCTGTAGCTCAAAGTTTAGTCCATCGAAGAACTTTGCAGCTTTCTCTTCTTCTGTCGGAATCAAGGTAGGGGTAAAGCGACTCAGACGAATGAACTCTGTGTTGTATTCTTCCACTGTCATACTGTCTTGAGTGAGGCAATTGAACTTGTCTCGAAGTTCTGACCGAGCAATAACTGGAATGTATATCTCCTAAAAGAGTTTGGAGAACTCTTCCCAAGTGACTCGGTCTGGTCTTAGCCGTGTCTCCTCAGATAGCCACCAGTGATGTGCATTGCCCGTCAACTGCATCCGGACGGCAGTCATCCAGCGTTCCCTTGGAAGCTCGGCTGCTTCTAATTGATGTTGAGTATTTGTGAGTCACTCATGAACTTCAGTGGGCGCCTCCTTGCCTAAAAAGTGCGGGGCTTCATCTGGCGAAAATCGGTGATAGATCCTGCCGATGGTCGCCTAGTCGGTGGGTTCGCCTGCTCCAGTACGGTTACTAGGCTGTTCCTCAAGTTCTCTGCCTCATGACGTTGAGCCTCTTGATAAATATGCTGTTGGGCTTGCATCATTGCATAAAATATTTGAAACATCTGCTGCCCATCCATGACTTATCCTGGTAGGAAAATAGGCATTGGTGGAGCGAACTGCGACGGAGGTGGGATGTCATCACACCGGAACCTTGAAGTATGCTGGCCCGCTTGATTGCTTTGAGCTGATTGTCCTCTGTCTTCTGGTGTCACTCCCTCATCATAGGTGACCACATCATCTTGTGGTGTTCCTGCAGGAGTCTCGTCGCTTGCTGGTGGTTCCATTACTCTGCATTTAAAATGAACTATAAAAGGCACAGAGGAATCAAGGCAGGATGCATGTCAAGAATTTAATTCGAATCCGATATAGATATCAAGAACGATTCAATCAAGTGGATGAGATCCTATAACTTATCCTATCCTTATTACAAGCTTGCTCGGTCCCTCAGTTGAAACTGAAGCAATTTAG
This sequence comes from Iris macrosiphon, assembly GCA_036927795.1. Taxonomy (NCBI): domain Eukaryota; kingdom Viridiplantae; phylum Streptophyta; class Magnoliopsida; order Asparagales; family Iridaceae; genus Iris; species Iris macrosiphon. The sequence goes on along the minus strand of JAYESA010000015.1, from coordinate 101,940,595 downwards.
TCGTCGACCTGCATGGGCCACCACAAAAACCATGTCACGCCCCAGTTCTAAAATATCGAGGGACTAGACACGTGATAATGGCCAGTAGCACACACCGATGGACAAACCCAATTTAATGGACCCATCAGGATATACTTAAGCTGTAAAACAACAATAAGGGTCTAATATACTCATGTCATCTACAGAAAATAAATACATCAATATAAAATATAAATCAATATCAAGTCTCAATAAAATATATCTCGGGGAATAACCCGATAATATGTCTGATACATCAATTCATTAGAAAGGAAATAAGAGTCTAACAATAGAAAGAACTGAGTATAATAACCAGATACTCAGGAGAAATCCTCGGCGATTACCTCGTCCTCGAGTTCTGGTGCTGCTCCAATGACTGCTCATGTTCCTGCTTCTGCTCCTGCTAATGCTCATGTCCCGTATACCTCGGGATAGATCTCCTCTGCTATTCCTGGGGACATAATCCGGATCCAGGTCCTCAGGGGACATAGCAAGGTACAAGAATAACTCATGCCAAAAATATATGCAGTGTAATAATAAATGAATCAATAGGGTAAACTATATAACCAGCTATGTGATATGCAAGTGAGAGCATCACTAGACTTAGGCTGAGATTACTACAAGCTCTGTGTCGGTGAGCTTGTAGCAGATATACTATGTAATTATACTATATAATTATACTATGTAATTTACTATGTATTGGGCCTACGGCACCATAATAAATTTATATATAAAATTAGCCTGTAGCCTGTGTGTCTCTCTCCACCCAATGTAATCATACGTCTCATGTCCATGTCACACAAGATCATATCTAATGCAGCAAGTCATAATGATAGCTAAGCATATGAATAAAGTATATGTCACAAATTCTGTAGCCTATACAGAATCACCATGAATATCTCAAGAAGATTCTGTCTCATGAATAGTTTCAGGTATCCTGTGGTACGACGTACTTGATAATGCAAGCACGAGAATGTATAGGGTCTCGATATCCATGTCTAGGTGACGTTACACAACTCCGCGTACGGCGTTGGCATCCGAATATTATTCGGACGCTAAGTAATGTCACACGGTCCTAGGTTTAACAGAGGTATTACAGTAATAAATTAAGAGAATAGTATAAATAAATGCTGCAAGTATGGCAAGGTACACTTGCCTGGGGTTCTAGCTCCAACTGCTGCTCTGGTATCAGCGAGATCTGCAGGTATTCCTCCGATTGCTGAAATAAATATTACCATCAGATTTAGAAGACATCAAATATCTAGAATTGCCTGTTCATAAGTCCAATTTGGACACAGGGGCAAAAGTGAGTTTCTGGTCAAAGCGGGGTCCACATATGGCCCGTTTCGCACCAAAAAACGTGTCAGAGACAATATTTTCCAAATTTATCAAACTTAGTGTCCACAAGTCCAGAATGACGATACGAACCCAATGGAATATCCAGATCCGGATTCCGGTGAGCCGATCATAAAATCGTCCGTCAAGTGGAGCCGTGGGGCCCACGATACGCGATTTTGTCAATATTCTCAGAATCGAACCAAACTTGGGTCACAGGGCCAGCGTATTGCTATGAGTCCGATGGCACAAGTTTTGTTTCGATACGACATGCGTACACGAAGTTACAATGAGTTCCAAAACAGGGCCGATACGGGGTGTTGTCGACGGATACGCGTTGATTTCGGTGTGCACGTACATCCAAATCAACTTCTGCGAAATCTCACACGTCCGTATTAACGACGCGCACCTTTTGTTGAAGTCCGCACACGACCAAGTCATCATGTTTAGCAGGGCGTACCAAGTTTCGGGAAAATCAGGGTATTTAAATAACCAATATTTTGGTCATTTTTACCCTCGAAAATATCATAATCTACAACACAATAAATTACACTAAAATAGGGTTTAATAACTTGGTCATATGGTCTAATTTATTGTTCAATCCAATTTTGAAAACATTACACAGGTTAGTCGTAAAATGGTCGCGAACTGGGAAGTTCGGGACATTTTTTGAATTTTCAGAAAAAAGGGGTTTATTTTCCTAATTTTGCATCGCAGTTTGCGATCTCCACAGGACGCGATACCCCAAATAATTTACACGGATATCGAGAGGGTCACGTGGTCTACACGCACGATTCGACATAACTGAAAATGTGACGGAGAGGAGAGAGAAACGCTCACAGGAATAATGGTTCGGTAACACCTAAAATGCGCGTACGTGACGGCGCGGTGCACGGTTGTGCTACTGCGGCTTCTGTGCTCTTTGCCAGCGGCGGGGTCGATCGAAGGATGGCCATCAGAGTATGGGGCACGGCGAGGCACAGGCGACCGGAGATGGGTGGTCAGTGAAACTTGGGGTCAGGAGCTCGGCCGGAGTTGAGTGGGGGCGGTGGCTGAAGGCGGCGGAGGGGTCGGGTTTATATAGGCTAGGGTGGGAAGGTGGTTGGTCGGCGGTTGGCGGAGGTGAAGTAGTCGGGGAGGCAAGGCGTTGGGAAGTTGCGGGGGAGATGGAGCGGCTGGGAGGCGAAGTGGCGTAACCGCCGGCGGTCGGAGTCTTCGAACGGCGGAGGAAAATTGGGGTCGACGATTGGGGATTCGAAACAGTAGCGGGTTTGGGTTAACGGGTTTTGGGTCGGGTTCAGACCTAACCCGACCAGCAGGGTGGTTTAGGGGTTCGGTTCAGGGTCAGTTTAGCATGGTTCAGTTTGGTTCATTAAACCGGGTTTAAAATTAAACCGGTTTAAATTGGTTTATAAATACATTAATTTTTAGGTCTTTGAAAATAGTTCTGGGGTCCAATAAATTCCAGGAAAATTATCCTATGTCTAATATTTTATTTTACACCCAAAAATAGTATTTTTATAATATTTTAATATTTATTTTATTACTTAAAAAATATTAAATCAGAAGAACATTTATTTTAATTCATTAAAAATAAGAGAAAATTCCAGAAAATTTTGAAAATTTCATTTTTAAATTCCTGAAAATTTTGGGGGTTTACAGTAAGAAAGTTGCAAAGTGTAACGTCCAAGAGTCAAGCACACAGGATCAGAAGCTACGGCCTCAGAATGAACGTCTCTGGATGTTGAAATAAATATCACCAACATTCCCAGAATAAGCGAGATAGCTAGAAAATACTACCCTTTCGTCCAATTTGGACACAGGGGCAAAATGTAATTTCGGGTCAAAGCGGGGTCCACATGAGGCCCACTTTGCACTGAAAAGCGTGCCAGAGGTAAAGGTCTCTAAATAGGACAAATTTATAGGTCAAACCAATTCTAAATGTCAATACAAACTCAACGGTATGTCCAATTTTGGATTCCGGTGAGCCGAACACAAATTCGCCCAAAAAGTCAACCGTGGGGCCTACAAATAGGCGGCTTGGTCAACTATCTCAGAATCGTGTGAAACTTGGATCACAGGACCAGCGTGATACTGCGAATCCAATGGCGCAAGTTTCGTCGCATTCTGAAGAGCGTACACTAAATGATGCGATATTTTACAAAAGTTGCGATACGAGGACTTTTTGCGGATACGAAGTGATTCTGATGCGCACACGCGTCCGAATCAGTTTTTGCAAAATTCCACACGTCTGGGTATACCGTGCGCACCTTTGGTACACTTGGTACATGATGGGGCGGTCCCGTTTGGCGGGACGCGCTCCGTATCACAATTTTTGGAATTTGGAAAAAGTATATTTTTGGGATTTTTTATCTAATTTAATTCTACACACAGCAAGTAATAAATTATTCTATTTGACAGAAAATAAACTAGGTTAGGTGGTCTTCGTATACCAAAAAGAAAAACCGAATTCGGATCTCTGTGGTGGGAGATGTGAGTCCGTGAACATAGGTAGTTTCGCAGTTTTCTGCGATCCCAAAAGTTGTCATTTTTTGCCAACTTGGTCACTGTTTTCACCTAGGTTTATGCGCTGTTCGAGATAAAATAACATACAGATATGGAAGGGGGATAGGTCGTGAACATACCGGTAAAGACGGGATCGAGTTTGGTCGAGCGGTGGCACGAGAATCGAAGCTTGAACAGGGGTACGCTGTTGATCAAATTCTGTCGCAGTTGTGCACGGTCACGCGACGGTGGACGCTGGTGTTCGGCGGTGGTCGGCGTCGGGTTGGCGGCGATCGCAGCTGAAGGTTGGCGGTCGCAGGGGGTTGAGTAGATGATAGAGATTTTTAGGGTTAGGGTTTTGTTTACTGTGATATATATAGGGGGAGCGGGTTGGGGTTATACTTGCGCTCGGGGGGGATGGAGGGTGAAAAATGCGGGCTGCTGCTGCTGTTTCTTAGTTTTCTAAGCGGCCGGCTAGTTAGATATCGGGTAGGATTAGGATATAGGGTTTTGGGTTTAGGTTTAAATCCATTAGAAATTTTTTTTCTTTTCTTTCTTTTCCTTTTTTTCTGTTCCTTTTCATTTCTTCTAATTCTTTTTCTATTCTTTTTCTTTCTAAATTCTATTTAATAACCTTATATATAAATATATAAATATATATAAATATATAAATATATATATATATATATATATCTAATGAATTCTATTTCCTCTAATTAGCTCATAATTACTATAATTCAATTAATAATTAATTAAAATAGATTAATACGGTTTTTAGAATTAGGGGTTTTACATTCTACCCAACTTACAAAAATTTTGTCCTCAAAATTAACACTAACCCATATTCATAATAAATTACTATAGCTATTACACTTCATTGCCTTCTAGCAGTACTTCCTAAAGTCATGGTCTGTCATTCTAATACTTCCTTATTTATTGTCCATACACTATTCTATTATCCTCTAACTCGTCTATACTACCCAACTTAAAAAAATTCTACTAGTAGTCAAGTCTTTTGAGGCTATTGTCTAGGTTGTAAGACGAATATATTTATTGGGTCAAGAATCTTGGGGTACTTGTCTTGAATCTCATAACCATAATTTTTCTTTGTAACCGTCAAGTATCGTAGTCTAATACTGCCATGCCACCTGATCAATATGTCTGCAAATACTTCGACTACTCTACTACAACGGTCTAGCTGCAGTTGTTGCTACTTTGCCAGCAGTTTGTCATAGTTGTCAGTTTGTAACAAGTGCCTTCAACTCTTTCTTAAGCATAGTCTATTTTTTTTGGGCAACAGTTAAGATCTTGACTAACTTTATAAAACTATTAGAAGTATGAACTAATTCAACAATCTAACAGATTCCTATTGGGCTAAATGATGCTACTTAAGGGTTAAATTAATAAAAGAATACAGATATTGCTATAGTGCATTTACATAAGGGTTATCGTTATGAACTCATCCTTTAGTTATTAATCATTACTAATACATTTATGTTTTAAATAACAAAATTAAGGGTGGGGTCGAAGTAAACCAATAATTCATGATGGCACAAAAAGATGCGACTATGATAGGAAGAGTTAAGCATGAGATACGGAATAGATAGAGAAGAGGAGATGAGCTACCCAAGAGGGCGAGATAGTGTTAGAAAGAGAATACTACTACTGCTGTGCGTGACATCTATTGGCATTGCGTGTATGCCATCTAGTTAGGATATCAACATATCCTCATAACTGCTAAACTACCTTATATATGATTCTATGCCTACTAGGCACCTAAGATCCTGTGTCATAAAGGGGGACATGAGTATGAAATGACAAGTATAACTAAGGTCGTACCTGTATCTACGACTTCTTGTGCATGCGCTCTCTTGTTTGTCATCATGAGTGCTTGGCCTATGGGGTATATATAGTACTATCCGTGTATTAAACTTATACTAAGCACGAACATTCGTCTTTCCGAAATAGGGGAAGACGGAAAACAACAATAAAGAATTCAAGGAGGAGTGATAGACTACAAGTACAGGATTCAAAGGGGTTAGAGAATTTGAAAGGGAGTTGCCAAGGCAGATGTGGATTAAAATCTTATTTTGGTAAATTTATTTTTGCATGTTCACATCAGAACAGTTATGTACATGACATGATATGCTCTGGCCAGTCTAGAGGGCAAGTATATTTGTCTAACAAGTTGATTCAACTATATCTCAATCCACATAAAGTAGTGATACAAAGATCGAACCAAGCGCACTAAGGTTGATCAGACCATAATGCACTGATTCTAATTTAGAAAATGTATTAGTATGGGCCCCCAATAATACATATGTCATGAACAAGCTCAATACAAGAATAAGCTTGCAAAACTAGGCTATAATAGCAGCATAAGTCGAGGTAATAAAAAATAATATAAGTACGCTTGATTATGATGGAGGAAGGTACAGAATAATTTAAGTTCACCCGGAATATCGGTGTTGTGCCTCTACAGTTGCCATACTAATTTTTGTCTAAGTCTAAAGTCGACCAAATAGGGGTATGGCCTCTAAGTTCTATAGTCTAGATAAACACTAAAGTTCTATAGTCTAGATAAATACTAATGTTCTACAGTCTAGATAAACACTATCTTCTTATGCAAGCCTATAGTTGGTGTCATTATACTTCGTTAATGAGTCAACAGGACTATGTGTTACT